>CM030874.1:5829322-6215946 GCA_018132145.1 Boehmeria nivea var. tenacissima
TATGATAAATGAATGTTATGCAGTTTCATTTCATTCTCCAAAATTTAATGTTGTTGGTCATTCCTCGTACAAATGAAAAAGACACACATACTATTTATTAATGTGGATTTGTTTGTTTGTTTTTTTTTTTTTGGATAAATTTGCCAACTAGTTATGAGTCGTGACTAGAGTAAGAAGAAATAAAAACCTTGAGAATCCATAGCAGAAAAGCAAGGGACTAACGGTAAAATAAGAAAGTAATTTTTTTTTTAAATATCGATAAAACGGTGAAGAAATTTAATTTTAAATAAATATGTTTTTATTAGATCTAGTTATTTTATTTAAGGGTGTTTTTGTAAGGTAGCTACTTTATTTAAGGATATTTTTGTAAGGTAGCCTTCTTCATTTAAACGGGGCGAGAAGAGAAAACTAAAGAGTGTCAATAGACGGTCCCTTATGCATGTATTGAAGGAAGAATTTTTGTGTTGGACTAGTTTTTATATGCGAGAAAGCAAATTTTTTAAGGGATTTGTAATTAAATTATCTAATTTCAGAACTTATTGGCTAAATAACTTAATTTCAGAACTTACTTCACAAAATATACATATTTTTTTATTTTTTAAAGTAAATGGTCTGTTTTTAATTAGAAGACAATATACTATAAATTAGTATTTAGACAATATACTGACAATAAAAAAATTATATATTTTCTATTGACCATAGTATATTTTTATTAATAAATTAACTGAGTATTTATATAATATAAAAAGTTGTGCATTTTTTAAAATATGGTATAAAAAATGACAAACTATGAAAAATCATCTTTATTTAATTACACTTTGAACAACGTCTAACATATGTTTTGTTTACACAATATGAAACTAAAGAAAATAAATGATTGAAAATAAATGAATTATGGAATGAGAAGAAAAAAAAAACTAAAAAGGTGCTCAAGGCAAAAAATTTAAATAAAACGTACTGAAAAAATCGAGATTAGCATGAAAAAAAGACCCCTAAAATATGCTATAATTCCAAATAATAGAACATATATTTAATGGCTTATGCCTAAACTCTAAACAAATGAAGAAACGTAGAGGTGAAATTTTAGTAACTAGGTTACACATATTAAGCTACATAATTCAGTTATGGTTGTATTTTGCATTATATAAACTTGTTTTGACCAAGACTACTAGAGTAGGGAATAAACCAATAGAAAGTATCCTATTAATAAGTAAAAGACAACACAAACGACGTGTCATATTTAGTATGACATGGTAAGGGGTGAGTAGTGACAGTTCCCTAAACTGAACGAGGACAAAATCAGGGTTGTCCAAAATCTCATAACCCTGTATATTAAACCTACACTGTTCATGTTTTAAGAGTAACAAACTATTATCTACTTATCTTAGACATCTCAAGGTCAGTAAATATGTTTTAAGAGAAATCACTCGCGCATTACAGAATCATTTGTGATGTGATCCAATGGGGCTTCATTGAGGTCAAATTCGTTTTTCTGAGGCATTGCAGTATCATTTGTGTTCATTGGGGCTTCATTACGGTCAATTCCACTTGATTTCAGCTTGTGAATTTGTTGCTGCATGAAATATATCGAATTTATGCATTAAATTGGCATGACAACGTGATTTATCAATTAAACAATTGAACTTTTAGCATTCAATACCTCCATTTCACTCAAACGTTCAGGAATCTCCATCATTTGTTCCTGAAGCTCCTTTAGTTTCTCCATGTCCCTAGTCATACAACAAGGTCAATGTCAGATTATGTTAGACCATTTTATATCATTACTAAGACAACAAATAAACAAAATAATAAATCAATGTCACCTCTTCATCTTTTCCATTCCTTCTTTGACCTCCTTAAGCTCTCTAATGAAAAAAGCTGCCTCATCTTCCTTCTTGGAAACTAGCTCCTGAATATACCTATAAGAGGAAAGATAAGAAACAGAAAGTCTATAAAATATGAAACGTCTGTTTTTTTTTTTTTTCCTTTACTAAATAAATGATTCAAATTTAGAGCAACAGCATCAACTAAAATCGTTACTTTTTCAGCTCGGACATCTCTTTCTTGAGTGACTCAATCTCTCTTGCAGAAACAGGATCTTGAATGGGATTATCAACGGGCTTCAAACCAGGTGGAGGAGTCCAGCAAGGGTCTTGAACCCCAGCTTGTTCCCCCAAGTCAGCACTCTCTATCCAATATTCCAATGCCCTGCCGTATTTTCGTCGCCGTCGAAGCCGATCGGCCCCGCCAGGTGTCACCTTCTCAGTCATGTGCTTCATCAAATGGTAAATCAACCAATTATCCCGTATATGCTTCCTTGCTTCTTGCACCAAATCAGCACCCAGTATTGGGTTGCCAAAAAATGCACCCTTTGCTTTCATGAGCTTCAACATGATTTCTTCAGCCGACTTATACCTTCAAAGGCTCATGTAAATCATTAATGATAGTTAGGGCCAAAAGAACTAAACAACAAAGCTATCTACGAATTTAAGGAATTAGTATATATGACCTAATATTGTTACAGCTCACCTTTTAATAGTCCATCTTCCAATGTGTTCTTTCATTGGTGATTTTCTCTTGCTTGGTGTAACTGTTTGTTTTTCTTTCTTTGAGCTCTCAGCCTTGCTAGTCATGTTCTTATCATGTAGCTTTCTATTAAAAGAAAAAAAAAAAACCAGAAAAATCATAAATTACACACACACACAGACACACGCACACACACACACACACATATATATATTTATATATATTGCTAAATCCAGAAAAAAAAAAAATCTATAAACTACACACACACACACACACACACACACACACATATATATATATATTGCTAAAGAAAGAGTGATGATATACACTATTACTTGGATTCTAAGCTTCACCTTTCCAAAACGAAACAAAACAGAAGGATCGAAGATGAAGAACGAAGTGGACTAGATAATATACACTATGAAGCTCTGAGACTTAAGATAATCACTAGAAAAAACAATGAAAAGTTCATATGGTTGACATTCCGATAAAAAATAGAGAACGAAAATGGAAGTTCAGAACAGTACTCGGAGCAGAGTTATTACCAGAGCTTTTCGGGTGATGAAGCTCCGAGACTGAAGATAATTATCTAGAAAAAACAATGAAAAGTTCATATGGTTTATATTCCGATAAAAAATAGAGAACGAAAATGGAAGCTAGAACAGTACTCGGAGCAGCATTATTACCAGAGCTTTTCGAGTGAATTGTGAATCGAAAAAGCTTCTTCACTGTTAAAGCTCTCTTTGCAGTGAAATGCCGAAAGAGAGAGAGAGAGAGAGAGAGAGAGAATAAAGTTGTCGCACGAGAGAGAATATTCAGAAATCGTTGGAGCACAACTTAAAATTAAAGTTGCAGAGAGTGACAGTGAGAAAGAGAGAGAGTGAGAGAGGGATGTCCGAAAATACCCTCCAACCCAAAATGCTCTAAATTGTCTTTAAGAGTTGAGACCTGCGTATATTTGTCTTTTTATTGTTATGCATATTTCTATGGTTTTGTGGATCAAAATCAAATGTTGATACGCTTTTGGGGGACTGTCCCAATTTATAATATTCAATTTTAACTTTTGCGTTACAAGCAAGTTACCTCATTTTCAATTAGCAAAAAAAAGTTACCTCACTAATGTTTGGTATGTAATGTAATGTTTGCTAACTTGACTTGTATAATTATGAAATAATTTAGGTGAAAACACTAGAATATGTTTAGGAAACATCAATTAACAAATGACCATAATTCAAAAGTTACAAATAAAAACTTATAAACGACAGTACATTCTAGGGTAACAAAACGACATTAGAAATGACAACGTAGGACAAAAAAAAAAAAACAACGACATAACAGATAAACGACGTGAGTTCTGACAACAACATCAGATGATAAACGACAGTATAGGTTGTATTGCATAAGACTTTTGTAAGTTTTATTTTTATTTTTATTTTTTAATCAATTTGATGTATAATTTGGCTCATAAAAGAGTTTGTAAACTATGTCTTTGTAAGTTTGATGTAATTGCCTCGATCCAGACAAGGCACTGCACCTGCTGATGCTCTCCCTTAATTGATATTGTATAAATTGAGCCCGTCCCGGCATGAAGTTATAAGTCAATAAGATTTATTCATTTTATATAGTTAAGATGATAATACGATGTGATGTAAATTTAACGTATCAAAGGAAGATAATTATAATTATGCATGCCATTTGTCTGATCCTTAATATGCTTTATTAAGTTATTTTTAATTTATGTTGTTGCAGAATAATGATTTTGCAGACTGCAGGAGGGCTTCTGCTTCAAAACATGTCCGACGCAATTGCGATTTGCAAATAACATAATGATGATGTTTCTGCGTGGGGCCCACTTTAATGGGAACGCTAATTAATTATGTGATATTTATAAAAGCTTTGGGAACGATAATTTTTTTTATTATTTATTTTTATGAGTAATGTGCTTTTAGGTAGTGGGTAAACGCTATATAGTTTTCGGCTATTTCAATTGTTTCAATTTTGGGTACATAAACTAAAATATTAAAAACTCAAGTTGGAGCTCGAGGATAAAACTCAAGCTGGTTCTTCGTGGTAAGAGAATTTGATCTCAAAATCTTTAGCGCTGTTTTAGCCAAATCTTTAGTGCTTTACAAAATTTTTATAGTTGGAGTTTGAGGATTAAGAATATGGGTTTTATTTTACCAATTTGTTCTTAATTTCTGAGAGAATATGCTTTGAGTGACCAACTTTTGGCATCCAATATTATTTGGTAATGGCGTCGCAGCGCAAAGCTGCAATGAGTTTGCGGAGACAATAATATTTGTTTGTCAAAATTGCACGACCTTTCTCATTATTAGTGTTGTAAAAATAAGCCCAAATTAAATGTGTCTTTTAAATGATAGTCCATGTTTCGAAAAATTAAAAAAAAATTTCATTGCAAAGAATTTCGTAACAAAAAATGTCAAACAAATATTTACATATCTGTAAACATTTGTAAGATTTTGTTTAACATTTCAAAAAATAATTAGTAAAATTTGAAGTATTAAAAAATATCTTTCAAGGTTTTACAGATGTGTAATATTCTGTGTAACACTTTTCTATTATATAATTTGTAATATGGCTATTTTTTTTAATTTTTTGAAATATAGGCTATCATTTAAGAACATAAAAAATTTGGCTATTTACTACAATTTCGTGTAAAATACTAGCAGAAAAAAAATAAATGAATAAATAAATATAAGGGAAAATACCATAAATGACCCTCGGGTTTTTAGGTAATTCCACAACCCCTCCGTCAGTTTACTATAATTCTTTAATTGCCCTTAAATTTTTAAGTTCGGTTCAAATTTAACCCCTCTGTTGACTTGGCGTTGAAAAAAGGTGTAAAACGTCGAAAACACCCTTTTATAAAACTACGTCGTTTTGGTGTAGTAAGCAATAAATCTATTAGAATCTCCCTTATTCTTGCATCCAAACAGGTCCAAATTTATTAATACCCTTTTATTTTATTTTATTTTTCGTTTTTTGGGTTTGGTGTATGTGGATTTCACTGATGAAATAAAAACCCAGTTCAAAGGGGCGGAAGGGCGGCGAGGCTTGCGGGGGGGTTCGCGGAGGGACGGTGGGGCTGTTCGTGGAGGGGCGGCGAGGCTCACGGGGGGATTTGTGGAGGGGCGGCGTTGCTCGTGGTGGGGCGGCAGGGATGTTCGTGGGGAGGGGCAGCGGGGCTGTTCGCGGAGGGGCGACGAGGCTCGCGGCGGGGTTCGCGAGAAAGGGGGTTATGTGAAGAGGGGCTGCGGGGCTGTTCGCAGAAGGGCGGCAAGGTTCGCGGGGAGGGGCGGAGGGGCTGTTGGCGGAGGCTATTCGCGAAGGGGTTTCGCGGGGAGGGGCGGCGGGGCTGCTGGCGAAGGTTATTCGCCAAGGGGTTTCGCGAGGAGGGGCGGCGGGGCTGTTGGCGGAGGCTATTCGCAGAGGGGTTTCGCGAGGAGGGGCGGCGGGGCTGTTGGCGGAGGCTATTCGCAGAGGGGGTTCGCGAAGAGGGGTGGCGGGGCTGTTGGCGGAGATCTCTAAACCCCGACCACCGATCTCCGACCCTTGTCTCCGCGCGACCTCCGATCCACGACCCCTGCCTCCGTCCGACCACCGATTTCCGACCCTCGATCCATGACCTCAGTCTTCAACCCCAAACTCCCACCGATCTTTGAACTCCGAACTCGAACCCACCAGTGCCAACCTCCGAAACCCAACCCCAAACCCATCGACCTCCGAATCGCAACCCCCAAACCCCGACCTCCAAAATCCCAACCTCCAAACGCCGGCCGCCGGAAAACCCCCGACCTTTGAACCCTGACCCCCAAACCCATAACACCCACAGACCCCCCTGCTCGCCAACCTCGAACCCAAAATCTCTTATCACCTTCTTTTCTTTTCTTTTCTTTTTTTTTTTTTGTTTGCTTACGAGCCTTTGAGAAAATGTTTATTTTTCTTTTATTCTTGTTTGGCTTTTCGTAATTTAGGGATTAGGTTGTTCTTAAACCGGATAGCTGACTTGGTAATTCTAGTACAAGATAAATGACATGGCAATAAGGGTAGTTGTGGAATTATTAAAAATATTCATGATTTTTTCAACGCTAAGTCAACGGAGGGGTTAAATTTGAACCGAACTTAAAAACTTAAGGGTTGACTAAGGAATTATAGTAAACTGAAGGAGGGGTTGTGGAACTACCCAAAAACTCGGGGGTCATTTATAGTATTTTTCCTAAATATAATTTATGCCTTGATCCACTATTTTTTTTAGTTAATCTATATATACACGAAAATTAACACCAAAATATAAGGCGTGAATAAATTTTATAGAACATCAATTTCAAATTTTTACTTGGGAAATCAATTTATGTGTGAGATTTTTATACCAGTGATAAGATTATGCAACTGAACTTTTATTACTGGTTTGATAGAAGTAATCTTCTAGTTTATGAATGAGAAACATGTGCAGCGTACGTGATTTATTTATGTTGACCCCACAGATGCAAAAATATGAGCCATTGATTTTGTTGGTGGGCCATAAAATGTTCGGTTTTTATAATAAAGGAATTTTAAGAAAATAGTCATCGTTTACAAAATGATTTTAAAAAATAGTTATAGTTTCAAAAAATTTAAAAACTAGACATGCAAAAAATTTTTGACAAAATTTTTGCCTAGTGTCAGAAATTTCTTACAGTATTTTTATGTATATTTTTGTTATTGCCAGGAATTTCTTACAGTTTTGTGGCTAGTTTTTAAATTTTTTGAAGCTGTGGCTATTTTTTAAAAACACACAGTCCAAAATTGTTATTTACCTAACTGACCCTTATAATAAATAGCCATATATTTTGTTTTTAACAATTAGCTTATGTTTGCTTTTATTAGTAAAATACGCATACATTCGTGTTTAGATTTTTGAGACTGTAGTAATTAATTTTTTGAATTATATTCTTATTGTTTGTTGCATATAATATTGTTTAAAATTTTGTGTCTCTGATCATGAAATTTGTAACTTCTTTGGCTGCATAGTTTTTTGCAATTTATAAGATATTTTTTATTTAGTTATAAGTTTTGTGAAATTAGTTGTATATGAATCATTTATTTGTGAGTTGGTTATTTTATTAATGGATGTTTAATTCTTTTTATTGTGTTTATTTCAAATTTTTTAAAATTTTGTGACTATAGTCACAAATTTTATGACTACGTATTTTATTTATTTAGTCACAAATTTTATTTTTTTAATTATAAATTTTTAAATGTTGACATGATAATTATTTTGCTAATATTTCAAAATTTAGACTATATCTCTTTAAAATATAAACTACAAAATGACTATAAATCCTTATCTGGCCCTCGTTTAGCGTTAGCTGGGCACTGTCAAGATTTTAATTTTGGCCTTGGGATTAGGCAAATGGTCATGTTTATAGCCTCCTGCTAAACCAAAAAAAAAAAAATGATTATGTTTTGTTATTTACAAGGCGACTCCAATGATTGCGAGAGGACAGGCAATTACGGTCAATGATTATGCAGTAAACAAACAAAAAGCTGTTAGAAAAAGGGTTATAATGGGAACAATGTATACAATATACAACACCTTTTGGCCTTTTTTGCAATCGTATATTAGCATAATAGTTTTTGCAAGGAAAAGTGATAATGCCTCTTTTGTTAAATTCTACCCTCAATCTCAGGGAAATTTTGAGAAATGTTTAATTGATGCATTATTAATTTAATTATTTTTTATGTTGCATTTATATTTTTTATATTATAAATATAGAATAAGAATTAAAAAAGTATATTATTATTAGAACATAAATTATTAAGTGCTAATCGAATGTTTTTTTTCTGCAATTTCTCATCTTACTTGTGGGTCTCATATAAATGAGATTTATTACTATTAGTTTGTAGGGTTTGACATGATTTGAGCTAAATAAGATTACTTTTTCAAGTACTCTTAAAAATATTCATCAAATTTAACTCCTTTACCACTTTGTTTATTTTGGGTGCAAACTTTTTATTTATTTATTTATTCATTTATTTTTGTTCTGCTAGTATTTTACACGAAAGATTATATTTCTTTTTATACGGGCATAATGCATCCACTGAACACATGAATTGTATTTAGGATAACAAACTTTTATATATTCCATTTTAATCAAATTTTAAATCCTACTTTATTGACTTTTTTTTTAAATTTTTGGAATAAGATCATTCATGTTACAGTTTTACATCGAAACACAGCAATAAAAATAAAATCACAAAACGGGAACTGGATATTAGTTAGTTATTATTAGTTTAAGTTCAACGCATTAAGACACAGTTAGTGGCACCTAAGAACTAATGTGAAAGTTTGCATCTATTGTATTTGTATAATAAGGAAGTGCTTTAAAGTTTTCAACTTTGACTGCGAAATGCAAAAATATCAGAGTTGTAGACCGAGCAGCTAATGATAGTTAGGGTTAGGATTAGGGCTAGGGTATTTAAAGTTTCAAGGACCATAGGTACTTTTTTTTTTTTTTTTTCAAACATGGCTTCTGTATAACTTACTAGTTGCCAGTTGGGCTTAGTAGTCATTTGACATTGGCTAAACACAGCTTTGGTGTTTTCAGGTCTCATTCACAGCATTAACAGGCTCTTATCCCAAAGTTTATTTCATTATCCAATTATAGGCTTGTTGAGTCATAATGTTATAGGGCTGTACCAATCCCAAAGCAAAAGACAGGATATTTTTTCTTTTGTTCTTTTTTCTTTTGCAAGGACGCACAAAAGGGATTTCAGACAAGGCCATATTCCTTAACGTGGAGAAGATAAAGCTGATAAGCTTCAGAGCTCAACTCTTGCATTTGATTTTCTCGTTATTCTAATAATTGGCAATAAAGTGCAATTGTTGAGTCCCATAACTAAACCTCCTTGTTTTTCAAGCCATAATTTCACTAAGTGCCATAGCGGAAAGAAATAAAGAAGAGTTGTTTAGTAAGCTAAAAATTTATAAAAAAAAATTGAACTACATGTTAATTTTTGGAAATTGCAAAAGAAGACTATTCTTAATGTCACTTTGATAGTTTATGCTCAAAGTAGCGTGTTTTATTTGTTTTCACTCTATGTTTATAGGAAAAATTACATATCTATATTCCCTAAACTTGATATTTACAAATATATTTGTCAAGATTAAATATTTACAATAATATTGTAATTTACCTTATTTAAATTTTGAATATTTTTTTATTACAACTTTACCCCTTATTTGGGTATAACCCGTTTGCTTTAATTACTTATCTATTTTTTTTTTCCTAAAATCAGTTTCATTTTTTATGTTGTTAGATAGTTACTCATTTTCACGAATTTTAACGTTCATCTCTTTGTTAGAGGTTGATTTTGATCTTTTTTATTTCAAACTTTCTTAAAAGCTTGATTTATAGTATGCATATGAAGGTCTCTTCTAAGCATTAATATTTTTTCCACCGTCAACTTCGAAACAAGTACACAAACAGGTTATATAAAATTACTAGAGCAGTCCTTTTCATATCAAAATAAATATTTCTAAGAAAATATATTAATTCCAGCATATATATGGGTAAATACGACGTTACTAATTAGTAAATTTTTATTTTTACTTCGACAATATAATATTTCTACCACTAACAATTCTAATTTACTAAAAAAAATTACTAAGCCTATACGTTTAACTTTAAACTTTTTTATTGGATAAGACTGTAAATTACAAGCATTTGTCATCTAGAAAAAAAAAACTGTAAATTTTGTATTGCTCAAGAAAAAATGTATTTCCAAACACCAAAATTATAAAAATTATAAATTATCACAACAATAAAATATTAAAAAATTATAGTGAACACCCAATTTTTAAAACTTAATGTAAGTTATTACCCAATCTTTTAAAAAATATAACCAACTACCTAAGTGATTCAATTACTTACATAGTGATAAGTGGTGGTAATTCACTTAGTTACCAAAAGCATGTGCAAGTAATTCACGAATTGACTTAAAACTCAATTACTTCAAAAGTTTGGGTATTTATTTTTATTGTTATATAAATTATGGGTATTTTCCTATTTCATTCTCCAAGTAATAAAATAATTTCAGCAAAAAAAAAAAGTACTAACAAAAAAAAATATTTTTTCTTCAATAACATGAACTCCCACAATAAAACTCACAAAAACCAAAAAATCAAATTGAACATTTAGCACCAAAGCAAAAGATAACGACAAATTAAAGAAAAAAAAAAAACACATTTCACATATAGACACGGTAATACTGATACACTTTCTGAGCTGGAGTAATTCTAATTTTAGTTTTGATTATATTATAGGAAAGGATTGCCATGTAATAAACTAAACCGTACTTGTAACTTTGCTCAGAACAACAAAACTTTGACTAAACATTTTGGTACGATATTGAAATGTTAGACCATATCCAATGCGGCAATGCCAAATTTGACATAACTCTTAGTTTATTGTAATATAAAAATATTATTTGGTATTTTACTTTAGTCAAAAACTATATCATCGGTTTAGCCATTTTTAGCTAATATTTTAAGAATTTAGCCATAGTTTTATGAAAGTAAGAAATTAGTTGTTTTCATATTTGATATACACGTATCATAATAAGTACTTAAATTCATTAAACTATAGATAATCTCTAAAAAATTAGCCAAAATTTTTATTAAATCCTTAAAAATATCTATTTATTATTAGGTTGTTAAATTTTTAAAATTGATGAAAAACTATTTAACAAGAGAGGACTTTAAAAAAAAAATTGTGTGAAAACGAAAAATTTATAATAAAAAAATATGCAAAATCATAAATATACAAATTATTCCTACAAAATCATGTTAAGTTTATCGTCAAATTTGATAATTATTTTTTTAAAGTTTAGTTATAAAATGCTATGTTTATCCTTATTAGCTATAAGAAAACCCCTAGCCTAAATCCTAATACGTACGTACGGGTACTACTAAGTCTAACTCTAAGCTGACTTATGCGTGTCACATAAATTAACACTTATATAAATGTGACAAATTTGATATAGGCTTTTTAAATTATTCTCCTTCCTTTTTCATGTCTCATTTCTAATAATTAATTAATTAACCAACTAATACTTAAGTGCACAAAAAATCAAAAATTGAGATTATTCGATTAACACCTTGTTTCTCTTTTTTGAACAAACCCCTAAAAAGAAATCAATTAAGTTATATAGAGTGTATATAATACTTGGTCCACAAGTAATAGGATCGCTCTGATCAATTCAAGAAACCTAATTAACTTTCACAAAACATTTTCGTTTCTCTTAGTTTCTCTGAATTTCCATGTCTCTCACTCCCATGGAAATCAACCAGTGGCAAAATCTTGTGTTGTAAGCGGACGCAGCCGTGTTGGTCTTCGAGGAGGAAAACACCGCCGATCATCGGACAGTGATCGCTGGAATTGACATCGAAATCGATGACAAGAAGAAGAGGAAATTGGACATCGTGATCGGCGAGCATTGTTCTTCTTCTTCTTCTCGCTCTGATGTGAAAACCCTTCAGAGGCTCATCATCCGTTTTGGGACCCAAGACGGCCAAAAATAGTCCTTCATTCTCGGCGACAACAATGGCGGCGATAATGATCGCGTAGTTCTCACTCGTCTCCGGACTACGGTGCCGAAGAAAAAGAGGACAACCACTACAAAGAAGCCTCTCACCATGCCCTCATCCTCATTCTTGCGTTCGCCGGGTCCGATAATTCCTAGGGTTTTGGAAGCTCTGGGTGATCAGCAGCTGGGGGAAATGCCATCGGCGATGAGGAACAGGATCGTCGGAAGCGGTAGCAGAGCAATCGTGCTGGTGGCACAGAAGGAGCTCTACGCGACAGACGTGAACAAGAACAACAACCAGTTGTTGATGCCATCGAAGGCGCTGAAGGTGTGGCCGAAGGAGTAGTTGAGGGACGACGAGAGGTTGAGGTTGAGGGAGACGGTAGGGCTGGAGGTGGAGGTGGTGGATGGGGAGTTTAGAGAATACAGACTCGCTCTCAAGAAGTGGAATATGGGAAATAATGTGGTCTACAACCTCATCTCCCAATGGAACTCCTTTGTCAAGAACAACGCCTTCTGGCAGGACGACCTTGTCAAAGTCTGGGCCTTCCGTCGTAGTTTCAGGCTCGGTTTTGCCATCGTCAAGGCCAACGGCGTCGCTCAAGCTGAATGAGCACTATGACACCGTGAGATAGACTGCAAGTGTACATGCTAGCTGTGCATAGTACTATTTTTCCCCTAACTACAATATTACTGGTCTTGTGAATGTTAACACAATATATTTTGGTTTTTTTTTTTTGGAGAATTATCTAATTATGCTCATTTTAAAGTGTATGAGATGCATATCATAGTTCATGAATCATGATTAATTTTATAAGTATGATATATGTTCGGTTTTAATTTCCCATGATTTTTATTTTTTATTTGCTCTGGTAAAATTTGCCTTGATTGTTACTACTAGTTTTTTTTTTTTTTATTGATTTAGTACATTTATTGAGCATCTCTTTCATTTGGCTTAATGAAAGACTTGAATAAGATCACGTATAAACACATGTCAGTTTGTTCTATGTTTTGTCGTTGACAAGGTCAAACAGATTGAGTTTAGATCAAGAGACAAAAATTAAAGAAAATTTAGGAGTCTCAGTGTATAGCCATAACGCCAGCGCTATTTTTACAAACCATGCTCTTTTTCCACTAATGAATAGTAGGTTTTTGGTTTATCTTTGATATTGGCCCATTCTATTTTATATTCTGTTTTCTTTTCTTTTTTTTTTTTTAGTTATTTGTGTGAATAGTGTTGTGTTTGTTCTAAGATCAAATCTGGCCAAATGTGTTGATTCAAAAAAAAAATATATATATATAATAATAATAATAATAATAATAATAATAATAATAGTAATCTAGACAAATGTGCGTGAACTAACATGATGTATTATCAGTTCAGTAATTAATACATACATGGTGTTGGAGATTCTACAAGTCATGTGGCAGATCCGAGCACGCCCGAGGAGAGCAAGCCCGAGCATAGTTGAAGAGCGCAAGGCCGAGGAGAGCGGGCCAGAGCAAGCCCGAGCATAGTCGAAGAGAGCGGGCATAAGGTTTTGTTGGCGAAAAATCATCAAAACTAATGAACGACAAGTTTAATGTCGTTTACTAGAAAACGACGGCAAAATATTTATGATAAGCGAGAGGTAGTTTTTCACGACATGAAACTTTGAGAAGGAAAACAACATTGAAATGGCTCGTACTGCAGTCTCTATTTCATATTGACTTTTTTTTTTTTTAATCTTCAGACTTATGAGCAACAAAATTGGTGTCGTTTATTAGAAAACGACATCAAATTTTTTTTTTTGACATGAATCATTAGGAATCTAACCAAAATAAAAATTGTAAATAGTGAACTACATATGATATTGAAAAGGGGGGTTTTTTTTTTCACGAAAAACCTTCAAACTTGAGAACAACAAATTTGATGTCGTTTACAGGAAAACGACAGGAAAATTTTTAACAGTAAACCACATGAAATTTTGAGAAGGAAAACAACATAGAAATGGCGAGTACTGCAGTCTATATGTCATATTGAATGTTTTTTTCTTAATTTTATTTTATAAAAAATATTCAGACTTATGAGCAACAAAATTGGTGTCGTTTATTAGAAAACGAAATCAATAATTAAATGGCAAACGACATCACTTTTTTTTCTGGTACATGAAATATTGAGAATCTAAACGACACAAAAACTGTAAATAGTGAACTACATATGAGATTGAAAAGGTTTTTTTTTTTTCACGAAAAATCTTCAAACTTGAGAACAACAAATTTGATGTCGTTTACATGAAAACGACAGGAAAATTTTAACAGTAAACCACATGAAACTTTGAGAAGGAAAACAACATAGAAATGGCGAGTACTACAGTCTATATGTCATATTGACTTTTTTTTTTGTTTTCTTTTTGCTAAAAAATCTTCAGACTCGTGAGCAACAAAATTGGCGTTGATTATTAGAAAACGACAACAATAATGAAACGGTAAACGACATCAAATTTTTTTAGGACATGAAACATTGGCAATCTAAACGACATAAAAATTGTAAATAGTGAACTATATATGATATTGAAAAGATTTTTTTACGAAAAACCTTCAAACTTGAGAACAACAAATTTGATGTCGTTTACAGGAAAACGACAGGAAAAATTTTAACAATGTACCGCATTAAACTTTGAGAAGGTATACGACATAAAGAAAACAGAAAAATGGCTGACTAAAATGTTATATTAACAGTGTTTCATTAACGAAAAAATCTTCAACTTAATATAATGAATTTAATGTCGTTTACATTAAAACGACATAAAAATCATTAACATTAAACTTAACGGCATGTTGGTTTTTAGGGCTGCAAACCTTGTGAAGCTAAAGTTATAAACAGCATTAAAATGCAAAGGACAGAAAAAAAATCTTCAAGCTTATGGACAACATATGTAGTGTCGTCTGGATATAAACGACAGAAAATTTTAGACGTATACACTTTTTTTTTTCTTTTTTGAATAAACACACGTAATTTTTGTGTGAGACGAAACTTTGAGAAAACATATATAAGAAATAGTTTTTACACACGCGCTTAGAGTACATGTAAAATAATATAACGAATAAAAAATATGACAAAAAAATAATAAAGTATATTTTTGTTAAATTTTTTTAAAAAATTGATATTATTGTAATTTTGAATAATTGAGGGGTTAAATTTATTATTTAATATAAACATAGGGGTTCTTTTAAAATTTTTCAAACTTAAAAAATAAAAATAAATGCTTAGAACAAATAAAACAAATAAAAAATAGTCATGGTAAAAAAAAAGTATATGACAATGGGTGTTAAAATATTGAGAAAAATATTCTAAATCCAACCGCGTCAATAAATTTTTTTTTTGAGATCATTACGACAAAAAATAACTGTTGAAATTATTAGAACCAAAAAGTTAAAAAAAAAAAAGAGAAAGGATAGAGAATTTACAAAAAAGTCCCCCAAATTTGCAAAAAAAAAAAAAAAAAAACCTTTAAAATTTCTTAAAAACCCTCAAAATAGGCCATTCAATGCAATTTTTTTCAAATAAATTTTTTTTAAAAAAATTAGAAGATGCCACGTGTCGTCCCTTGTGAGGCGTTTTTTGGACAAAGTTGGAAAAACGCATCGTGCCTTAGTAGATGTAGTAAGATTAGTCATATAAGAGGAATTTTAAGGAATGCCCATCTTTTCTCGCATTAAGTCTATATCATATATGTGTTGCACTTTTAATTTATACTTTAAAATTTACACTATAAATATAAAATAAAACAAAATGGAGCACATCACTTGATTTGAGATTAGTCAATAGTCGGGATTTTAAGGAATGCTCATATTTTGTCACAATAATAGTTTATACCCTATGTGTGTTGCACTTTTAATTTATATTCCAAAATTTACACTATAAATACAAAATGAAAACAAAATGAAACATATTACTTGGGGCATAAATTATTATGTAGTACTAAGAATGACTTTGTCTTGTAATTCCCCGTCATATAATTAGGAGGGATTTTGAGTTAAGAGATTTTGAGGAATACTTACCTTTTGATACAATAATAATATATGCCCTATATGTGTTGTGCTTTTAATTTATGCATCAAAATTTATACTGTTAAAATAAAAAAAGTATATCACTGGAGCATAGAGTAAAGCTAAAATGAATTTGTTCTGCAATTCCCTTGAGTTAGCTTTAGAGGTGAAAATACGGATATCCAGATCCAAATCCGGATCCGTATTTTCTAAAAAAACAGATACGGATCCGTTTTAAACGGATACGAATTTTGGAAAATCCGTTTTGTAAAACGGATATCCGTTTTCCGTTTTTTATTTTTTAAAAAAAATTTCGGACCGTTGGATAATCAATCCAACTGTCAAACACAAATTCAAAAAAAAAAAAAAATAAACGAATATGAACATCCGTTTTCGTATCCGTTTTTATACGGAAACGGATTATCTATATCCGTTGAAAAACAGATACGGATAATCCGTATCCGGACGAAAACGGATACAGTTTTTCAGCTTTAGTTAGCTCTCTAGGGTATGTAATGGGCTGGGGGGTTGGGCCGAAAGTAATGGCCCTGCCCAGCTTCCAAATTCCCAAGCCTTCGATATCAAACCGCGTGTCAAGCTCCCAAACCATCCCACGCCATCCGATCAATCAAGCACATCCCGGCAAAGACCCCACCGCCACGTGGGTCCAACCCATTGGTCCTCCCCCACACCCGCACTGGAGAACCCACACATATTTGAATGGACCGAGTTCAAAAATTAATAAAAACACACACACAAAAAAAAGAAAAAAAGTAAAACAAAATAAAACCACGCTTATTAGTGAGAGAGAAATCCTCTATAAACACGTTTCTCCAAACAAAAAATTAAAAATAAAAATAAAAAATCCCCTAATATCCCCCCTCTAATTTCCTTACCTTACCTTACCTTACCCCTCTCTCTCTCTCTCTCTCTCTAGATAATACCCTTTTCTCTTCTCTCTCTCTCTCTCTCTCTCTAGACTCACAAAATTCAAGTTTTTAATTTTTAATTTTTAATTCCCTTTTTTTTTTCTTTTTTGGCCTCCACCACCACCACCACCACCGCGACCACCAATCTTCGTCGTCGACGATTAATCCAAAAAACGCCACTTCCCGAATCGGACCCTTTAATCTGCGCACCCGGCGCACGATAGTCTCCGCCGCCGCCGCCAATTTTTTTAATTCTCTCTATCGCTCCTAAAGAAAAGCCTTCGCCGAACACACACTATTATATATACAATATTTATTTATATTTCCAATCCGCTTTCCTCGGCGGCGATTGATTTTCCGGCGATTCTTCGTCGGAGGCGCACGATTGCTAACCTGCGCACTCTCCTTTTTAGGCCTTTTCTTTGAAATTGACCCAATTAGTTTGGCTTGTATTGTCCTCTCGGTGAGTCTCTCTCTCTCTGTGCCTGAGTGGTTCGCGATTCGCTCGTCTTAGTGCCTTTCGGTCTTGGAGCTAGGGTTTCTGGTTGGGGATTTTGCTTCTAGGGTTTGGTCTTGTGGGAGTTGGGTCTTTAGCTGTCTGGTTTGTCTTTCCCATTTCGGTTCACCGAGTTCGCGCGCTGATCTATTGCTTGATTTGTTGTGCGATTGGTTTTCGTGGCATTGATGGTTTGGTCGAGAATCGGGATCGGATTTTGTTGAATTTGCTGTTTTTCCTTGTAGTCTTGGAATTGGATTGCTTTGCTTTGCTTGGTTTGAGTTCCAGGATTTTAGGTAGTCAAATACTCATGCTTTTGCTTGAGTTTTACTGTTTGAGGTTGGGACCGATTGAAAAGCTTGTTTTTTCCTAATTTTTCTCTGAAGTCGATCGAATTCGAAGTTTTCAATTGGTTCGTACTGGTTTTAAGCTTACCGTATCAGAATTAAGCTCAAAGTTGAATCGGCAATTCTTTTTTTTTTTTTTTTCCATTGTCGAGACTAATGCTGGTGATAAGAAAAATTAAACTTGGTGTTGATATTCATTGGGAACTCCATTGACATGGGCATAGTTGATAGTTCTTCTCTAGTTTTTGTTGGGTCATTCTCTTGTTGTTGTTGTTTTTTCTTATTGAAGGTTTTTGGTTCGTGTGGGAGTAGCTATTAGAGTGTTGAAATGATGGGCGTTTCTCGGTTGTTTTTCAGGTCTTTTTGCGAGACTGTAGGAGACAAACAAGGGCACTGGCCGGTCAATTACCGCTTTCTTTTTGATACTTTTAGTGTTTACAGTCAGGAGTTTAAGTAAATAAAGACCTTTGTAGGTTCCATGTGAGAGATGGCCTTTTTTAGGAATTTTTCGAACGAAACAGTTTCTCGCAGCGTCCTGGAAGAGAAAGGCCAGGGAAAGAGTATTAACAGAAATCATAGTTCAGTAGGGAATGATTACGTAGATGTTACTTCGAGTGAGAAGGACTTTGACATAAACATGGATGCGCAGGATCAAAGTGATGGTGAACCGGATGACGCTCATAGGTCTCACAATGAGGAGACAGTTAATGACGATGGATTAAGAGTAGGAAATTTGCAACCTTCTGGGAGGAGAAATGCTATTGCTGGGAAATGGGGTTCCACCTTTTGGAAGGACTGCCAACCTATGCACTCTCAGAATGGGGCTGATTCTGGGCAAGATTCTGACTGCAGGGTGGTCAATGAATCAGAATATAATTCGTCAGAGGGGAGGGAGCAAAGATCAGATTATGAAGATGATGATGGGATGAAAGAAGCCGGCAGGAGTCAGCAAGGCCCATCTGATGTCCCGGCAGATGAGATGTTGTCTGATGAATATTACGAGCAGGACGACGGACAAGAGCAGAATGACTTGGTCCACTACAGTGGGTTTCTCAATTCTTCCGTGTCAAATTCTAGGCCGTCATCAAAGCCTGCTGCAGTGAGTAAGAACGTTGTTAGAGCTTCTAGGGTCATGGATGATGATGAAGATTTCGATGACGGGGATGATGATGCCAATAACAATGATGATGCTGATTATGAAGAAGAAGATGAAGATGGTAATTGCTCTATAATCTGTTTTTTAGTATTATGCTGCTTATTCTAGATGTTAGTTTGCTTGTGAATCTAATTGTTATGGAACTTGTAGGCTCTGATTATGTAGCTGTTTCTCTATACAGTCTTCATAATCAAGTTTAAAATTGTACATGTTGTTTTTCCAATGGCAGAAGATGACCCCGAAGACGCAGATTTTGAACCTAATTATGGTGTTACAAGTGGTCGCACCTTGAGAAAGGTTTGTCATAATTGCATTACCATATTAGTTCACGGGTGAAGAACGTATATGTATATATTTTGAGTTCTGAACATAAATTTTGATCAGGGTTTATGAAACACCCTTTATATTTCTCTCCAATTCCTCACAAGCGTCTATGATACCCCCACTAAAACTCTAGTTCATTCACATTCCCATCCAGAGGAGAGAAAATGATGGAGAGTTGTATATGCAAGCACACAACAGAAAACGCTTCATATACTTACCCTCATTATATTATGGGGGAGCATTAGGAGCTCACAATTAGTTTGCAATGCAATCAATATGTGTCTAGGAGATAGTCTATTTTGGTGTAATATTTTCTATTTCTTGTATTCCTACGTTATTGTTTTTATGTTGGTATTACTAAATTAAGTTTATTATTTTCCTTCCCCCCCTACCTCTAAGATGAGTTAGATTTGTTATGTGGATGGATTACTTTTATCTAGTTTTTCTCTTGATTTGTCTCCCTGGATGGCAATGACAAAATCTGGTTCTTTCTGCCTTCTAATGAAGTTTCTTAGTGACATCAGGATAAAGATTGGGAAGGTGAAGATTTCGAAGAAGAAGAGAGTGAAAATGAGATTGAAATTTCTGATGATGATGATTCCTATTATGCAAAGAAATTGAAGAGTAAGCCACATAGTAAAGGTGGGCGTAATGGGAAATCTGCAAGAGAACGCAAATCTTATCAAGGAACTGGGAGGCAGAGAAGAGGGAGACCATCATTTGAAGATGATGAGTCTTCTGAGGCTTCAGAGAGTGACAGTGATGAGGGTTTCAAAAACACTCGGAGGAAAGGTTCACATCTACGCAAAAATAGTTGTCGATCTACTTCATCAACCAGTTATACAGGAAGAAAAAATGAAGTACGCACTTCTACTAGGTCTGTTCGGAAGGTTTCATACGTTGAAAGTGAAGAGAGCGAGGACATCGATGAAACCAAGAAGAAAAAGTCCCTAAAGGTGCCCTTAACTCATGTACCAATACTAAAATCATGTTTTTGCTTTGTTTTACTTGCCCGTGTTCAAGAGATTATATCTTTTTAGTCCCTTTGTTGCATTGTTGTAATTGAAATCTCAATGCAGTAGGCTTCTTTTTTTGGCATTTACTTACTTGTGTGAGATATTGAAGCCTTTTTCTTTTCTAATTGCCTGATGTCTGAGAGGAACTGTTTCTTGATAAGGAATTGGGAGATTTAACTGT
This sequence comes from Boehmeria nivea var. tenacissima, assembly GCA_018132145.1. NCBI lineage: Eukaryota > Viridiplantae > Streptophyta > Magnoliopsida > Rosales > Urticaceae > Boehmeria > Boehmeria nivea. The sequence goes on from CM030874.1 coordinate 5,849,918, forward strand.
TGCTGCAACTCTGGTGTGGAATTGGGATAAACGTGCTATTTGAAGTGTTTTTGCTTTGTTTGAGGGCCCTGTTCAGATAGTAAAACATGTTAAAATACCATGTTAGTTGTGATTTGAGTTCTGTCATTAAATTATGTATCATCTGGTTACTTTGAGATTTACGGACTATGCTATAATTATTCTTCTGATCTGGGATCACATACCTATTGCTTACGATGTTGCATGTACCTTTACAGGAAGAACTTGAAGAGGAAGACGGTGATTGTATTGAGAAGGTGTTGTGGCATCAACCCAAGGGCATGGCTGAAGACGCTCTTAAGAATAATAGATCCACAGATCCTGTTTTATTGAGCCACTTGTTTGATTCAGAGCCAGATTGGAATGAGATAGAATTTTTGATTAAATGGAAAGGGCAATCCCATTTGCACTGTCAGTGGAAATCATTTTCTGAGCTGCAGAATGTATGTTTGACATATCTTTTCTTGCTTATTAGTGGCTTTTACTTTTATTTTGTTGTTGGTTGCTAAATGTAATTCTTGAACGTAGCATTGTTTTTTGGCGTTTTATCATTTCCTTGATCAAGATTTTCTGCTTATGCGATTTTGCAGCTTAGTGGTTTTAAGAAGGTTATAAATTACACTAAAAAGGTAATGGAGGATGTCAAATACAGGAAGACAATCAGTCGGGAGGAGGTAATGTTTCTTACTTATTTCCTCATAGACTTTAGTTTGCTGTTCAAATGTTTTGATACAGAGTGACAATACCAGAATTGTCTATAATTGGATGATAAAATAACCAGGTTGCACAGTTCTCTGTGTCAATGCACCAGCCATTTCTTAGCTCCCATTGCTGTGGTTTTTTATTATTATTATTTTTTAATAATTTTATTTTATTTTATTTTTAAATGGGATGGCTGGAGAAACAATGTGAGAAACAAAGGCTTAGACAGTTAAAGAGTTCTGTTTTGTGAAAGCACATTTATACCATGTAAAGAATTATGTACATTGGGAGGCCATAGATCCATCAATCTTAATTGAAGTTTAGTCCTCGTAGTTGTAGGACTTTCTGTGCCATCTTTGATCCTGCTTGTGAGAGTAGTCATAAAATGCAATTATGGCGGAGTTTGATTTGAAAATCTGTCCTAGATTATTATGTAGTCATCCACTATGCTTAATTTTAAACATGGTTCATGGCTTCGATTTGGCGTCTCTTTTATTTTATTTTTATTTTTAATTCATCAAGAGTTACATTGATACTGAAAAATAATAGGACAAAGACAAGTGAAGAGATGTAATCGTAACTCAAAGCATTATTTAGTTGTGTTTTGAGTTTTAATTATTGCGGAATTGCTTTCTGCTTTACTACGTGAGCCATTATGAAACGAACTAGCAGCGCATTTGTTCTTTTGCATTTCTATTTTCCTTTCAATTTTTTAATTTTTTTTTTCCACATTTTGAAGATTGAGGTTAATGATGTAAGCAAGGAAATGGACTTGGACCTCATCAAGCAAAATAGTCAGGTTTGTATTCATTTACTCTCTTTTTGGCTTATCCATTATATTTTTTTCAATTTAACATGCCTCATAATTGGTTCAATATTCAGGTGGAAAGGGTAATTGCGGACCGCATTGGTAAGGACAGCACAGGAGATGTCATACCAGAATATCTGGTCAAATGGCAAGGATTATCCTATGCAGAAGTAACATGGTAAATTAGTTTTCCATGCCAATACTTACTACTTGTCATATTTGGGTATCTGCATCGACCATACTTGTTAAAGTTGCAAGCGGTTAGTCCTTGAACGTGGTTTGATGATAAATGTGGAGTGATCATGGTTGATGTTCAATGATTCTCTAACCTCATGCAAGGATAGCTGAGGCAATTTTACAATTGTTTTTATTTGCATTCAATCAAAGTTTTGCCCCTGAAGTAGTCTGGTCCTCACATTATTCTATATTGCACACTTTAATTTGTTTTTGCTCTTTGGTCCATAAGATGTTCTAAAGGTTACTTTTATGTTTCTAGCAAATTGAAGGTTCTGACATAGGGAAAATGTTTGTTTCATCATATTTCATGTTTGCATTGTATTTTCATTTCCTTTTTTTTTTTTCTTTTTTTTTTCTCTTGAATTTTGCGATTAGAATGAACACTTGTACTTACTTGTGGAGTGTGGAATTAGGGAGAAGGACGTGGATATCGCATTTGCCCAAGATGCCATCGATGAATATAAGGTATTATTTATTGCTGTGGTTTGATTATAATACTTATGCAAGTCAATTTTGTACTTTACTTAATCATTCATGTAGTTGTGTTTATTAGGTTATGAGGGATTGAGGTATTTTAACATATTATTCTTCGCTATTGTCTGCAAAGCATCTGAAGACATCTGGTTCTTGGTCTTCTGTTATTCACCAAATGAAATAAAAATGTAATTCTAAAGTAGGGAATTTTAAGAAAATAGCCACTGTTTACAAAATGATTTTAAAAAATAGCCACAGTTTCAAAAAATTTAAAAACTAGCCCTTTCAGAAATTTCTGACACGTGTCAGAAATTTCTTACAGTACATTTTATGTGTAATTTTGTTATTGTCAGAAATTTCTTACAGTGTGTAATGGCTAGTTTTTAAATTTTTTGAAACTGTGGCTATTTTTTGAAAACACACAGTTCAAAATGGCTATTTACCTAACTGACCCTTCTAAAGTATTATTCAAACTGGTTAGCAGATTTCATTTTGGAAAATAAAAGATAAAAATTGAATAAACAAGTAAATAGATTTCTTTACAAATGACCAAATTAAAAAAAAAATAAAATTGAAGTGCTTTATTGCAAGTGAGGGTTTGTAAAATCAGAAATAAGAGGAAATGCATAAACCTTCAATAAATGAGTTTCATTTTAGTATCCTGGGATCGCACAAAGCACATATTTGACACTACTAATGTCAATACTATGGAAGGGATTGAGGTCGTTTTGCTTTTTTATAATTATCTGAAAAATATAGATGGTACTGAGTGAATTGAGCTTAACCAGCACATCATAAATTCAAACATGCATTACAGTACAGCCCATCTTGTCATCAAATTTTTCTGTGAGAATTTCACAGAGCAACATCTCCGTACCATTGCAAAGTAGAAAAACATTTTCAATATTTTGAGCCACATTACCAGTTTACATTAGGGTGATTTATGAAATATTGATAATAAACTTATGATTAATCAAACTCCTAGTCTCTTCTTTTAGGGTTTAGTTTTACCTTTATGATTTCAGAGGTATTCAATTTCTGTTATATGGTAATCTTGCTTTTTTTTTTTTTTTTAATTATAAAATGTTGGTGACAGAATTTGGTCTATGACTAGTGTAGCGATTATTTGAAATCTGTGGATATGCAATTATACTTGACTTCTACCTTCTTTTATTCCCTTGATATACTATAGCCCTTTAATTTTGAGCGAGTATAATTACAAGACCTCAAACCTAAGCGGACCATCCTTGTTGTATTAAGGTTTGTGGTTTATTGTTGATGACCAGGCTCGTGAGGCTGAAATTGCAGTACAAGGGAAAATGGTGGATCCTCAGCGCAAAAAGAGCAAAGGTTTGTACTTTGGAGTTTGAAGAATTTTGCAAAAAATAAAATGATATTATGTTACTTCTGTAGTTGTATGACTGATTTTAGTATGTGTCTCTAGCAAATGTCAGTATTTTATGTACTATTTATATACTGTGTAATGGAGACTTTGGCTTGTCATCTGAAACATCATCTAATATGAGGACACTTCTTACTTTTAGCAAGTTTACGGAAGCTTGATGAACAGCCTGAATGGTTGAGGGGAGGAAAACTGCGTGATTATCAGCTTGAAGGTCTGAATTTTCTTGTTAATAGGTATGGCGTATCTATCCGAAACTCTTTATTTTCCCCAGCTAAAGTGTCTTCTAAAAAATCTCTTTTCTCATTATTGTCTTGCTTTTTGCAGTTGGAGAAATGATACCAATGTTATTTTAGCTGATGAAATGGGTCTTGGTAAAACTGTTCAGTCAGTTTCCATGCTTGGTTTTTTGCAAGTCAGTATTGTTACTCTCATAGTTTCTTTTGAAAAGTATTTTGGAGCTAAACATAACATTAGATTAACATTTTTCCATTTTCCTTTTTACAGAATGCTCAGCAGATCCACGGGCCATTTCTTGTTGTTGTACCATTGTCCACCTTGTCAAACTGGGCAAAAGAATTTAGGAAGTGGCTGCCTGATATGAACATTATTGTATATGTTGGTACCCGTGCAAGCCGAGAGGTGAGCTAGCTTTCCTGTACATGTAAATGAAGTTTACAGACGAGCAGATTTCTTTCTGGTGTCCCTTTTCGGTTTATTAGGTTTTTAGGTTTCTAGATAAGAACAGGTACTTTCTACTTTTATCTCATAATAAAAAGGAAAAAAATTGAAGATAACCAAAAAAGGGGGGGAAAAAAAAAGAGAAGTGGTGGTAGGACCAGAAGTATAAAACTGGCCAGCAAGTCTAAGTGAAAGCATTTTTATAATTATTATTTTTTATAATTAAAAAGGAAAAAGCTTAAATGACCATCCCATCATTAAGATCTTACAGATCTTATAACAGTCTGCTTTTGGTGATGAACTATGCTATTTATCATGCATTGCTTAATTGCAAACGATCTGATGATTGCCCACTCTTTTGTTTCTTGTTGTACGCCATTTAATGATTTGTTAGATCCTCCTTTTAGAATAGAAAACTACGTCAGTTTGCTTCTCTGACTTATGGTTAACTTAGCAGTTTCAGTGCTGCGTTTTAAACTATCTGAGCATTTATTTTTTCTTTTAATTAAAGGTATATATGAGCTTAACTTTATTGATGGAAGTGATCTGCTCATATCTAAAGTATTTTTTTTTCCTTCCTGTATTATATTTTCAATGTTCCTTTCTTTAGGATATTATATCCTCCTATGTCATTGTATTCATTTTCTTTTTTTTTCAGTATTATTGAATTTTCTCTTATAAAAGGAAAAATCAATGTGAGATATGAATGTGGACTCTAATAACAAATTTATTATTGCTTTCTAAAGAGCCTCTTGAACAAAGCTGATTGGGGAAGTGAAGTTGCTCTTCTGCTCCTTGCATTTGTTCATTCCTTACTCTTTCCTTCTGCAACTTGATTTTTTTAAACATGTCACTACAACCCAATCTGCCTTTTACTATTTTTTTTAATACCCATCTATCTTTATTGTTTATCTTTATAAATATTCTTATCTAGTTTTGTTTGGTTTGTAGGTTTGCCAGCAGTTCGAGTTTTACAACAAGAAAGTTGGAAGGCCTATAAAGTTTAATGCACTATTGACTACGTATGAAGTAGTTCTGAAGGATAAAGCTGTCCTCTCAAAGATTAAGTGGAATTATCTGATGGTTGATGAAGCTCACAGGTTAAAGAATAGTGAAGCACAGTTATACACTACTCTCTCAGTAAGTTTATGTTCCAATCAGTTTTACATTTTCCTGTTATTTTGCTTTCTTTAGTTAGTCTGCAGTTTTATTTTATTATAAAGTCTTTTGGCTAGTGTTAAATAGTATCCTGTATTGACAGGAATTTAGTACCAAGAACAAGTTGCTCATAACTGGTACTCCATTGCAGAACAGTGTGGAAGAGTTATGGTATATTTTTCATCCTTACCAGTACAGAGATTATAGCTTTTGCATACTTGAGAAGCAAATAATTGATGCTTTGTTGCATATACACCCATTCAGCTAGATTCCATGACTATAACAAATCATTGATTTAGTATAGTTGTACTTACAAGAAATTTATAGATGTTTTCAAATCATTTAAAAAATTTTGGCGCTTTATGCACATATCCTTTTCATTTATCTTTGGAATAGCCTTCTTAGATTAAAAAAAAAAAAAAAACATAGGGGCATTTTTATAACATGTTATAGATATAGATATTGGTGACTAACGTACATACCCCTTCCCTTTTGTCCTGTTTTTCCCTTTTTTTTTTTTTTTTGCTAGAATGTAAAATCTTGAGAGTCTCCACCATGTTTGTTACTAAAAGCTTCTTAAATTATATTCTACTTCATCATCACAAATTATAATATTAGGTGTCTGGCTTATTTTCTTTGATTGGACCTAATTTTAGTCTTTGTCGTCTTTCTGCTTGTGAATATTGGCATATATTGCAAAGCTTTAGCTTTTTTTATGTAATATCAAAATTCTCTTGCAGCTCATTCTAGATATTCTAATCGTTTAGATTATGGAGTTTCTCTTGCTTGCTTTTGTATATTTGGTAAAATCAGAAAAGATAGATCTAATTTGATTGATTTGTGTTTCATCTATTTCTTTTCTTTTTTTCTTTTCTTCCCCCTCTTTCTTGTAGGGCCCTACTACACTTTCTCGATACAGATAAGTTCAAGAGTAAAGATGATTTTGTTCAGAACTACAAGAATCTCAGCTCTTTCAATGAGAATGAGGTACATGCACCTTCTTGATCTAATACTTTATATTTTATTTTTCTTCCCAGCAAAAAAAAAAAGGGTTATATTTTTTTAATGTCCGCATATAGAATTAATACATGCATTTTGTTATGGTAGCTTGCTAATCTTCATATGGAGTTAAGGCCCCATATTCTCCGAAGAGTCATCAAGGATGTAGAGAAATCTTTGCCTCCAAAAATTGAGCGAATCCTTAGGGTTGAGATGTCTCCTCTTCAGAAACAGTAAGTGGTACTTTCTTCGTAAATCAATATGTGGTTTTGGTCATATCCATCACTTGACTGCATGTCTTCTGCTAAATTCTTTCTTATAGATACTATAAGTGGATTCTGGAACGCAACTTCCATGATTTGAACAAAGGAGTTCGTGGAAATCAGGTTATTATTTCCAATTGATTGAAGCTTTTTCTTGAAATAGAATCCTGATTTCGGCCCCCTTAGTAAATTGTTGAGACATTATCATGGTTATCAATATATCATTTTTCATTCTCTTCAGGTGTCACTTTTAAATATTGTGGTCGAGTTGAAGAAATGCTGCAATCATCCCTTCCTGTTTGAAAGTGCAGATCATGGTTATGGTGGAGATTCTAGGATTAATGATAGCAGCAAACTTGAGAGAACTATTTTAAGCAGTGGAAAGTTAGTTATACTTGATAAGCTACTTGTTAGGTTGCATGAGACGAAGCATCGTGTTTTGATTTTTTCTCAGGTAGGTTCGGTGTCTTTGGTTCTATGCTAGTTTTCTTCAAACTGAGAAGTTGGCTTAACTTGCGAAGTTCCTTTAACTTTTCATATGCTTCTTCTTCTTGTTGATATCTATGTTTAATGCTATTATCTGTTTCACTAGGTCCTTGGTCCCTTTGAATTGTGGTGCTAAAATCAGAGAGCGTTTTTTAATGTATTAAAGTTGTGGTCCTAAAATCAGGTCCTTATTTGACTAATGGCCCTCATTCGCCATTCGGAATTCAGATGGCAACATCACCTTGAAACGAGGAAAAGCTCAACAAACCATTTCGATGTTGCCAACCGAATGGCGGACCAACCTGGCCATAAGTCATATCTCTGTCATGTCCATACACTTTTGCATGATTGCATCTATTTATACATCATTGCATGATCTGGATTCCTATTCTGTTACTTTTTCACTATATCTTGAAGCGTACCTGGTTTTTGCAGTAGTCTCCTCAAGTACTTGGGTTTGTTGCAATTGCATTTGACTTGAGATTTTCCCTTGATGTTTTATCTTTTTTCTTTAATGTCATTTTCCTCCTCTAGCTGAGAGCTCATGCTAGGTGTTTTTGTTTTGTTTTTTGTTTTTTTCACTGATTGGTATAATCACATGTTATGCAGATGGTTAGGATGTTGGATATACTGGCAGAGTATATGTCTCTTAGAGGGTTTCAGTTTCAAAGGCTTGATGGCAGCACAAAGGCTGAATTGCGTCAGCAGGCAATGGATCACTTTAATGCACCTGGTAGTGAAGATTTCTGCTTCCTTCTATCAACTCGGGCAGGTGGTTTGGGTATCAATCTTGCAACAGCAGACACAGTTATAATATTCGATTCCGACTGGAATCCTCAGAATGACCTCCAGGTTCGTCAATAGGAATTCCATTTTCTATTTCTCGTTTGCTACCTATGACTTGTGCTTATGAAGAGGATAACACTGTCAAAAATGTCTTATGGTTTAAATTATGTCTCAGGCAATGAGTAGAGCTCATCGAATAGGCCAACAAGACGTTGTTAACATCTACAGATTCGTCACTAGCAAAAGCGTTGAGGAAGATATCTTGGAGCGAGCTAAGAAAAAGATGGTCAGTCATATTCAATATCTTATTCACTAGTTCTTGTTATGAAGTCTGTGATGCATTCTGTTTCTAACTTTTATATGTTAGAACAGACATATTTGCTGGCTATTTAGGTTCTAATGTTGTCCTCTGTCTAACATGTTGTGTTTGTTCTTTCTATTTACGCATTCTTTAGGTTCTTGACCACTTGGTGATCCAAAAACTAAATGCAGAAGGTCGATTGGAGAAGAAAGAAGCAAAGAAGGGGAGTTATTTTGATAAGGTACTGTATGTGAATGTGTGTAATTTATTTTCTAGTTTCTGAATTAGCTGATTATCTTTGTAGCATTTGTTAGTTGGTTTTGACATGGAGTTCTCCTTTCCCTAGATCGCCAATTCATCTCTCTTATCTCTCTTTTGGAGTTTAATGTTGCTAAGAAGCTTTGCTATGATATGGTGGGTGGTTGTTTTCCTTGTTTGTCACCAACTACATTCACTTGGATTTGCTTTTATATGGTTGCAGAATGAGCTGTCAGCTATCTTAAGATTTGGTGCGGAAGAACTTTTTAAAGAAGAAAAGAATGATGAAGAAAGCAAGAAAAGACTCTTGAGTATGGATATCGATGAGATTCTCGAAAGAGCAGAGAAGGTTGAAGAAAAGGGTGCTGAGGAAGAGCCAGGGCACGAGTTGTTGGGTGCTTTTAAGGCAAGATGATTCTATCCGACTTGTATCTACTACAATGATCTTCTAACTTAGCATGTTAAAATTGTTTTTTCCTTTCCAGTTTGTGGAAGAGATGGGTGATCTAGTCTTTTGTATAGTTGCTGCTATTCATGATTTTGCAGGTTCATATTCATTTGTGTTATTTGTCTAACAAATCACTGTTTCTTTTCTTTTTACGCTAAACATTCAGGTTGCCAATTTTGGAAGTGCTGAAGACGATGGAAGTTTCTGGAGTCGATGGATAAAGCCAGAAGCAATAGCTCAAGCAGAAGTATAAACCTTTTTTTCTTTAAATTTTATATCCCTTCCATATATCTTCTGTTTACTTTTTTTATTTTTTATTTTATTTTTTTATTGTATCAATAACAGCTTAAATTTTATATTAACTTTGATTTTCCTTTTTTCTTTTAATTGTTTTAGGAAGCTCTAGTTCCTCGTGCTGCCAGGAACACGAAGAGTTATGCAGAAGCTGCTCAGCCGGAGAGAAGTAGTAAGAGGAAGAAAAAAGAATCTGAGCCTCAGGAGAGAGCCCAGAAACGTCGCAAAGGGGACTTTTCATTACCCGCAGCACCAATGATTGAAGGAGCATCTGCTCAAGTAAGAAGTTGGTCAGGGGGTAATTTGTCCAAGAGGGACGCATTACGGTTTTCTCGTGCGGTAAGGTTCCATTATGAATAAATTTCATCTGCTCAATTGAATGTTGTGTTTGTGCTTAGAAAGTTCAATGGCTTTTGGCATATGGTGTTTTCATGAATCATCCTATTACCTTTTTTTTCCCTCACCATTTGGCTCTGTGTTCACTCTTATTCCTCAACTGAAATTTAGGTTTTGAAGTACGGAAATGAAAGCCAAATTAGCTTAATCGCCGAGGAGGTTGGAGGTGCAGTTGCAGCAGCTCAGCCTGATGCGCAAATTGAGCTTCTGAATGCACTGATTGATGGCAGTAAAGAAGCAGTAGAAATCGGAAGTTTTGACCCAAAGGTTGGTTATCATAATTGAATGAAACAATTGGATCACTTCGGTGCTTAACTTTTTATGGCTTTTATAACGTAAAATGTTTATTTGGACGTATTTCTAGGGCCCCTTGTTGGACTTTTTTGGAGTCCCTGTGAAGGCTAGTGATTTATTAACTCGTGTTCAAGAACTTCAGCTCCTGGCAAAGCGCATTAGTCGCTATGACAATCCAATTGGACAATTTCGTGCCTTATCATACCTTAAACCTTCAAATTGGTCGAAGGGTTGTGGATGGAATCAGCGTAAGTGTGCTTCTTTCCACGCAATCATTTTCGTTAAACCCTGTCTCGCTCTCTCTCTCTTCAATATTCTTTTATTAATTTTCGTGACTTTTTTAATGTGTAGTTGACGACGCAAAATTGCTTCTAGGAATATATTACCATGGGTTTGGCAATTGGGAAAAGATAAGATTAGACGAAACCCTTGGCCTTACGAAGAAGATTGCTCCAGCGGAACTTCAGCATCATGAAACTTTTTTGCCTCGTGCTCCCAATTTAAGAGACCGTGCTAATGCACTTCTCGAGATGGTAGCAACCACTTGCCATCAATAATGTCTTTGTTAATCTAATATGCATAAGCAGAGTCCTCATAATTGGCAGTTGTATCCTGTCATTCTAGATATTGCTAGGTCTTTCTTAGTCCATTATACATCGATATTGATTGACTAATCGCTGATTACCTCATTTAATATTGGTTGAATTCGATCTTGCTTGCATAAACTGATTTCTACGACATTTGCAATCAGGAACTTGCTGCTCTGGGTGGGAAGAATTCAGGTGCTAAAGTTGGACGGAAGGTATCCAAGAAGGAGAAGGATAATCTTCTCAATGTGTCTGCACCCCAGAGCCGGGGTAAGAAAGGAAAAGCAGGTTCCACTGTTGCTGTTCAAGGGAACAGGGACAGAGCTTCAAAATCCCAGAAAGTTGAACCGCTAGTTAAAGAGGAAGGAGAGATGTCAGACAATGAAGAAGTATATGAGAAATTCAAGGAGGAGAAGTGGATGGAATGGTGTGAAGATGTTATGATTGATCAAATGAAAACCCTGGGACGTCTTCAGCGATTGCAGACAACTAGTGCTGATCTTCCCAAGGAAAAGGTACATGAACTTTTTCATTGTATGCTCATGCTCTTTGTACTGTCTTTTCCATCCTGGACTGTTGCTTAAACTGTTTTTTCTTAAGTTCCGTTTTCCTCTATTCTCAGGTGCTTTCGAAAATTCGAAATTATTTACAGCTTCTTGGACGAAAGGTAGATCAAATTGTTTTAGAGCACGAGGAGGAGCCGTACAGACAAGATAGTATGTCCTTCTACACTCATTTTAGTAGATCTTGATTGATAACGCTTTGTATGTGCTGTTCCTGTCAGTCATCCTGTGATTTGGTGACCTTATTGCTTTCTGTCTTGTTTAAAGTAAAATACATGTCTACTTGAATATCAGATGCTGTTTATCCTCTCTCTTAGTTGGCTAGTTTTGATTGTGTTTATTGGCTCAATTCATTTCTTAACTGGAGAGTGGTGTCCAGGGATGACAATGCGATTGTGGAATTACGTATCCACCTTTTCAAATTTATCCGGGGAGCGACTTCATCAAATTTATTCCAAACTTAGAGTGGAGAGAGGAGAGGGGGCAGGTCCTTCCCGTGCCAATGGCACTGCAGGCTTCAGAAATATGACAACCGGGACAGAACCATTTCTGAAGGGTCTGGATCAAGCCAAATTTGAAGCATGGAAACGGAGGAGAAGAGCGGAAACTGAGAGTCAGTCCCAAGTTCAGGCGCCACCTCAAAGAGCTTTGAGTAATGGCACCCGGGTAACTGACCCTAGCTCGATGGGAATTCTCGGGGCAGCACCATTTGATAGTAGACGTGTTAGTAGTGAAAGGCCTTTTAGGACGCACCAGACAGGATTGCCGCCAAGACAAGGCTTCTTATGAGGTGTCTGGTGGCTGATAAAAGATTAAAGGCAACAACTATTTGCCTGATTGCCTCAACCGCTTCGGCCTTTCAATATTCTCTGGAGATTTTTTCAACCATGGGAATAATAAAACTTCTGCACATTCCTGGGTGTTCTGTGACCGATCCAAGACCAAACGGGATATGCATCGATTGACAGAAAACTCGTCTGAAACCATGTGGCCGAGGTAATAAGCCAGAGTCCTTACCATACGCAAAGCTCAGTGAGTTTTGCAGTCATTTTTTTGCTCTCTTTTTAAATTTTCCAAGATGAGCTTAGTTGTTAATTTGTTTACTTGTATAGTGAAAATTAGGAAGAGGAATACTTTTTACTCATCTGATGTATACAGAGCCGGACATGTTATGTGTATTAGGTCTCAAGGGAAAGTGTACATTATCAATTTTGCAATAATTTTGGCTATTTTTCATTTTTGATAACTGTATTGGCATTTTTTTTCCCTGCATGTATGATATTTTTGGTTCTCCCCCAATGGTTAACTTTATAATAATTAACAAAAAAAAAAAAAAAGATTTCAATAAAATCCATATCATCCCCTATAACTTGTATGGTTATTCAGACCACAGACCACCTTCAAACAACAATTTCGCTTGCCCATGTATTAGAGAATTTGGTTTTGGGTATTTATTGGAAGATTTGTCACTAGGCTTCTTAAGATTCCTAAAGTAATTTGAACCTCATTGGAGATACTGATATTGGACTCATCTTTGCACTTCTCTTTATGTGGTGAGAAATTTAAGTAGAAGAATCAATACATATGAGAGTGTGATAGGGAGATTTGTATTGTGGCCAAAGAATAGAAGAGAAAGAAAAAGAACAATAAGGAAATTGATACACACCACACAACACAGTCGCAAGTTACATACTCCAACATGATGGGTGTTGATAACTTTGAATAGAACAAAAAAGAAAAAAAAATGAAAAGAAAAGAAAGGTAATCGCAAAAAAAAAAAAAAAAAAAAAAAAAAAAAAAAAAATTAGAGTGATTAAAAAAAGTGTTGTGTGGTGTTGGTTCCAAGGAGAGGTGTGGTTGGCAAGCCAATATCACTTTATCCTTCGCATTGCTTTCTCAACCTCATGCTTTTAATTTCCAAAATCAAGCAATATAAGCTAAACCACAAGGCATAGAAAGTGACTTTATCTGTATTTACTCGTTTTCTGTCCATACGTTGAGAGTCTTTTGCATTTCTGCACCTGGGGTTTCTTTATTTCCTATTTTGACACATATTCGTGTGTTTTATTTCATCCAAGTCCTCATATTGAACCAAGAAAGTAGCTGCTTTGCCCTCTCTCTTTACATACATCCAAACTTCTTATTCGGGTTGTTTGGATTGCAATCCGAATAAAATAATTTTTTTGTTTAAATCATGTTATAGTAATTATACTAACAAAACTCAAACTTAAATCATGTTGTTACAATAAACGAAAACTAACATTTCGTATCATCATAGAATACTAATCTATTTTGTATTCGTATTTCGATCAATAAGGAATTAGGCACACATGTATAAGACTCAAATGCTTCACTTGTACAATTTCTAACTAATTAAGCTTTATGTAGCTAAATGACTCATTTTTAATTCTTATTAAAAAGAATGTCTAGCCATCGCTTTACCTTGTTTAATAAAATGAACATTTGGAAATGTACCTAAAAAAATAAACATGTGGCGCAATTTCAGAAAATGAAAATCTTAGCAGGGCAATCAAGAAAAACAGACATGAATTCATGGGCATTGGAGCAATTACAATTGTGGTATAACATAAAAACAATATATATATATATATTTCAAAAGAAAAATGTAGTGCAATGCCAAAGCCGAGTCGATTGCTTACATGTTTTTCGTTCTTAGCCGCAAGATGAAACTTGTAGCTTCTTATCTGCCACGTGTAGCGTTGTGGATCCCACAATGAACCTTGGTTGTTGATTGGCTCTCTCTCCCGCGCTCTCGTTATAAAAATATAAAGCTCTTTGGCACTTCTCTTTCAACCTCTCCTAAAAAGACCACCTTGTGACACTCTTTATTTTGCTTTGCTCTTATTTATTTTTATTTTTTTTGTGAGGAATTATAGATTACTCTTATCAAATCTAAGAGAAAGATTCTCTTTCCAGGTACATCTTTTACCTTTTTTTCTTTTTTGCTTTTTTTTTTTTAATTTGTAACTTATTTTCTGCAATATTCAGACCTTCCCATAACGGTATATATATGTAATCATGTTTCCATGTATTTATTTTTACTTTTTTTCGTTTTTGTTAATATATTTTTTTATTTATTTTGTTATTGGACACATAACATGTGTATGTATGGCCTTACTTTGCTCGTTTGTGCTTTGAACTGAACTGAACTAGAAAACTCTCTCTCTCTGTGACATTTTTGGGTTCCAAAATAGATTAAAAGTTTGTCTTTAGTGAAATATTTTGTAAAGAAATTTTTAGATAAGTGTATGCTGATCAAAATGGGTCAAATTTAAGGTCCTTGATTGAATATATGACCAGAAAACTGTCATGTTTTTCTGCTACTTTTCTTTCACTGTTTAATTGGTTTCTATACATTAATTATGACCATGACCCTTAAATTAAGTGTTATTTTGACGTTGATTAAAAATAGTGTTATTTGGATGTGGAATTTTTTTTTTTTCAAAGGATGTGAAAATCATTTTAAACGTTAAGACGATTGTATTTAGATGTTCGTCACCATTGTTTTTTTTTTTTTGCTCCAAAGTGGTCACCATGTTGCACGGCCAAGACTAACGTTTATTATTTTTCATAGTTCTGATTATTTAGTTAAATTATTTCATCTTTTTATAACAACTTAAAGTATATTTGAACTTTGAGATCGACACAAACTTGAGCAAAAACGGCTTATCTTGAATGAAGAAAAGCTAGAAAATAATCTGAGCAATTTAGGTTGAGATTTTTTTTTTAATTTTATTTTATTGTTTGTTCTTTCTACTATGTTTTTAAGCAAAGGCCCAAAATCTCTGAGATAAATATGACATATGATAATTTCTGATAAGCGCAATCATGATGGCACTACTAATTTGATTTAATTGCACATGTTTATTCTATTCTACAAAATAGCCCTTGTTATGTTCCATTACAAGCTAGAGAAAATAAATGGTATTTTGACATTGCAAGTTGCAGATAATTTCCTTTTGCTCAAACGTTTTATAAAACAGAGAAAATTCTTATTTATTTTGTTTTGGTAGCAGAAGAGTCGAAAGCTCTTGTACTTTCTAGTTTTTAAGAGTTGAAATCTTCATGTGAAATTTTGAAGAATTCCAAACATAAATGGTTCTTGAGTTCTCTTCTTTTGTAAAATCGCAAAGGCTAATGTAGACCTTATAGAAAGATCTTTTCACAGTGACCTCTTAACAAAATGTGTAAAATGGAGGTTATTAGCAACTTCATGTTCATCATGAACCGTATACGAAAGCGAGTTTAACATCCGATTTAGCTGAGATTTTCGGACTCCAAAATGCTTGTAGTACATACATGGCTTCATTGCTACATAAGTGGAACTTTTAATCGCAATCGAGTCACTCATTAGTGTTCTGAATCCGAGACTTTCTATTCAATTACGTGTGTTTTTTCAGCAGTGAAACTCTGAAACTGCGAGGGAGAGAAGATGGACTACGTATATGGACCAGGAAGGAACCACCTCTTTGTCCCGGGGCCTGTCAACATCCCGGAGCCAGTCCTTCGGGCGATGAACAGGAACAACGAGGATTACCGCTCTCCTGCCATCCCCGCCATGACAAAAACTCTCCTTGAGGATGTCAAGAAGATCTTCAAGACTACCACTGGAACCCCTTTTCTGATCCCAACCACTGGTATTGTCTCCACTTGAAACCGTAGCTTTAAGGACGAGCTAGTAATTTTAGTCTTTTTCGAGACTCATCGACGTTTTTTTTTTACGTGATTGTGTTTAAGAAGTTTTGTGCTGTTTTTTTTTTTGTAGGTACTGGTGCATGGGAGAGTGCACTAACAAACACGTTGTCTCCTGGGGATCGGATTGTGTCTTTCCTCATCGGTCAGTTCAGTCTGCTATGGATCGATCAGCAGCAGCGCCTCAAGTTCAACGTCGATGTCGTGGAAAGCGAGTGGGGACAGGGCGCCAACCTCGATGTTCTGGAAGCGAAGCTCGCAGCGGATTCTGGTCACACCATCAAGGCGATTTGCATTGTTCACAACGAAACGGCAACTGGAGTTACCAATAACTTGGCAACAGTGAGAAAACTACTTGGTGAGTGAATTAGTTATTCTACAAGATAAAAGAACTAGATGTTATTAGCTTGTGTGTCTTGATTGATATGTTCCAATAACCTGCATAGAAGGAAATTCTGATGCTTAATTACATTGCCCCATGTTATATAGTGTAGTATAATGGTCCTAGTGCTTTGATTTTTATGTTTTTTATTACAAATTTTTGAAGGTTTCACTTCTTGTATTTGGTAGATTTCTCAACCTCGACTGTGTTATGATGCATAGCAGAAGTAGTCATTTAGTGACGAAATTCAGATTAAGAGTGTCAATTGATCAGATGTTGCAGTTTTAAATATGTCGTTTATGTTTCCTAGATTAGCCTCGTCGTAATGGTTGTCATTGAACTCTCTTCAGATGAGTACCGGCATCCAGCGCTCTTGCTTGTTGACGGGGTTTCCTCCATCTGCGCTCTTGATTTCCGAATGGACGAGTGGGGTGTTGATGTGGCACTAACCGGCTCTCAGAAAGCTCTCTCTCTTCCAACCGGGATTGGAATCGTGTGCGCTAGCCCCAAAGCCATAGAGGCAACCAAATCTGCAAAATCAGTGAGAGTGTTCTTCGACTGGAGCGACTACTTGAAGTTCTACAAGATGGGAACATATTGGCCCTACACTCCTTCCATCCAGCTGTTGTACGGTCTGAGGGCAGCTCTTGATCTCCTATTCGAGGAGGGTCTCGACAATGTGATCGCGAGGCATAACCGTTTGGGAAAAGCCACGAGGTAAAGCGGTTTGAATTATAGTATAATCATACCAACACTACTGCACCGAATCCCATCAGAACTACTCATGTTAAGCATCTTGGGTGAGAGTGGTATTAGCTATATAGGATGAGTGAGCTCCTGGGAAGTCCTCGTATTGCATCGATAATATGGTAGTTTAGTGCTTTTTTGTTGTTATAATTTTGCGAAATTGGCAATGCAGGCTTGCTGTTGAGGCATGGGGCTTGAAGAATTGCACTCAAAAGGAGGAGTGGTATAGTGACACCGTAACCGCTGTCCTTGTTCCTCCTTACATTGACAGTTCCGAGATCGTTAAAAGGGCATGGAAGCGATACAACATGAGCTTAGGACTCGGCCTAAACAAGATTGCTGGGAAAGTATTCAGAATAGGGCATCTTGGTAACCTGAATGAGGTACTCTTTAACATCTCAATTCTCATATTCTCTGCTGTTAATTTATCATCTATGGATTGATTAGAAGTTTGTGAACACAGCAAACTATGGTACAAGAATGATAATTTGATAACACACGGATTTAAGTGAAAACTCAAACAATATAGAAGAAAACCGCTTGAGAAAGAATTTACTGTACGAAAAAGATTGGCAACAGATCTTTATTTTTTTCCTCTCACTATTGGTAAAGTCACACTACGGGTTATTGGGTCTAACAAAAGTCATGTATTAATGTAGGAAATTCAAGTTGCCCTTTAGGCTTGTGTTTGAGCATTCACTGTTAGATATATTCTTCAGCTTTTATGTGCTCTATTATTTACTTTCTAATTTCTATTATTTGTTCAATTATATTCACCTATGCAAGAGGAAAATTCGATTTGTCAAATTTTTTCATAGTTTTTTTTTTTTTGGTTACATATTACCAACAACAACTCATATAAACATTATTTGTAATAAAAGTTTCACTAAAATCACTAGGCATCTCTAACATTATCCTTCTCTAAATTAGCCACTTGGGTGACTGATGTGCTCAGTACCTAAACATCCACTTCAAAGTCAAATAAAAGTACTATTGGGAAGTGACCTCATAGTTTGTGATCTCAATCAAATGACTTGTCTTTGTCATAGCTGTTGTGGATTTGCTTCTTTTAACAAGACTTATCTCTACAGCAACCATTATCTTGTCCAATGCCAATGCCTTTCCCACTAATGGTTATCCTCGTTTAGCTAGCAACAATAGTTATCAGCCAGATTTCTACGCTCAAAAAATAAAAATAAAAAATAAAAAATAATTTTGGTCTTTAGTTTTTACTAAGGTCAGAATATAATGATTGTTATGCTTAATATATTGAGTTCAATTTATACTTGCCTTGAATTTAATTATGCCTTTCAGGACTAAGCTTATGTCAACAAGTGGGTTCTAAGTTTAGTACATTTTCTTAACTCGTGTCAACGAGTGGGTGCTAATTTTATTATTTGGCTAATTCTGAAATACTCCATATTTATCGATGCTCCACCAATGAGTATAAGAGAAATATAAAGAATTATTAGTACATGTTTTAATATTATTATCACACACTTTTTTAGTGTCACATTAGCACACTACTAAATAGAGCATTATAGAAAGGCCCTAATTATTTATATTATTATAATTAAGTTTGTTTTTGTTATGTCAAGCTGCAATTGTTGGGGTGTCTTGCTGGAGTGGAGATGATACTGAGGGATGTGGGTTACCCAGTCAAGCTAGGGAGTGGTGTGGCAGCTGCTTCTGCTTATTTGCTCAACAACATTCCTCTCATCCCATCAAGGATTTAATCCCAAAAAAAAAAAATGTTATCCAATTTGCCTCTACCACTTATTTGCTTAATCAAACTTTGTAAATAAATGCAAAAATCTCTGCCTGCACTCTTTTGAGGCTCTCTTTTTCTTTTTTCTGAATTTCCCTACTTTTATTAAATATTAATACATGGATGGACTCTAGAGTTGTCTTTTTTAATTTGTACTATTGGTATTCTCCTAAACTCAAATTCAATGAACTTTCAAGATTTTGTCTTCCAAGACAAGCGGAGTAAGAAAACCAAAGGAAAGTACTTAACAATTCTTAGGAAAAGCTCTCTTGGTCTTTCGTCATTTACTATATGGACCAGTGAAAAGCTTAGAAAATATCGGTAGAATTTGACATAAGAATAATGGCTCAAGACTTAGCAATATGCTTATATTTTCTTGGATATTACTTAGAATTATCATCATCAAGTACCATGGGCCACACAAACATGGGGTTCTACGTTTTTTCACCTACATGACATAGATACTAAAAATCCACAAACCAATTTTGGCACTTTAAGGCATTTCCCATTTAGGATTAGGTGATGAGTATGAGACACGTCAGACTTTCATCTCTTTCTTTTACCATAGAAAGCTAAGAAATAGAAATTTAAAAATAAACGAAATTATCATTTGCATATCTTGTTTTTTAAAGTATAAGTCCACCACCCAATTTTGGCACTATAAGTCTATAAGGCATTTGCCATTTAGGGATTAGGCGGTGAGTATGAGACACGTCACACGTTCATTATTAAATCAGTTTCTCTAACAACATAAAGCTAAGAAAAGTAAATTTAAAAATAAACGAAATAATGGTTGGGATATATTGTTTTTCAGTATAAAAAAAAAAGAATTGGTACCTATATTTTCAGAAATATTAGTTAGATATTCTCTCAAATTAATATATATATATATATATCCAAATATTCTGTTTTCAAATAGAATATATATATATTTTTTGAAGAAAAATAGAATGTAGTTATGTTCAGTTATGTTGTGGTTAACGAATTATTTCTTATTTAAAAAAAAAATAAGTTTATTAATATGCTAAAACTTCTAGACTTATTATATTCTAAAAATAGAATGTGCAAAACATTTATGAACTTAATTTGAAGATTTAATTTAATAAAAATCAGTATAAAGGAAAAAATCTACATTTCTAGTGTCAAAAACAAACTCGGATACTTCAATAATATGTTTCTATTCACAAAACAACTAATTAATATTTCTTAAAATAGAAAATATCAATGACTACTGATTAAACAAAATTTACATAACTAACTTCATATTAACCAACAATCACATTCTAACACATGCCATTTGGCTCTTAGAAAAAACAAAAAAACAAAAAACAAAAAAACAAAAAGAAAACCACGGAATTTAAAATTTTGTACCAATTTAGAGCTCACACAAGTCATAACATTTTACATGTTCCTAAAAAAATAATAATAATAAACACCCACCGTCTAGGAAACCCAAGAGTTACTTGCCGGAAACCTCCTCTCTCAATACCAAATTTATTATAATCGATTCCCTATTTTATAATATAGTTTTTTTGCACTAGTACCCTTGACTTATATGGTGTGTGATAACCTGTCCTCCGATATTTTATATTTGGCATTTTGCACTCTTATTTTGAAAATCTTGACAAATGACTACAGATTGATAACTTGTGCAAAAAATTTAGACATAATTTAGCACAATCAATTAAAATTAAGGGTATTTAAGTAAGTCATTTAATTAGTTTCTTTCTTCTTCCTCAATCTTCATATTCTACTTTTTCTCTCTCTCTCTGTTTTTTTTTTTTTCATTCGATTATCTTCTTCTAAATAGATTATAGATACAGACTTAAAAACAATCTCTCTTTGTCCCATTTACACCAACTAAAAATGACAAACTAACAAATAAAAAATGCAAAAAAAGGCCCTTCTCTTTCTCTTCAAGATGCAAGAACTATTCTAGAATAATATTTTTGCGCCTTGGCGTTAGTGGGAATTGAAGTTTTTTTTTGTTTTTTGTTTTGGCCTTAACAGCTATAATTATTTAAAGGAAAAAAAAAAAAGAAGTGACGAAGAGTAAATTGATCCAAATACCTTTAATAATGAACCACGTCAATTGCACGTGTCAAATTCTGTCCAAAATTTTTATAAAAGTTATCAATTCATAGTGATTTATCAAAATTTTTTAAATAAGGGTACAAAATGTTAAAACCAAGAGAGTGGGCGTAGGTAGGCGTGAAAATTTGGAATTCCATGGAGTTCCATGGAATAAAGCCCGGGTAATTTCCGGGTAATTACCCGGAAATTACCCTAAATATTTTTCCGGGTAATACCCGAAAATATATTAGTGGAACACCCGGGTAATTTTCGGGTAAAACCGGGTAATTACCCGGTTACTTTCTTCTTTTTTTTTTTAAATATTTTTTAATAATGATTTTTTAGTAATAAGTTTGTAAAGGCCACTGACAAAAGCCATGAAAAAGGGTTTGTCAAAGCCATGCAACCAAGCTTATGACCACCAAACCCACTGCAGCATCTGAAAAGCAACTGAAAACCCACTGCACACATCTGACTACACACAAAAGATTGCACCAGATTCTTGTGCGTGATGCCACAATTGCACAAAATTTTGGCCATGACTAAAAATTGTCGTGGAAGTGGAATGGTATCCGGGTAAATGTTGGAATAAGCGGGCAAAATTTTTTTTAACCGGGTAAAGCCGGGTAAAAGTTGGAATAACCGGGCAAAATGATGTTATTTAATATTTTTGGAACAGTTCCGGGTATATACCCGGGAGGAAGCACCGGGTAAAATTCGGGTAATTACCCGGATTTTACCCGGAAATTTACCGGGCAAAATTTTGCCCGGCTACTGTGCATTCCAATATTGCACGCCTAGGCGTAGGTTGCCACACCCCCGTGTAAGCCAGGGGCAAAAAAAAAAAAAAAAAAAAAAAAAAACTCTTTTTAATATCGCATAATTACTTTTCATATTTCAAAGTCAATACTCAATCTCCCTCGCACTCGCTGCATTTACTCGTTGCAATTACGTGCTTTAAACGTGTTCACCAATGCAGTCAAATACCGCGTGCACACACTTTCGCATATCGCATGTTTCCTTATAAGTAACCCATTTCCGTTCAGAATTCTCTTCCATTGCACCCATAATCCATTACAACACATTTCTCTCTAACCCTTTTCAACCCACACAATAAATTCCTTCCAAAAAGAAGACCCATTATTGTTTTCTCATTGTCAACCAAACCACATTCTCCGATGAAATTCTCCCGGGAAATTACCAGCGACGAGACCACCATTTCAGGCCAAGACTACCTCGACCACCTACCAGACGCTCTCCTCCTCGTCATCTTCAACAAAGTCCTCGACGCCAAATCCCTCGTCCGATGCCTCGCTGTCTCCAAGCGATTCCGAGCCCTAATCCCCCAGATCGACACGATTCGTCTCACTCTTCCGCGCCAGCGACTCGCCTCCTCCTCGGCCAAGCCCGCCAAGCTCCTCAAGAGCCTCCTCCGATTCTTCCACAGCGTCGTCTCGGCCAAGCCCAGGACCGACTCTCGCCGGAAAGTCCTGTACCACTCTCCGAGCGAAGTCCTCAGAGGCTTCGCCGAGTTGAAGTCCCTCCACTTGGAGCTCCCTTGCTGCAAAGCCGAGGTCGGGCTGCTGAGAGAGGACTCGGTTTTGAAATGGAAAGCCGAGTTCGGGGCGAATCTGAAAAGCTGCGTGATTTTCGGGGCCAATTCCGTGAGAAAAGAGGCGGTCGAGAGAAACGACACTAAAGAGAAGCAAAACGACAACCAAAACGCGTTGACCGACGACGAGCTCAAGCTGAGGATCGTCTGGATGATCTCGAGCCTGATCGCGGCCTCGGCGAGGCACTACCTGGCGAAGCGCGTCGTTTCGGAGCTCCCGACGCTCTCGAACGTCGTCGTTTCGGACGGGGATCGGCGAGGGAGGGTCTCGATCGCCGGGGACGAGCTCAGTGAGCTGAGGAGGGCCGAGCCGTCCGACGTGGCGGGTGACGTGGCAGCCGAGGCCAATGGGGAGAGGAGTTTGATCCCTGACTTGGGGATGAAGCTATGGCACGTGCCGAGGCTGGTGCTGCCCGGCTGCGGGTGGGTGATGGAGGGCGCGACACTTGTCGTGATCAGGCCGCTCGATCGCGGGGCCGCGACCAAGTGGCCCGAGGGCGAGGAGCGGGAGCTGTCGGGGAGCGACGGGTTCGATGGGGATGGAGCGGAGATGGGAGTGTTGGGAGAGGCTATAAGGGAGATTGTGAAGATGAAGACGACTTACGTTATGGAAATGACGTCGTTTTGATCAACGTGCGTACGTACATGTATGTAACCTAAGTGAATGTGTTGGTTTTTTTTGGAGATTGGTTAATTTTTTTGTTGTAATTGTGATACACGTTAATTATGGATTGGATTCATTTTTTTTTTTTAAATCTCAAATGAGTGTACTTGGTTATGTTCTTACTGAGTGTACACGTTAATTATGAATTGGATTTTATACTAGCCATTAGGTATAAAATGTTTCTCCTGCTTGAAAGGGGCTAAGATGTTTGTGAAATATTTCGATTAAGAGATTCTCTAATAAGAATTAGCATTTGAAAATACTTGCCTAAAATGGAAATGATGAATGCAAGGGAAAAATTGTGTTTTCCTAATTGTAAGAGTATCTTTTGTTGAGTGTCAAATTTTTGTCAATGATAGAAGTTTGTCACTTAAGTATAGGCCAAATTGTGCGTCAGATATAGCCTTACTCTAAATTTTTTAACGTATTCATTTTGTTATATTGATTAGCATCTTTAATCAAGCTTTAATTAAGAACTGTACTTTATGTCTTTTCACAAAATGCAAAAAAAAAAAAAATAACAAACTATTAACGAAAAATATTTCATTTTTAATGTTGTTTGTGAATTTGAACAATTTAGAAACTAACATAAATTTTTTATTATGTCATATATAACTTCTAAATAATATTCCTATTAGAGATGGTATATAAGATCAATAAGTTAGTCGACAATTGGTTTGTTGGTCCTACACTTACATTCAAAGTTTTATTAAATAGGCTGATGAAAATTGCAACACTTCTGGCAGCTTGGCGTCTTGATTATTTGAGATAGACAAATAATCATAGCCGTATAAGGCCAAAGAAACAGCTAATTAAGTTCTACTTTAATACAATGAGTGACGGCAACGGCAATGCCATTAATAATAAGCTTCACTATATTTATAAAATATTTGCATCACCGGTCACGCCTACAATATGTGAATTATTAAGTCAAAATTCAGCTGCGACAATTAAATATACAGTGGAAATTATAAGGCAAGGCTAGAAGAAACAACTAAGCAGATACCAAGCCTTAACTTATAAATTAAGGCTCTATCACCGAGTGGTAGATAAATCAAGCAATTGCCCAGAAACTTACTGATATACAAGTAAATATTATTGGACCAAATGTGCATGAAAATGTCAGTAAATTTCTCACGTAGTAAAATTGTTTTGTGTATCTAAGCAAATATCAGGAAGCTTTCTATCGGAAATCTGATGGGCTTATACTTATTGTGTGAAATGAAATGGGTTTTATTGTGGGAAATTTTGTCACCATTCCTGTTTTTTGGTGGATTTTTGTGGTCCCTCCTCAATCCTCAGGCGGTTATTGTTGGCCGACATTGAATAAATTTGGTCAACTTGACTAATCAACGGAAGTTAGTTTGGTAGGTTAGGAAAAGAAGCACGAGAATTATAGGACAATAATAAGGGCAATTTATTTGATCGTCTTTTGATCATGTTTTAAGAAAATAATTAAGATTTTTAAAAATTAAAACATTAGTCATTATTCTATAAAGATTTAAGGGTGTAAATGTAAAATCATAACATTTATCATGCAGTTTAAAAAATGACTATTTATTTAATTTATTTAAAATATTGACTATTTTCTTAATAAATCATTTAAAAAATAATTATTTGCACAATAATCTCAATAATAATTGAGTTGGCAAGATCCCTTATTAATTTGGGCTAAACATTCAAATGTTTCCACTCATATTTTTTATTTTATTTTTTAAATCCAAATGCATTATGCTTAAATCTCAGTCATTTAAAGCACTTTAAAATTTAAAAAATCCACAATCAATCCCAAATACTCATTTGAATGATTTTTTCAAACAAGGGAATATTTTTTATTTTTATTAGTGAAATCTCTTTAAAATCATTTTTCACCGGATTATTTTTCTCACAATTCTCCAATTGAGAACCGCTAAGAAAAGAGAGTAAATTATATCAATAGTAATAAAAAGTACAGATTATTTTTAAAATTATATTACCTGCACTCATTTAAAGTAATAGATGAAAGGGGCAAGATGAGACGTTTTGAAAGAGTCCAAATCTTTTATCTCTTTGTTCGTCTATTTTTCTGTCCCTCCAATAAATTTTGACACGTAAGTAAAAATATTTAAATTTCTCAATCACTTTGCATAAATTTATATTATAATAACTATTTTTACTTACGTGTCAAAATATTATTGGAGTGACAGAGAAGATATAGAGAAAAATATGCCAGAAGATCTGGATTCGTTGTGAAACTATGAAAGAATGAATCACTCAATCAAGACTGAATGAAACAATTACGTCCACCTAAGTACATATAAAAAGGTTGGAGTTAAAACTTTCTTTCAGCTTAAAGCTATATATAGTACGATTCTTTGAGGAAAGGAAAAGATAAGAGAGTAATAAGGGCAATTAACAAAAGAGATTATAAAGTAAATGACCTGTTTTTAACTTTAATTTTAAAGAATTGACCTGAGTTTGTTATAATTAAGTTATTGGCCTTTAGACAATATGTATTGACTTTTTTGCCATTTGATACATGAGGTTAGAAGAATAGTGATAATGAGTAAAAATGAGATTTCACAGGAATTTGAGACTAATAACTTAATATTTGAATTCTTAGGCCATTTTCTTAAAACATAGACTTCCAAGTGTGTGCTTTTTTAAGAAAAAGGTTCCATTGTAATTCTATTTGTAAAATATATCTAGCACTTAGTCAATAAGAGTTTCTTAAGTAAGAGTTTATTCAATTTAAAGGCACTTTAGTCATTTAAGATTTTCTTTTAAAGGGTATGGTCCACATTACATTTGATTAAGGGGTCTCAATGGAATTTTGACAATTACATAGTGTAAATGAAAATTTTTCTATATAAAGAAATGTCACGTTTTATAAAAGGTAAATAAATTTTTTTTTAAACTTGTCCTACATGTCTACTTCGTAACTTTTTTTCTTTATAAAACTTGTATCAAAAGCTTTTATAAACATGTCCTACATGTCTACTTGTTACGGAAGAATTATAAGAAGCGCAACTTATTTGTGGAAAAAATATTAAAAATAGGGACCTTCCTTGGTAAAGGATATGAAATCCCAATACTGGTACCGTAATTTATTTTGCACCATAAGATTAAAAATTAGGGTCGGTTCAATAGTTAGCTTTTTTTTTTTATTTTTTTTTTTATGTTTTAAAGAAATAGCTAAAGTTTTTAAAAATTAAGTTATTAACCAACGATACATAAGAGAACTAAAAACATATAAATGTAAATGATCATTATGTAATTAAAAAAATCATTAATTTCTTAATTATTTGAAACGTTGACTTAAAAAAAATCATTTAGAATAAGATCATTTACTCAATTATCTCTGAAAAATTAACGGTTAGGTGAAAAGAAGTACACGTTAAAGAAAATGTTCTCTCATATGATATAATAACCCTCTTACAAGGTATAATCCCATAATTCTCCTCGGTCTTGTGACTCTTGTCTATGTTATTGCCAATTTCGTTATTTTCGTCGTATTCACCGGAACTAGCTAGTGTTTGTATCTTGCTAGCTTTTTACTCGACCTAAAAGGAAACGAAAAAAAAAAACCCAAATATATGATTGGCTAAAGCTTTTATTGAAGGGCACTTTTGATATTTAATACAAGTTATTTGACCATAAATCGAAAAGTAAAAAATTAGTCACTAATATTTTTAATAACTAGGGTATAAAAGTAAATATTATTTAAAAAATGATTATTTATTTAATAATCTCTTGAAATTTATGGAGGGTTTAAATATGATTTGAATTATTAAGTTTAGCCAAACGACAAACACTATACGAAAACGACGCCTCATGCAACGGACGCGAAAAGCTTTGCAATGACAAATTACAAATACAAGAGATGACCAAGAAATTTGATAAAACATTCACGAGATATGAACGACGAGAGCAATTCAAATTCAAGAAACGACACAACGAGAGATAAGCTACGAAAAAATAACAAAAAAAAAAAAAAAAACCTTAATTAACAATTACTTAAAGTTATAAACAAAAAATTGGTCATAAAAATCCAACGTTCAAAATCAATAAATATATAAAAAAAAATAAAAGTAACAGGAAATATATTGTCAAATTGACACCTGTCTTTAAAATACGAGAATCAAAATCGCAAAATGAAGCGGATAATTACCTAAATAATGATTAGCTATTACAAGTTTAAGTTAGGTTAGGATTCGTAATTAGATTAGTCAAGTATATTAGGATTAGGATTTTGTTATTTTAGGTTATATATAAGACTACCATCGCTCTTATTCATCCAACATATTCACAAAAAGAAGAAAAAAAAAAGCTTAATTCTCATTTACTCTCTTTAATTATAAGATTTATCTCTAAGTCCTCTTTTACATTAAGTTTTTTCCTCAGTTTTCACACATGGCCTCAGAGCTAGTTTCCCAACTCGACGCCTTTAGCTTACGTGACCACAAGTCCCATCTTCCAGAGAGACCTCTCGAAGAACACAACATCGATGATCTTGATTCGATCATCAGAAGCTTGACGGGGCTCCGACTCGCCTCGCCTCGCCAAGCTACCGTTTCTCCTGCTCAGGCGACGGCGTTGGGGCCAGCCGAAGCCGCCGCCGCAGCAGCAGACTGGGCGGAACTCTTTGTTAGAGAGATGGCGAGCGCCTCCGATAGGGACGACGCCAAATCTCGGGCCTCGGCGCTGCTCGAGGGTTTCGAAAACTCCCTCCATGAGAGAAACTTGGGGCTCAAGCAACGGGCCGAGGAGAATGCGATTCTGAAGCGAGCGGTGGTGGTTCAGTTCAGGCGTCAGAAGGAGTTGGAGGAAGAGTTGCGGCGAGTGAAGCAAGCGGCGTCGCAGTACCAAGAGCAGTTGAGAGCGTCGGAGCTCAACAACTATGCGCTTGCCGTGCACCTCAAGCAAGCCAGCCAAAGCAACGGCTCGATTTCGGGGCGTTTCCCGCCAGATGTTTGTTAGGGTTTCGTTAAGGGGGGAATTCATGGTCCTCGTCCCCAAATTGTCTTTTAGTTGTTAATTGCGAATTAATATTCGTGTTGTAAGTTAAGAGTTTTATTTGACTTCAATTGTTGCTTGGTTTGTCTCTCTTTGTTGGTCATAATCTCGTACTGATTTTGATACTATTTGTAATTTGTATTTGAATTGAATTTAGACTGAATTTTTTAGTTCATAACATAGATTTGGTTTAGCTATTATTCCCATATTATTTTCCGAATATTAAGGTGAGCTGCAGTAATAAGGCAAAGATAAGTGAATGTTTTAAAATATAACACATATACAACAAACAGAAAATGTAATCTCTTTGACATGAAAGTTTACTAACATATGTAATTGTTGCATGTCCTTTAGTTTTTTTATCAACAAATTATTATGTCGCCTCTTTTTTCTCCTTTTATTTTTTTCATTTGTAAAAAAAAAAAAAAAAAAAAACCAACTGTTTGGTCAAATTCACTATTAAAAAATGACATGGATTGCAATTTTTTTATCGCATTTTTTAAACTAATTATAAGTGTTAGTATTTCTATTATTGGCATTTTGTTTGCAAATTAATTATCCAATATTATGCTTTTATTGCTTGATTAATTTGCCTTTATTCTTGGATGATTTGACTTGATCTTGAGAGAGCTGGAATTAATTGGCTTGATATCACCATTACTCTCTAATCTCTCTTTGTTTGGAATGTTAATATTCGGTATTTATTGGAAGATTTCGTTTGGACATCTTTTGAGAGTTTCTGCATGGGTGTTCTTGAGGGTGTTTCTCATAGACAGGTTGAGACACCCTGTCTGGGTGTTAGAAACACCCGGTCTGGCGTACGAGGAAGGAAAGTTTCTAGAAGATTGTTTGACCAAGCTTCTGATGTTCATCTCTACAGCTCATGCCGATCATTGATGATATTCTCACTTTATGAAGAAATATTCACCGAAGTAATGAAGATCATATCACACATTTAATTGAATAATTAATGTGCGATGTTTATGGAAAAGTCTCTCTTGGCTTGATCTTTTTATTCTCAAGTTGAAGACAATTCTTCTTTCGCACTTACCTTGTAATTTGTACGTTTTCTGGTTTGAAAGAAAAAGAGTGAGAGAGAGCTGTGCATGTATTCCTTCTTGTAAGAGAGAAGAGTGTATTCGGTGAGGGTGTGTTTCATGGGTGTTACTCAATTGTAAACTGTATAAACCTGGTGTCACACGGGAAGTGTGCTGTGAAGGACGATGGGATCTCGTCAAGGGTAGATCACTAGGTCAAAGGGGAAGCAGCAGAAGAGAGTGGAGGGATTCCAATCTTGTATAAGTCCGTGAGTCCTTGTTTGGACATTTCTAGTAGATCTTTACATCTGGGCGTGGCCCCGCAGACGTAGGCGTTGCCGAACTGCGTAACCAATTCTCCCGTGTCATATTTATTATTCTGCTTGTTTTATTATTCTGCACCCAGCATTGTTTATCTTGTTTTAGTTACACCCTGAGTTCTTTGTTGGTGTTTCTGACATTATTCTGCACAATAAGGATGTAGTATTTTTCAAAATTTCACTAAAACAAATAGCCTTAAAAAAGACTGCTAATATTTGTTAGAAATTTTGCAGCATAACAAAATATAAAAACACATAAAAGAATTGTGCTATTTGCTTTGCTGCAATTTCCCCAAATATTATCATAAAATAGTTGGATGATGATGATGAGTGATGGCAATGGGGTGGGGTGGGGCTGAGGATGCGTGCTGCATTTCCATCCCCATCTTAAAAACTATGCCCTATTCTCGTTCTATCTCCATCTAAAAAAGTTGGGGATGGGCATGGGGAATCCCCATGAGGGATAGCTCTCCATCCCGCTCCATCCTCATCTGAAAAGAACTGGACATGAGGAATTCCCATGGGATAGTTCTTAATCCCTTCCCCATTTAATCGAATGAGTGAGAAAGAGAGACCTATTGTCTATGAGACTCAGAAAAAATTTAGTACGTGCATGAGATTTTGAGAATCATTTATAAGTAATATAGATGACTTATTTCTTTATTAATAGTATTTCTTTTAAATTGTTTTGAAAGGATTGGATTTTTTAAACTTAATGACGTTTTTTTACATTTTTTATATAAGATTAAAAAAAACTTGATAAATTTAATGACTGAAACATATAAAAAATTTTATATATTAAATGTGGGATTTGAAAAATATTTATATCTAATGAATTATATATAAGAAAATTAAATAATATATATATATATTAGAAAATATTCTAAGTATATGGGGCGAGGACGAGGCGAATAATACATTCTCCATCCCCGCTCCATATTTATAGTGAAAATAAAATATATCATCATTCCCGTCTCATTCTTTATTTTAGCCCCCAATTCCCGTCTTATATGGGGCTAAGCCCTATGGGCTCCAGCCCATAGGTCTCTATAAATATTTGTATGGGATGAGAATTTTCCAACCCGTTACGTTGCCATCACAAATTATTCGGCTAACAACCACTATTAACTATAATTTATTAATGGGGAAGAAGAGAATTACGGGCAGGAGAGCCTATTAAAACAATGGACAAAATACCAACAACAAACTTTCTTCATGTATATGTGTAATTAGCCAAGAAATACATACATGCGTTCTCAAGTGTGTAACGAACAGAAACATAATGCAATTGGATTAAGGATTACTACAGCCGGGCCAAGGGCTTCGCATAGACGTTGCGTTGTATACGCTAGACGTTTCGGAGAATTTTAACACGAAAGTGGTACGTAGTAGTGGAGGCTGCTCTTGTATTAAAAGATGCTAAAATACGACTAGTAGCTGCTGCATTTAACGTCGATCCAGCCGGCCCTAAAATATGACTCCATTAAAAAATATGACTCCTACATGGTATATTTGATAATGTTGCACATTTCTTGGCCCTAAAATAAAATCCAAGACTAAATATTTAAGAAACTCGCGCAGCCTCTCCTTAATGCGATTTTCGCCCTAAAAAATAATCCAAGACAATGTATCTAAAACACCCAAATGAACTTTCTCAAGCTTTTTTACTCGAATTGTTTATTTTCTCCATATTCGAGCCATGAATCATACTGTTCCAAAGTTTAGACTGTAAACTGTTTCAATTTCCTACCTCTCGAAAAGGAAAATATATGAAGAGAGAATACAAACCGTCTCCAAAGGAACTCAACAAAAAGTCTCAAAATAAAACTGAAAAAGAAAACCCCTCAACAGTGCTACAGTAAGAGGAAGAAAAAGAAGATGAAGCACGAGATACGAGCGCACTTCTGCTAGCTTCATGCACAAGCTACCCTCCAATTAACTAGCTCTGACAAAGGAAATCGCTAGACTCGGAAACAAGACAAAACCAGACGAAAAGAAAGTTGAAAGCAAGCGAAAAGTGCACATTTTCTTGAGGACTTGTGTGAATGAAATGGTCCAAACTATCTCCATTTCAAAAACAGCACAATGATCCATCACCCACGCACCAAGACAAGTCTCCCACATTAGGTTTGAAATAGTCAAAACAACATAACCAAATATCAAAATTCATGGACTCTTACACTCGAAAAAATAAAACCTTCTATATCTCTCAACACCAAATTAGACAAATAGAAGTCTGTAGGATATGCAACCACTCAGGCTTGAGAGAATGAATAAGCTGAATGTGACGAGTCTCGAGCAACTATAAAAAGCTTAGTTACTTTCCCTGCATATAAGAGGAACCCAGTAAATGATAGACCAAGAGAGAGCGCAAAAGCCGAACTCAATTTCATGAGTACTAGAGAAAGAGACATAAAAAAAAAGATAAGCACAACTGTCGAACCGTACAAGTTCAAATCTCTTGCCCATCCATAATCAAATAGACGTGATGAGCCCCTCAATTACCTCTATATCAAAATAAAAACCAAATAATTAGTGCAGAAACATTTTTTACTCTTTCAAGAAAAGAAATAAAGTCCGAGGATGTGCAACCACTCGGGCTTTGGCAGAACAAGCGGAATGTGATAACTTCGAGCAACTATAAAATGCTTAGCAACCATACCTGCATATAAAGAGGAACATGGTAAACAATTAGACAGGGGAAGTGCGAATCCCAAACTCAATGTCATGAGTACTAGAAAACGAGATAAAAGACGTCAAGCAAATCTTTCAAACCTTGCAAGTTCAGATCTCTTGCCCATCATAATTAAATAGCCGTGATGAGCCCTCCGATCAACTCTGCTTCAAAAGAAAAATCAACGAACAAGTTGAGCACAGAAACAGACTAGAGCAAAACTTTTGATACGTACAGGACATACCCCAACAATTTGGAGAGAACCGAAGAGCTGTTTTCAGCCAGTAAGTGTTGAACTTGATGATTCGACTTGGAAGCGTACCATCTACGTGTTTGAACTGCACATAACTAGTAACGCATCTCAAGTCTCATTCACCAAGGCACATCCCAACTCATTGTCTTCTTTCACGCCCGACCAGCTGAAAGAGACCCCACCGAGTTATTTGTTCCGACTACTCTGCCTGTTTATATTATATAAATTGTACTGAAGCAATATTGATCGACTGTCTTCATATCACCCCCTTATTGATTAAGCTATGATTGTGTCACCCGAGCTTAGCTTCATTCTGATTAGGGGGGTGGATTGTGTTCTTCCTGCTCACATGTTATTGCATCAAAATCCAAAATTAGCATGTATATGTACAAGGACTTGAAAATCAAATCTCTTATCAAATAATGACTAGAACACACCAGAACATGGCAACTCTTTCTTAATTAATACGAATAAGGGCATCAGTTAAATCTATTGATACTTATATATGATGATCTTCTTAGATTCCCACTTCAAGATTGTGTTCATGCAGTGTATACATGTGCAATATCTTGAGACTAAAAGTAATTGGTAATTCAGAAATACTTTGAATCAAAGGTATCAAAACGTGACAAAAACTTGTTTAAATTAGCACCAAAATTTTCAAAATGTTACCTTCAAAAGTCTAACAGCATCAGATAGTTAGAGAACAGAGTTTGTTTGTTCAAGCATCTATGTAAACTCAGACATGGTTGTTTTGTGGGAAAAAAAAAAAAAAAAAAAGGAACACCAGTTACGATACACAATTGAAAGAAAAGAGAATGGGGATGAAAGGCTATGTTACCATCTTTTGGACCAAGTACGTAAGCATGCAATGCCACTCAAGCCTTCAGGTTCCAAGGATCTGTGAATTCGGTTACCAAATGTAACACATTAACATGTATTAGAAAGATCTAATGGAATTGTTGAAAACAGTTACAATCACGAAAACAAGACTCTAAATACAAAAATAATTGTACTATATGGTTTAGCATCCGCTCGTGAAAAAAAAAAAAAAAAACGCTGTCTGATTAATACCATATCTCTTCTTTCTTTGGGAGATGATCAGACCAATGACATAAAAATTTTCAAGGAGAATAATGGGAGTCGAATAAAACATAGTAGTTTTCCTTGTTTGGGAAAATCTTACGAGGCACTTGACATTGTGGCATAAGAAGAAATTCAAGAAAACAAAGAAGTTCGGTAAAAAGAGGCGCACCATTTCATACTTTCAGTGAACAAGTCTCCCAACGATGAACAGTAGAATTAATATCACCCTCCCAACGATGTGTTTTGGCAGTAGAATCAAATTCAATGCTGTTCAAATACCAATTGATTCCCCCTCTCGTCCATATATCTTCGTTTACTATCTCTATGATTATTCGATTTAGCTTTGGTGTGGTTACAATTCCATTAGAGAAACTCCTCATCTCGGGGCATTGACTCAGAATTAGTTTGTCTAGAACTGGAAATCTCATTGCACTATTTCCAGGATAGAAGCATTGAAGACTCCGTAAATTATGAAGCACCAAAACCCTCAATCGGCTGAAAACAGTCTCATCCATTATCTCACCTTCCTCGCTCGCCATAATTTCTCTCATTTGTTTGCAATTCTCGATGCTCATCCTTGTTAGCTGGGGCAGGCTTTTCGCTGTCGAGGAAACTAATACATTTATCATTGCAGGGCAGCCTTTCACTCGCAGGTCTTTCAAATTTTTGAAAGCGTCTAAGAACGGCAATAAGCGCTCTAATTGACCCAAACCATAAATATCCAGAGCTTCTATAGTCTGGAAGGCCTTGTCTGGCATGACTTTTTCTAGATCCTCAAACAGGTGCTTCAAATTTGGAAAACTCCACAACAGCAGTTCTTTTAAACGTGCGAGTGTCCGATCAGGTTCTTCCGTAGCATCCTTTTCTTGATGTAGGCAGAGTTCCTCCACTGAGTCCCCACCATATAAAGAAAGGCTCTCAAGATTTTCAAATTTTTGAATGAATTTGAATGAGAAAACAGCTGGCTTTTCCTGATTGTAAGTGAGACTTAGCATCTTCAGTGTGGAAAAGGGCACCATTGAAGATCGACTATGCCATATCTCATTCAGTACTTGTCTACCATCTATCCACAGTACTTCTAGGTCAGGAATTATAACCTACATACAAAATTATATGGTATTAAAGGTTTGAGCACAATGCATAATCAATTGATCTAAAACTTTTACAATAAGAATTTGAATAGTTCGAAAGAACCCGAGCTGTTTCACACTGGGAGTTAAAAGTTATTATCTTACTTCTAGTAAAACCCATATAACCGTGTCATGTCATCTCAAAATTTACAATAAAGTGTCAGCCAAAATTTTTTAGAAAATAGTCAATTTTTAGAGGGTGATTTCAAAAAATAGCTAATGTTTAAAAAATTTAAGAAAGTGGTTATTTATAAATTTTATTACCTTTGAAATTTATTACAATAAATTTTATGTATAATTTTATTATGATAAGAAATTTTTTACATTAATAATAAATTTTTATAGTTATTTTTTTAATTTTTTCAACCTGTAACTACTTTTTAAAAACACATCCTTCAAAATAGTCATTTACCTAACTGACCCATAATAAAATAAAGTGAACATAAACTAACTAGTTTTATATCCGCGCACCGCACAGGCGTAAATGCTTTGCAAATTTGTTACAGCCACGTATATTTTGAAATAGAAAAAAAAAGTCAAAAAATGAATCTAAAAAAATTGATTTTTTAAGTTAAAATCAATAAGACAATAGGTGTCAAAATAATGAGAAAAAAATAACTAGCTACGATAACATTTTTTTCCCAAAACCGAAACGGGACAAAAATAACCTTTAAAATAAAATAGGAACAAATATTTGAAAAATAAAGCAAAAAAAAAAAAGGTCAGATAAGGATTTAGCCATTTTGCAATCTATGTTTTAAAGATATAGCCCATGTTTTGAAATATTAGCAAAATAGCCATCAGGTCAACATCTAAAAATCCATGACTAAAGAAATAAAATTTGTAACTAAATAAATAAAATACACAGTCATAAAATTTGTGACTATAGTCACAAAATTTCAGAAAATTTGAAATAAACACAATAAAAAATTTAAACATCCATTAACAAAATAACCAACTCACAAATAAATGATTGCCTATACAACTAATTTCATAAAACTTATTACTAAATAAAAAATATCTTATAAATAGCAAAAAAATATGCAACCAAAGAAGTCGCAAATTTCATGACTAGAGACACAAAATTTTAGACAATATTGTCTGCAACAAATAATAAAAACAGAATTCAAAAAATTAATGAGAGCAGTCTAAAAAATCTAAACACGAATGTATGGCTATTTTACTAATAAAAACAAACATAGGCTAATTGTTAAAAACATATATAAAAATATAGGTATTTATTTAAAAAATCGAAAAAAGGCTTAAAAGGTAAAGAAGAGTAAAAAAAAACAAAAAAAAAAGGAAGGGGTGGGCGAGTATGTGGGGGGTTATTTGTGCGAGCGCGTTAGCGCATGCTCAACATGCACCACGCGACGCGTGTCCCAAGTGGGCTGATGTGTGAGCCCCACCGCATCAACCCTTTTATTTCAGCCTCCATAGAGTTTCTATTCTGCCTTATTTATTTTGTTTCTGACCCTAAATTTTATATTATTCATATTTGGAATTTAAAGAAAAAA
The DNA here is from genome assembly GCA_018132145.1 of Boehmeria nivea var. tenacissima. NCBI lineage: Eukaryota > Viridiplantae > Streptophyta > Magnoliopsida > Rosales > Urticaceae > Boehmeria > Boehmeria nivea. The sequence continues at coordinate 5,886,044 of CM030874.1, forward strand.
AAAATAGTTTCGCCACTTTAAAAACAGTATTCACTACAACGGCTGAAACCCTAGAAATCCATCGCTCCTTTATATGGGGTATAGGATTAGCATTTTCTAATTTAGATGATTTTAACACATTCATTGTTGGTACATGTATTATGACCCCAAAATTTAACAATTATTTGATTTTACGGGAGTTCATACTATAAGCAGCGATCTACAAGAATCAGATGGTGAGTTTATTTAAGGGCTCATTTGTTAAATAGCCACTTGGAAGCCTATGTTTCAAGGAAATGGCCTGAGAATTCAAATATTAAGTTATTAGCCTCAAATTCCATTCCATTCACACCACTATAAAATCTCATTTTTACCCCTCATCACTCATTTGTTACCTCATGTAACAAAGGGCAAAAAAGTCAATACATATTGTCTAGAGGCTAATAACTTAATTATATCAAACTCAGGTCAATTCCTTAAAACTAAAGTTAAAAACAAGTCATTTACTTAATAATCTCTTTATTTATTTAATCCAACTTTGACATTTCTGGTAAATTGGTTTTAAAAGATTATTTTAGGATGAATTAGCTAAATAGGGAATTATGGAAAATAATTTATAAATTTTAGCTAATGTTTCAAAAAATTAAGAAAATAACCATAATCCAAGTACAATATATATAGATCAACTTCATTCTCCATAACTAATTATTGGCTATTTTGTAATTTAAAAAAAAATATTTACTATATTTTCAAATAACCTAAATAAAATGACTAAATAATTATTATTTTAAGTGCATTAGTCAAAGACTAATAAATAACACAACATAGATTTGCACATGAATTATATACACAGCAAGAACAGGGGGTAAAAATGAAAAACACAGAAAAAGAAATTACCTTTTCATTGAAGAGAGGTTGTTGAGCTATTGGATCGATTTCTTTAGATATCGAACTAGTGATGAATGTTCTGAGTCTAGGACAATCACGTACGGACAGATAAGTCAACATGGGAAATTCAATAGCGTCTCCGGCGCAGAATTTCTCAAGTTTTGGTAGCCCCCATAACGAAAGATCTTTGAGTTTAGGGAAAGAAATCTTCTCCAACCTTTCTTCTGCTTGTTCCTCTGTCATTAGTACCTCCTCCATGGAGCTACATTCTTCTACATCTAGACTCTCAAGTCGTACAAAGCTTCTCGCAATAGCAAAAGAAAAGAGGTACTTTAGACCATTGCATTGAAACACAGACAGACGTGTTAAGTTCTGAAAATGAAGTGTTGGAAGTTGGTCTGAGCACAAGTCTTTGAATTTCATGTCCGATAGTTCTAACTCCTCTAAGCACGGAACAGCAACCTGAAATTATGAATTATAGATGAGATCAGCTACAGATTACTTCACGATGTTTATTTGTATATCTAACTAAACCTTCTAAGATTCTAAACCATTTTAAAACTTGGTTCACCACAATCTGACATGTAGCGCCTCTTTATTTTTTTCAATTTTTTTTTTCCTTTTTTAATTTCGTTTTTCTTTTTTTTTCTTTTTTTTTTTGTTTTCTTTTTTCTTCTCTTTTTTACGCGCGCGAAGCGCGTGGATAACTAGTATATTTCATAGTCTCTATAGATAAAACTTCAAGTAAAGTAACTTTAACAGTCCAGATGATAAAAATTAAGTAAATGTATCCAAGGACCCATTTTCAATAAATTTGTTTATTTTCGTTAAAAGAAAGTTTCATAAAATGAGGAACCTGTTTTGAATTTTAGATTTCTTAACAAAAAATAGCTTTGGGTCAAAGAGCAAAAACCTAAACAAATAGATTACTTAGTTATTGTAGAACGACGTAGCCAGATATTAGGGTGCAATGTTTAGATGTTTCTAATGTATTGCAAGGTTTAGGTAATCCTTGGATGTTAGGGTATTTATAAAAAAACTACTTAGTAGTAAATGCTTATGAATCATATTATTTTCAAAATATATTTCAATTGGGAAAGAAGCAAACATTTTTTTTTCTTTTTAAATATGAGGTACTTTTTCTCAAGTTAAAGAAATCTACGATTCTAATCTTCTCTGTTATCTTATCTTAGAACTTTTTACAACATATTCGTTTGACCCAACTGAGCTTTGGTCTATAAACTAGCTAGATGCTCCATCCATAAGGTGAGCACTTTTTCTACGCAAGTCGAGGAAAAGAAAGATGAATTTGGCATTTTACCGTTTTGCTAAATAAGGGCAGTGGGAAGTCAGATGAAGAAGTAGAATTGGCTGTCTCCAAGTCCAATCCAGACCGAAAGAATTGAATAAACTCTGGTAAATCTTTTAGAGTCAAGGAACGTAACTGAGGAAACTCAATTATAGTTGTGGCATTGTCATCAGAAGCATGGGCACCATCTTCTGTATCTGGTGCAACTATCTCTCTCATCGTCTTGCATTCGATCACTTCTATTTTCTCCAATCGTCTAGCAACAAAAGATGAGAAGAGATTTTTCAGTCTGTCGCAATTCCTGACTGTTATAAATCTCAACTTGTCAAATGACTCTGCTGAGAGTTTTCCATCACATATCTTTTCCAGATTCATCAGTTTAACCAGACACAACCGTTCCAAGTTTTGAAAAGCGCTATAAGGGTGAATCTGCTCCACGACACATTCGATTTTATCATTACTTTCGAACCCAAAAGACTTCAATTGATGAAAGCCTTCTTTATCTAATTGATAAACAATATTTTTGACACCCGCAAATCCATATAAGTGCAATACTTCAGATTTTTTCACGATCATTTTAAGCCCATATGTCCCCAACATATTGCTTTCAGAGAGATTCAGATGCAAATGATTTAGGTTCGAGAACTTGTTCTCCTCTCCAGATGACAAGTAGGATGTTTCTCCAATAGATATCTCGTACCTCTTCAATCTGTCACTAACAAACAAATCTTTTGGCATAATGTCGGCGTTCTGTACACTTATATATAATGTGGTCAGCTGCGGTAAATTTTTCAATTCAATAAGACTGGTATTACATCTTTCACCATTGACTCCCTTCTCATCCCATTTCAAAGGGACTTGTTTCATATTCAACTCTTCCAACCTTGTCAAACTTGAGATGACACCAGGTTGTATCACTTTAAGATACTTGCAGAATCCCAAATTTAGTAGTTGCAGATGAGTTAGCTTCCCTATTTGTTTCGGTAACTCTTCAACATCAGACCTTCTGAGGTCAAGAATCTTCAACAACTCTATCTCTCCAATTAAACTTATGTCTCCCACACTACACCCATACAAGCTTAATGCTTGGAGATTTTGAAGTGAACAGAAGGATGTTGGAAGTGATTCCAGATGTGTGCGATGTAAGTACAACACTTTAAGCTCCTTTTTCTGTTCAAAATATTGATCCACAATCTGCAAATTATAATCGGTGTTAAATGAAAGAAACATCTCGAGTTGCGGGCATTCCAATCGTTTTGGGAACTTGTTCGTACGACTAGCAAATAGGGAAATTGCTATGGAGACATCAAGTCTTTTCTTAGTCAATAATTCTTCAAACTTGTTAACATTTTCAATAATATGCATACGTCTCTCTTCAGATGCGATTGACATCATAACATCTCGAATAACATCGTGCATTTTCACCATACCATAGCCATCACCTTCTAACAACAAACAACAAGCTTTTAGTTTACTAACCAATGTGCATACTCTATTTCTTGCCTCCTCTATGGTGTAGACCTCTTGAAACAAACCCAAACCAACACCATATATCATCAAGTTCTCAACCTCAATGTTGGCATCTTCTTTATGTAAACTTGAAAGCAGCAACAATGATTTTGCTTCCCCTCCTTCTAAAAAGTTGTAGCTCAGCTTTATACTCGAGTAAACTTTTTGATGCATCCCTTCTATGTTAGTTGGGGCACACCTTTGCAATTGTACCAAAGCGTCCTCCCACATCAACAAGCTTTTATTTTTCAGCGCATGCGCAACTGTTGAAATTGCAATCGGTAAGCCCGCGCATTCCTTGACAATGTCTTTTGCCAAAGGTTGGAAACGGATATTTTCAATTGAAGCACCTATATTCTTTTTAAACAGATCCATTGATTCCGTATCAGATAGGACTTTAATTTCGATATTCATTTCAGCACCCATAGAATCTTGCACAACATTCAGAAATCTAGAGGTTAATAGTATCTTGCAGCCTTTTTGATGATCCACAAAGTCAATTCCAATAGCTGACAAGTCCAGCTCACTCCAGAGATCATCCAGGACTATAAGGATATTCTTTTCTTGACTCAATCCATGTCGTAAGCGGCCCGCTCGCACAACCTCGCTTTTGATCTTAGAGAATTCTTCTAGCCCAACCTGCTCTGCAATGTCTTGCTGAATGCATTCGATATTTGGAGTTTGGGATATAGTCGTGGTAGCAACCTTATTGAAAATCTTTTCTTCTTTGGCTTTTCTAGCCACCTCTTTCGCGAGCATCGTTTTGCCGATGCCTCCCATTCCATAAATCCCAATCATCTTAACATTGTTACCTTTTAGCGCCTCCATGATAAGCCTCAAAGTTTTCAGTCTTGAATCGAAGGCCTCATAGCCTCTGTTTTCAACATAATATTCTATAGGTGGACAATAGGAGACCTTTTCAAACTTCTCAGCCTTGAGGATTTCACTCATAACAACTTGCACCATCTTCTTTGCTTTCCTGCTTAGCTGATGCCGTGACACCATATTCGGAAACGACCCACTACTTGAACATCTAGTCCTTGCATGATCACCATTTCCTAAAAAGTCCTCAAACTCTTGTTTGATTCCGTCAACTTTGCTCAGCCAGTTTTCAACATCGGCTTCAATTGCTTCACCTTTTCTTCTAGCTTCATCAACTCGATGTTGCAGTCTATCTCTCGAGTTACCCAACTCTTCAATTTGAATTTGAAGGCTGTCCACATTGCTTTTGTAGTAAAACAAATAACCCAACTGTCGGCAGACCGGTTTCACTGTATACTCAGCGGCTTTTGCAATAACTGAAGTGGCAATCCCAAAAAGGAACTCCATTGCTTTCCACTTTTAGTCTTTTTCCTATCCTGCGTACTCTAACACCACTCCTTCGTTTGAGACTTTTGAATTTGAATCTAAATAAAATCAGAAGCAGACAGAGAGTAAAATAGAAATGCAATTAGGTTAACAAGCTAGATGGATGAAGGTCATCTCTAAGAGGTCGAAAAGAATCAAACATCAGACAAAAACAGTATCAATTACATTAGCTTGTGTCATTCCCATTTATTGAACATTACTTCAATATTAGACGAAAAACTACTTTTGAACACTTCTTCAAAACAGTTTCAGCTTTATATAAAATGTTTGCTCTTTTATTGTCATTTTTACAAGTCTTGTGGTTACTGGTGATCTGTGATAAATAAAAGATGTCATTGTAAAATGAAGTTTGAGAATCTTCTTTCCGCAAAACACAATCAAAATCCAAATCAATGGCCGATGATGACACTTCCCGAACTGGATCAATCAGAAACTATAAAAGACCACTAATGAACTCAAGCAATCTCGCTTACTTTAACACATTGACTGACTAATTCATTTTCGAGACAAAATGCGATGGACTAGATAATAAGCAAAAGGTTGTTAACGCAGTACTCTAGAGAAATTTTGTGTCACATGCTACATACTTCTCAGCTGTTACAGTCATTAATCAATAAGTTTGAGGGTCTACATAAATATCAACAAATTTGGAGAAAAGAATAAAGAAAAGTAAAATGGTTATGGCATAGTTCTTTATAAGTATCTCATAATTGAAGAAGAGAAAAAACTAAAGCATTTACTTTCTGGCAAAAACAGTGGTCGAGACCCTTAACCAACCGCTTCAACCAACAGCCTCTTTGCCTTACTTAAACCATAATCGAATTTCCCCCCACTTAATTAGTTTGTGTAATACACTTTTAAAATAATCAACTTGATTATCATTCAACCATATCTCATTCAACTTAGACATCACAACCTTCGCTTGAAGTTGACCGGTCAAACTTAGCACTAGGAATTTCCTTTCATAATAATGATTAGCTTAGACATGGATTGAATATCTTTAAGCTATAGTTTGTCTTAAATATGCTTCTTTTACAGAAGCCAACAAGCACTCTTTTTCGCCGACAACTAATGACGATTACTCATGGCGTTAAGCTCTCTGCCCATAAGGGGCAATAATGAATCTGGTTTTCCTTAATCACTGTATTGAAATCTCCTTAAGTAGCAATAGATTCACAACTTTTGTATGTCAACCAACTTTTAGAAATCCAAAACACCAAAGCCACTCTAATTTCTTTCACTCCTTCTTGAATCACGTTCTTTTCATAACTTCACTTTAATAAGGACTAATTTCTCAAATCTTAAACTTTAATTCCTATCCCAACGGCACTTATCTTCTAATCTAATTACAATCCATCTCTAATCATGCAATTCAAATTAATACGATGAAAAAGATTATCTCTGATTCGCTTGGAAAATGTGTTAATTCAGCCAGTAAATTTCCTACAAGACATCAAAGGAAATCTTGGATTCTTCAAGATTCAAATGACCCATTACTCTGGTATTCTCAACAATCAAATTCCTGACAATTCACTTCAAACTCTTGTTTTCCCATTGAGCAACAAATAACTCGCTAAATGACTCCTACACTTTGACTTGCTAGAATTCTTGAAAATCCTATTAATTCAGGATTACCTTTCTTTCTTTTTTTTTTTTTTTTTTTTTTGATAGTGAATTCAGATATACCTATGTCATATGTGTCATCAACTAATTCATAAATGATCAATGTTAAAATAAATTAAGAGGGGAATTAACACAAACACATAAGTTAAAAGGACGGTAATAATTAAATAAATACTCATAAATCATTAGAATAAGTAAAGAACATATATGCACCTGATCTATAATTTTACTATTTATATTTTGAGAGGGTATGTACCTGATATGTCCTATGGCAGCAACAAATGGAGAGAAATATAACTTTTTTTTTATGGGTTTTTAACTTTGAAACTAGTGATAGAACAAAGGAAAAGAAATTTTTTTTTTTTTTGGCTTATTTAGTTGGCTATTGCTTGAAGGGCAAAGGGATCTTGCTTTTTTTTTTTTTTTTTTTTAACTTTTGGAAATGAGAGGCAAGGAGTAGGAGATCGATCGAAAGCAAAGGAAAAATGATTTGACGGAGGAAGTATTGCTGTGGCTTGGCTTAGTTGGTTGATCAATTGGTGAAAAAGAAAAGCCAAAGAGAGTTAAAGATGATCGTTGATGCTTTCAATTATTATTATTATTTTTCCTACGAAGATGCATGAGTGCTGCCAAGTCAACGAAAGAGTAGTTGTAGCTAATAGTTGTAGATAATAATATACATTTTGGATTGTTGAAATGAATTAGAAATGATGATAGGAATAGAAATACAATAGAATAAAAATAAAAATAAAAATATAATTTTAATTTTAGCGTGTGGTTTATAAGTGAAATTGACACAGAAATTAGACTAACGTATCTAATTAGTTTCAGAATTAAAAAAGAATGAGCATTCGATAGATTAAATTAAGGAATACTAATTCATATATATGACTGAATGAGTATTCTATTAGAAGATGATTCATGTGCATTTTTCGTCTAATCAAATATGAGAATAGAAATTATCATTCTATTTTATTTCTATTCCACCAAATCAAACGTAAAAGATAATTTTATAAAAAATAATGTTAGATATATTATTTTTTAAATACTAATTTACGTATTATATTATTATTAGTGAGTATTTATCATATAATTAAAATAATTTACTATTAAACCAATTAAAATATGACACACCACCTATTACATAAATTAATATTAAAAATTAATAAAAAAATTAGTATACCCGCTGTCATTTTTTATCCCTCAATTTTAAAATGTCTCATCCACAGCCGCCTAGATTATAAAAGTAAGTCACTTTACCTCCGTCGTCTTCAATTGGTCTATATAGAATATATGAATATAATAACTGGTTCATTAACAACAAATAAAAAAGTGGCACCGAAATAAAAAATACATTTAAGTTTATGAGGGAGCATTAGTGCTCCTGACAAAATGCTGACCATGCCATGGGCCTATTAAGATTAGAATATTGGTCTTGAAGTTGACAAACGATCAGGATTAAAAATCATACTATAGGGAATATATAGGGGTACGTGTTACTGTTAATAAAACACGAAAATAGAGGAAAAAAATAAATTAAATTGGCATCCATAGAAACAAAAAGATTGAGATTAATGGAGCTGGTTCTAATATGTTATTATAATTTGTTCACAGTCAGGTCCCGCAATTTAGTGGATTACAAGTGAGTCAAAATATAATTTGCATTGCTATATTATTTGCGTATTATTTTAGCTTTGTCAAAAGTTAAGCATGCATTATTCATCTCATTTGCAAAATTTTATAAGAAAATTTCATCCCATTTTATTTAACTATATAAAATACCTTGCTTCACCATATCATTAAAAATAACATATATATATATATATATATATATATTACATACTTCTTTAGCTATGCTTGTTTCTATTTTTAAGACCTGTAATAAAAATTGCACTTCATATTAATTTGTTTTATCATTTCCTCGCATGCACCTCTAGTGGTTCTTTGCTTTATTGATTTACTCTCCAATTTAATATTACGTACAAGTTGGATGTTATTTATGTTATTTAGTTGTTTTGTTTAACAGCTTCAGACAATTATCTACCTACTACCTAGTATAATTTATAATATATTGTTATTATTTTATTCTGAAGTTTGTCTTAGGCAATCAAGCTTGATATATTAATAATTTAATCTATGCATGTACTGGTATACTTGAATCATTGTAGACAAATCTTATCTCCATTTAGAACCTATTTTTCTTGCTTTAATTGTACAAGTAATGTCGGATCAAAAAATAAAAAGAAAAAATTGTACTAGTAATGTGTTCACAACATTATTTATTACGAGATCAAATATTAGGGCGAATTAAGAAATTAGACATTTTTAAAGGTAAAGTTTGAAGAATTTAGTAGGGAATATCAAAATTAAGGATAGACATAAGTATCCATGATAATTACTTAAAAAAATTGCTCAAATCAAATAATTTTTTTAAAAAAATTCGGATCATTCAACTTAAAAAAGCAAACCAAATCTACCACTATTAAAATTTTCATCTACTGTGCTAAAATAAAAAATAAAAAAGCTAATTTTTTAAATTTTTAAAACTATGATTAATCTTTTAAAAATTAGTCTAAAGTTTGGCCAAATCGTTAAAAATCTCTAAACATTATTTGCATTTACGTGTATCTTGTTTCAAACACATCAAAATATAACCGCGTATTATGCTTTTAAAAAATAGACCCACAAAGGACCTTTCACAAACACACATGTTAACAATTTCACAAAACGACAATTAGTTCTTGGGCACAAACGATACTGTGTTTCGGTAGAGCTTTATTACAAGATGAAACTCAAACATTACAAAGAACACTTGTACCATTATAATCAGGGATGGAGGGAGAGTGGGACTAGTGGGGACTTCAGCCCCCACTGAACTTTTAATTTTTTGCATTAGCCCTAAAATTGGATCAAAGTTCTTTTAGCTTTGAGAAAAAAATAGTTCAAGCCCCCACAGTTCAAAATTTTGTGATCAAAAGCCCTCATAGTTCAAAGCCTAATCACCAAAAGCCCCCACATCTCAAAGCCTAATAACCAAAAATCTGATTGCAGTCTTTGAAAAAAATAAAAAAATTACAGTTAAACTCTTTATTTTCACTCTACCAATAAGTTAATTAATTACAATTTATTTACTATTATATATTACTATATACTATTATTATTATTTGATTCTTCTACGTGTTTCATCTTATTTCTATCTCTTGTGTACGCATAATATTTATATATTTTCTTTGTATGCATTAAATTACATTATTGTATTATGTCTTTCTAATACGTCATGGTTAACTCTTTATTTAATAATTTATTTGTTTGATTGCTTAATATTATAAGTAAATTGGTAAATCGGGTCTTTTTAGTATTTAACAATTTTTTAATTTATGTTTCAAGAAAATTACCACAATTTTATATAAAATTAAGAAACTAGTCATTAGCCAATACAAAATAAGGGTAAAAAGGTAAAATCGATGCATCATATAGGTAAAAAAAAATTGACTATTTCCTTCATTAAACATTAGCTATTTTTTTAAAATATTCTTTAAAAATAATTATTTACTTAATAATGTCTTATTTATTTTAAATAATATCCAATTATATGTGATTTTAATACAAATTTATAGACGTTATAATTAGCCTCCCTAATAAAAATTTTTGGCTCCGTTACTGATTACAATTTACAGCTATCGTCCTATTATTTAATTATTAATAAATTTTAAATGACCACTTTGCCTCCTTTAATGTCATATCTGTTGAATATTTAAGTCTTAGCTTTTTTGCTTTCAATCACATCAATATCCTTATGAACATCAATAGTTTCTTTTTTTCACCGGTTATACAACATTAAGTTGCCAAACACGTGTATAATTAACCGGAAGCCACCGGGAGCATTAATGCTCCTTCCCTGCCTTGAGCATTATAGAAGTGGCCAAAGTTTATTTATGTAAAACATAGTTGTACTTATAATCGTGTACGAAATCATCGTTAGCGGAATATTTCATCGGTAGAATTAATTTAGAAGTCAGAACCTAAACGTCATATATTTTACCAGAACACGCTTTCGAAATTTCATCTAAACGCATTATTCGGAGTCTCGACAGTGAGAGACAGAGAGCGAATTCCTCGGAGGCTTTGATGAAGGTCAACCTTAACAGTTAACAGCTAGAAAAGAATCAAACAGTAGACAGAGACAATATTAAAGGTGAAGTAAGAAAATATTAAAAATTTGTACAATAATAAAAATAAATATCCAATGTTTTAATGTAATTGAATAAATAACCAACTGATCAATAGTTTTCACATGTTCCCGATGAATCAATCAATTACCACTAATTACTACAATGTAAGTGATTGAATCATTTAAATATTTTGTTCAAAAGATTAGGTTTTTTTTTAAAATTAGGTGTTAACTATCAAGTAATTACTTTAATTTCTCCAATATTAATTACATTAGCTTGTGTCATACCGATTTGTTGAACATTTCTTCAATTGGCAAAAAAAAAAAATGTTGAACATTGAACATAGAACATTTCTTTAAAACAGTTTCAGCTTTATAAAATGTTGGCTTGTTTATTGTCATTTCACAAGTTTCTGGTGACTAGAGATCTTTGATATATAAAAGACGCCATTGATACTTGAAGCTATGGGATTCTTCTTTCACCAAATACAATCGAAATCCAAATCAGCGGCCGAGGTCACTTCCCCAAATGGATCAATCAGAAACTATAAAAAACCACTTATGAACTCAAGCAATTAGGCTTATTTTAACACATTGACTGACAATTCATTTTCCAATCATTGATTTTCCTAAAGCTTTTTTCTCACCTAAGAGCACAAGGACTTTCCCTTCGTAAAAATGATTAGCTTAGACATGGATTGAAGCCTTGACGCCATAGTTCGTGTTAAATTTGCTTCTTTTACAAAAGCTAACAAACTCTTTTTCGCTGACAACAGAAGCAACTAACGAGGATCGGACGGGGTGTTAAGCTCTCTGCCCATAAAGGGCAACAATGAATCTGATTTACCTTCAATCACTGTACTGAAGTCTCCTTTAGTAGCAATAGATTCAAAACTTTTGTATGTCAAACCAACTTTTAGCAATCTATACGTACTCTCTATAGACTACACCAAAGCCGCTCTAATTTCTTTCATTTACTTATCATAACTTCTCTTCAATAAGGGCTAGTTTCTCCAAGTCAAAAGGTGATTTTTTTTTTTTTTGTTTGAAATGGGACGCAATAAAATTGATTGGAAGCAAAGGAAATGATTGGACGGAGGAAGTATTGCTGTGGATTGACTTCGCAGCAATCATGTTTATAAATTTGTTTATTTACCATTTGTTTAGATCACTCATTTCACTTGTTCCATTTTATTCCATTTTTTTATTTTTTTAACTTTCCTAATCTTCCAAAACATTCAATTCCATTTCTTTTTTTTTTTCAACTTTCCAAATTTCTATACAATATCTTTAAATTTCAACCATTCATACCACATCGAAATTAGCAAAGTCAAACCATTCTTACATCATTTTTACAAACCATTTTCAAACCGTTTTTTCCATCCCAAAAAATAAGATGAAATAGCCAAAATGACCACCCCAAATAAAGGGTAATTAATTCTTATTTAGCAAGCATTAGAGATGTACGAGTGCCAATGTCAACGATAGAATAGTAGTACCTAAAACAGACGATGACACTAAATAATAATAATAATAATAATAATAAAGTTCTAACCCCATGTTTGGTCCCCATTTTACCTATTTTATTTCATTCAATTTTTTCATTTTTTTCAACTTGTCTAATCACCCAAATCATTATATTTCATTCTATTTTTTTTTCAATCATTTTTTTTTCAGCTTTTCAAATCCTTATAAAAATATCTAAAATTTCAACTATTTATACTACTTCGAAATTCGTAAAGTCAAATCATTTTATATTATTTTTTAAATCATTTTTAAACTTTCTATCCCAAAAATTGAGATGGAATGGTCAAAATAATTTCCTCAAACAAGGGGTAATAAATATATTTTTCGCGCTTGTCCTTTTTTGTGTTTTTGTCCAATTCTGCGATGGGAAACAGTCAGAGATATGGCTGAATTTTTTTTTAAAACTATATATACACATCATGATTTCGGCTCTAAAACTGTTTATATATATATATGGAAAATTTTGATAGGTACTCATTTTTTAGATTATATTTAAAAAGTATTTGTAACTTTTTTAATTAGAAAAATGACTCATTTTTTTATAAATAGACAAATTATCGTAACAAATGAACGAAATATCGATAATTTATAATTAGTAAAATCTACTAATTATGTTAAATAGTATATATATCATAAACGAATTTTTTGATAAATTGATAAATTTTCATGACAAGTGAACGAAATATGATAATTTTTAGCTAATAATCTGTCTAACTATGGTGAATAATCTAAATACTGAAAACGAACATTTACCTAAAAAAGAAAATTTATAGATATTTTTTTAATAAATTAAAAAATAAGGTCATTATTTACAAACCCATATTATCTATATAATACTAATTTGGAGTGCAAAAACACTGTAGACTCTACAGTGCCTAGCACAAATCCAAAAATACCCTATCAAAATGTCTTAATTCACAAGCAAATTCAGGGATTCTTTGGTCATTTTATGTGAAATTTTGGTAAATTACGTGGTTGCCCTTACACATAGTGAGGCTAAAAAAAGGCTTGAGCGTTTTTTTTGTAAATTTAAACCAAGTAGGAAATATATACGTCCCACAAACGGTCCCACAAATCTCGCCTATAATTGGTTGGAAAAACTATGACACTAACACACGGGCCCACCTTTGGGCTGGGTGGCTATTGGATTTGCACGCCACTTGCGCACATTTGATGTAGCAGACACGCGCACTTATTGCGCCTTCTGCGCAAAGTTTGCTGAGCGCGTGTGGGAAGAAGGCAGGCCTACATGGCTTGCCTGGGCAGGTTCATTGGCCCATGTATCGTGTGGGCTTGGTTGTTTCAACTGAGGTAGTAGTTTGAGCTTTCTGTTGGGCTTTTTTTTGGCTTTTGCCTGGACATTTGTATTTGAGTTAAATATTGAAGTAATGGTCATTATTTATAGGGGGTTTTGAAGAATGCCCCATTATTGACACAATGATAATCTATACCCCATGCGAGTTGCACTTTTAATTTATACCCCAAAATTTACACTATAAACATAAGATGGAAAGAAAGGGAGTACACTACATGGGGTATAGATTATTAAGTGGCATAAAAAATGGCTTTGTTTTGAAATTCTCCCTTATTTATAATTCCTAAACATTTAAAACATTTATTAAAGGAAAAATTACAAAACAATGACATTTTTAGTACAATTTAATAATTTATACCTTCAATAGTGTACTATTTTTATTTGTACTATATGTTTTTAGTGTAAATTTTGTAATATAAATTAAAAATACAATACACATGAGGCATATATTATCATTGTGATAAAAGAAGGCCATTCTTCTAAACCCCACCCTATATTAAATATATTCAATTAATAAAATAAAAAACTATGATTTTTTGTATCAATAAATTTTGGGTACATTGACTCGGAGGTCAAGATGATAGAATAACGTGCATATTAGAATTTGAAAGGAACTAAATTTGAAAGAAAAAGATGATGATAAAGAACAAGAAAGAAATAAAACTTTCATAGAGAATAATTTTAAGAATTAAAATCCAACAATAAATAGGAAAAACTTTCATAGAGAATAATTTTAAGAATTAAAATCCAACAATAAATAGGAAAAGAAAAAAGAATATTTATTTTAAAAGTTGAATATAGATAATTATACTTAAAAAGTAAATTTAAAGTCTAAAACTTCGTTACGTATTAAAAATGTTACTATGACATTTAATACTTAACTGCATATTATTTAGAGTTTAATGTACATATATACACAAACATATGTATATATATACACATATATATAATTAAATATACAAATAAACAACTCATAATATGCTAATATTTTTATTTGTTAAAAAATAGAAGAGTCGATGACTATTGTTTCCGCTCATCGAAATCAGACATGAAATTATTAGATAAAATAATTTAACTCAAACAAATTTAAAAAAGAAAAAGAAAAATCATGTGATAAATATAGATATAAATGGCTCTCATACTATGAAATATATATATATATATATTTAGTTTTCAATATTGTTTGGATAAATAATGGGAAACTAATAACAAAAATTATAAAATGAGAAAAGTAAGTGAAATTGAATTGAGATTTGTAGCGTATAACATATTCTGTACAGAATTATACTAATCCCATAAATTGTAAAGAATTAATGATAAAAAAAATAAGGATAAGAACATTTAACAAACAATTATGTTTTCCTATGAATTGAGGGATGTAAAACAACACCATCACCAGCAATAATAATAACTTTTATTTTAATCCATATAACCAAAAATAAAAGAAGGAAAAAAAAATGACAGATGGGTTTTATTTTTAAGTGTCCAAGAAGAGTAAAAGCGTCTCTAAAAATTGTCAACCGTACAAAATGAATCAATATAATATTAATAGCTTTTTTTTAAAAATCAAATGTAAATATTTGCCTCAAACCTAACTGAATGTGTAAACTTTCTTTGTATTCTTAGTAATTTAGCCCTAATCTCCTATATTTCAATCCTGAAAATAGAATTAAACTAAAAATAAATAATATTTTTGGATTGGTGCGGGTCGATTTTAAAAAACCTATCTCTCTCTCTTTTGTTCTTCTTGATACTGATTTGCCAATATGGTTTGGTTGCAATACACATTCATGTTTCCTAATTTATTTGTCCTCTTTTGGCTTTTCGATCTTTTAACTAAATCTAATTTGGTATTTATTTTAAAGATTTTTTTTGTTGGGATTTTTAGACGGGTCTTTCCATTGGAGCTCATTTAAAAAAATAAAAACAAAAACAAAAAAAACCGCTGCAACGCGCGGGCTTTTGAGCTTGTATATATATATATATGAAGTAGGCAAATATCTAGAATTTATATAACAATAAAAATAAATACTCAAACTTTTGAAGTAATTGAGTTTCTAATCAATTTGTGAGTTACTTGCACATACTTTTGGTAACTAAGTGAATTACCACCACTCACTACTGTGTAAGTAATTGAATCATTTGGATAGTTGGTTACATTTTTCAAAAGATTAGGTAATAACTTACATTAAATTTTAAAAATTGAGTATTCACTCTAATTTCTCTATATTATATATTAGCCTCAGCCCTCAGACAGGCAGCCCCTACAAATTTACTATGCAAGTTAAACCTGCAGCTTTTTTTTTTAACCTTTTAATCTGCTCATCTAGAGTTGAAGTCTTGATTTTGATTTTGGACCATCAGATCAAAATCTAAAGGCTCAAAAACACACAAGTCTACGAAATTACACTTAAGCCTTAGCACACTATATGCCCTTCCAAAACAACTCAGCTCACTCTCCAGTTTCCCCAGCCTCCACTCCGGCCACCGGTGACCCTTAACTGTTGCAATTTCAAACCTAGAAAAGGATTAGGTATGAACAAAGAAATATTACAAACCGTCCCCAAAGGAACTCAACAAGGAAAACCAAAGGTCTCAAAATAAAACTGTAAAAGAAATACATTCGCATTGGACTCTTACAAAGGAATTCACTCTCGACTCCGAAGGACACAAAAACGGAGGGAAAAAAATGAAAGCAAGCGACAAATGAACGTTTTCTTGGGGACATATGTACTCAAATCAGCACAGAATGACAAACTCCAAGATATCTACCTTTTGAAAAAACGACATATTGATCCATTACCGATGCACCTAGACAAGTCTCCCACATTAGGTTTCGAACAATCGAAAAAACGATCAATATCTACACACACCAAATTAGACAAAATGAAGTCTCGAGGAAGTGCAAACAATCGAGGGTTGGCAGAAATCGCTGAATGCGATAACTCTCGAGCAACTATGAGAAGCTTAGCTACCGTCCCTGCATATAATAGGAACCTGGTAAATAATAAGACAGGGGAAGAGCAAAAGCCAAACTCAATTTCACGAGAACTAGAAAAAGAGAGAGATAAAAGACGTTAATCGGAACTTCATACCTTGCAAGTTGAGATCTCTCTTTCTCATCCATAATCAATAGCCGTGACGAGCCCCCGGATCAACTCTGCTTCAAAAGGAAAACCAAAGAACAAGTTGAGTGCAGAAACAGACTTTAGCAAACCCTTCATACGGCAGGACATGTCCCGACAATTTGGAGAGAACTACAATGATATTTTCAGCCAATAAGTGTTGAACTTGATGACGGAACCATACCATCTACACATTTGAACTGCACAGGACGAGTAACGCATCTCTAGTCTCATTCACCAACTGAAAGAGACCTCACCGAGTCGTTTGATCCGACTGCTCCGCCTGTTTATATTATATACATTGTACCGAAGAAGTACTTAAATGTTGATCGACTGGCTTCTTACCACCCCTTTAATGATTGAGCTATGTTTGTGTCACCCGAGGTTAGCTTGTGTTCTTCCTGCTCACATGTTATAGCATCGAAATCCAAAATTAGCATGTATATGTACATGGACTTGAAAATCAAATCTCTTTTAAAGTAACGATTAGATAAAAAAAACTAGACCATGACAACTCTGTCTTAATTAATATGAATAAGGGCATCACGTAAATCTGTTGATAGTTAACTACATTTGATGATCTTCTTAGATTCCCACTTCAAGATTGTGTTCATGCAGTGTATACATGTGCAATATCTTGAGACTAAAAGTAATTGGTAATTCAACATATCTTTGACTCAAAGGTATCAAAACGTGACAAATACTTGTTTAAATTAGCACCAAAATTTTCAAAATGTTACCTTCAAAAGTCTAACAGCATCAGATAGTTAAAGAACAGAGTTTGTTTGTTCAAGAATTTATCTAAACTCAGACAGGGTTGTTTGTGTGAAAAAATAAAAAGGAACACCAGTTACGATACACAGTTTAAGGAAAAGAGAATAAGGATGAAAGGATTTCTTACCATCTTTATATGGACGAAGTACATAAACATGGAATGCCACTCAAGCCCTTTGTGTTCCAAGGATCTGTGAATTCTGTTACCAAAATGTAACACATTAAACATGTATTAGAAAGATCTAACGCAACTGTTGAAAACAGTTACAATCATGAAAACAAAACTCTTAAATACAAAAATAATTGTATTATATTAAGTTTTAACCCTCTGCTTCACTAGTATAACTATGGTTAGCATCCACTCTTAATGAAAAGAAAAAAAGAAAAAAAAACGTTGTCTGATTAATACCATGTCTCTTCTTTCTTTGGGAGATGATCAGACCAATGTCATAAAAAAAATTCAAGGAAAATAATGGGCCGGAGTTGAATAAAACGTAGTAGTTTTCCTTGTTTGGGAAAATCTTACGAGGCACTTGACATTGTGGCATAAGAAGAAATTCAAGAAAACAAAGAAGCTCGGTTAAAAGAGGCGCACCATTTCATACTTTCAGTGAACAAGTCTCGTGGACACAGTAAGTGAATCATCTTCCCAAACCTTTTGAACAGTGGAATTAATATCACCCTCCCAACGATGTGTTTTGGCAGCAGAATCAAATTCAATGCTGTTCAAATACCAATCGATTCCCCCTCTCGTCCATATATCTTCATTTACTATCTCAATAATTATTCGATTTAGCTTTTGGGCGGTTACAATTCCATTAGAGAAACTCCTCATCTCGGGGCATTGACTCAGAATTAGTTTGTCTAGAACTGGAAATCTCATTGCACTATTTCCAGGATAGAAGCATTGAAGACTCGGTAAATCATGAAGCACCAAAACCCTCAATCGGCTGAAAACAATCTCATCCATTATCTCACCTTCCTCGCTCGCCATAGTTTCTCTCATTTGTTTGCAATTCTCGATGCTCATCCTTGCTAGCTGGGGCAGGCTTTTCGCTGTCGAGGAAACTAATACATTTATCATTGCAGAGCAGCCTCGCACTCGCAGGTCTTTCAAATTTTTGAAAGCGTCTAAGAACGGCAATAAGCCCTCTAATTTACCCAAATCATTTACATACAGAGCTTCTATAGTCTGGAAGGCCTTGACTGGCTTGGCTTTTTCTAGATCCTCAAACAGATGCTTCAAATTTGGAAAACAAAACAACTGCAGTTCTTTTAAACGTGCGAGTGTCTGATCCGGTTCTTCTGTAGCATCCTTTTCTTGATGTAGGCAGAGTTCCTCCACTGAGCCCACACCATATAAAGTAAGGCTCCCAAGATTTTCAAATTTTTGAATGAATTTGAATGAGAAAACAGCTGACTTTTCCTGATTGTAAGCGAGACGTAGCATCTTCAGTGTGGAAAAGGGCACCATTGAAGATCGATGATGCCATATCTCATTCAGTACTTGTCTACCATCTATCCACAGATATTTTAGGTCAGGAATTATAACCTACATACAAAATTATATGGTATTAAAGGTTTGAGCAAAATGCATAATTAATTGATCTAAAATTTTTATAATAGGAATTTGAATAGTTCGACAGAACCCGAGCTGTTTCACACTGGGAGTTAAAGTTATTATCTCACTTCTAGTAAAACCCATATAACCGTGTCATGTCATCTCAAAATTTACGATAAAGTGTCAGCCAAAAATTTTATGAAAATAGTCAATTTTTAGAGAGTGATTTCAAAAAAATAGTTAATGTTTAAAAATTTTAAGAAAGTGGTCATTTATAAATTTTACTACCTTTGAAATTTATTACAATAAATTTTATGTATAATTTTGTTATGATAAGAAATTTTTTACATTGGTAATAAATTTTTATAGTTATTTTTTTTAATTTTTTCAACCTGTAGCTACTTTTTAAAAACACATCTTTCAAAATAGTCATTTACCTAACTGACCCATAATGAAATAAAGTGAACATAAACTAACTAGTTTTATACCCGCGCACCGCACAGGCGTAAATGCTTTGCAAATTTGTTACAACCACGTATATTTTCAAATAGAAAAAAAAAAAAGTCAAAAAATGAAGCTAAAAAAATTAATTTTTTAAGTTAAAATCAATAAGACAATAGGTGTCAAAATAATGAGAAAAAAATAACTAGCTACGATGACATTTTTTTCCCAAAACCGAATTGGGACAAAAATAACCTTTAAAATAAAATAGGAACAAATATTTGAAAAATAAAGCAAAAAAAAAAAAAAAGGCTTAAAAGGTAAAGAAGAGTAAAAAAAAAAACAAAAAAAAAAACAAAAAAGGAAGGGGCGGGCGAGTATGTGGAGGGTTATTTGTGCGAGCGCATTAGCGCATGCTCAACATGCACCACGCGACGCGGGTCCCAAGTGGGCTGATGTGTGAGCCCCACCGCATCAGCCCTTTTATTTCAGCCTCCATAGAATTTCTATTATGCCTTATTTATTTTGTTTCTGACCCTAAATTTTATATTATTCATATTTGGACGCTATTTAAAGAAGAAAAAAAAAACAGTTTTGCCACTTTAAAAACAGTATTCACTACAACGGCAGAAACCCTAGAAATCCATCGCTCCTTTATATGGGGTATAGGATTAGCATTTTCCAATTTAGATGATTTTAACACATTCATTGTCGGTACATGTATTCTGACCCCAAAATTTAACAATTATTTGATTTTACGGGAGTTCATACTATAAGCAGAAGATCTACAAGAATCAGATGATGAGTTTATTTAATCCAACTTTGACATTTCTGGTAAATTGGTTCTAGAAGATTATTTTAGGATAAATTAGCTAAATAGGGAATTATGGAAAATGATTTATAAATTTTAGCTAATGTTTCAAAAAATTAAGAAAATAGCCATGATCCAAGTACAATATATATAGATGAACTTTATTCTCCATAATTAATTATTGGCTATTTTGTAATTTAAAAAAAATATTGACCATATTTTCAAATCACCTAAATAAAATGACTAAATAATTATTATTTTAAGTGCATTAGTCAAAGACTAATAAATAACACGACATAGATTTGCACATCAATTATATACACAACAAGAACAGGGGGTAAAAATGAAAAACACAGAAAAAAAATTACCTTTTCATTGAAGAGAGGTTGTTGAGCCATTGGATTGATTTCTTTAGATATCGAACTAGTGATGAATGTTCTGAGTCTAGGACAATCTCCTACGGACAGAGATGTCAACATGGGAAATTCAATAGCGTCTCCGACGCAGAATTTCTCAAGTTTTGGTAGCCCACATAACCTAAGAGATATGAGTTTAGGGAAAGAAATCTTCTCCAACCTTCCTTCTGCTTGTTCATCTGTCATTAGTACCTCCTCCATGGAGCTACATCCACTTACATCTAGACTCTCAAGTCGTACAAAGCTTCTCGCAATAGCAAAAGAAAAGAGGTACTTTAGACCATTGCATTTAATCACAGACAGACGTGTTAAGTTCTGAAAATGAAGTGTTGGAAGTTGGTCTGAGCACAAGTCTTTGAATTTCATGTTCCGTAGTTTTAACTTCTCCAAGCACGGAACAGCAACCTGAAATTATGAATTATAGATGAGATCAGCTACAGATTACTTCACGATGTTTATTTGTATATATATTTCATAGTCTCTATAGATAAAACTTCAAGTAAAGTAACTTTAACAGTCCAGATGATAAAAATTAAGTAAATGTATCCAAGGACCCATTTTCAATAAATTTGTTTATTTTCGTTAAAAGAAAGTTTCATAAAATGAGGAACCTGTTTTGAATTTTAGATTTCTTAACAAAAAATTACTTTGGGTCAAAGAGCAAAAACCTAAACAAATAGATTACTTGGTTATTGTAGAACGACGTAGCCAGATATTAGGGTGCAATGTTTAGATGTTTCTAATGTATTGCAAGGTTTAGGTAATCCTCGGATGTTAGGGTATTTATAAAAAACTACTTAGTAGTGAATGCTTATGAATCATATTATTTTCAAAATATATTTCAATTGGGAAAGAAGCAAACATTTTTGTTTTCTTTTTAAATATGAGGTACTTTTTCTCAAGTTAAAGAAATCTACGATTCTAATCTTCTCTGTTCTCTTATCTTAGAACTTTTTACAACATATTCGTTTGACCCAACTGAGCTTTGGTCTATAAACTAGCTAGATGCTCCATCCATAAGGTGAGCACTTTTTCTACGCAAGTCGAGGAAAAGAAAGATGAATTTGGAATTTTACCGTTTTGCTAAATAATGGCGGTGGGGAGTCAGATGAAGAAGAAGTATTGGCTGTCTCCAAGTCCAATCCAGACCGAAAGAATTGAATAAACTCCGGTAAATGTTTTAGAGTCAAGGAACGTAACTGAGGAAACTCAATTATAGTTGTGGCATTGTCATCAGAAGCATGGGCACCATCTTCTGTATCTGGTGTAACTATCTCTCTCATCGTCTTGCATTCAATCACTTTTATTTTCTCCAATCGTCTAGCAACAAAAGATGAGAAGAGATTTTTCAGTCTGTCGCAATTCCTGACTGTTATAAATCTCAACTTGTCAAATGACTCTGCTGAGAGTTTTCCATCACATATCTTTTCCAGATTCATCAGTTTAACCAGACACAACCGTTCCAAGTTTTGAAAAGCGCTATAAGGGTGAATCTGCTCCACGACACATTCGATTTCATCATTACTTTCGAACCCAAAAGACTTCAATTGACGAAAGCCTTCTTTATCTAATTGATAAACAATATTTTTGACACCCGCAAATCCATATAAGTGCAATACTTCAGATTTTTTCACGATCATTTTAAGCCCATATGTCCCCAACATATTGCTTTCAGAGAGATTCAGATGCAAACGATTTAGGTTCGAGAACTTGTTCTCCTCTCCAGATGACAAGTAGGATGTTTCTCCAATAGATATCTCGTACCTCTTCAATCTGTCACTAACAAACAAATCTTTTGGCATAATGTCAGCGTTCTGTACACTTATATATAATGTGGTCAGCTGCGGCAAAATTTTCAATTCAATAAGACTGGTATTACATCTTTCACCATTGACTCCCTTCTCATCCCATTTCAAAGGGACTCGTTTCATATTCAACTCTTCCAACCTTGTCAAACTTGAGATGACACCAGGTTGTATCACTTTAAGATACTTGCAGAATCCCAAATTTAGCAGTTGCAGATGAGTTAGCTTCCCTATTTGTTTCGGTAACTCTTCAACATCAGACCATCTGAGGTCAAGAATCTTCAACAACTCTATCTCTCCAATTAAACTTATGTCTCCCACACTACACCTATGCAAGCTTAATGCTTGGAGATTTTGAAGTGAGCAGAAGGATGTAGGAAGTGATTCCAAATGTGTGCGACGTAAGTATAACACTTTAAGCTCCTTTTTCTGTTCAAAATATTGATCCACAATATGCAATTTATGATCGGTGTTAAATGAAAGAAACATCTCGAGTTGCGGGCATACTAATCGTTTTGGGAACTTGTTCGTACGACTAGGGAATAGGGAAATTACAGTGGAGACACCAAGTCTTTTCTTAGTCAATAATTCTTCAAACTTGTTAACATTTGCAATAGTATGCATACGTCTCTCTTCAGATGCAATTGATATCATAACATCTCGAATAACATCGTGCATTTTTACCGTACCATAGCCATCACCTTCTAACAACAAACAACCAGCTTTTAGTTTACTAACCAATGTGCATACTCTATTTCTTGCCTCCTCTATGGTGTAGACCTCTTGAAACAAACCCCAACCAACACCATATATCATCAAGTCCTCAACCTCAATGTTGGCATCTTCTTTATGTAAACTTGAAAGCAGCAATAATGATTTGGCTTCCCCTCCTTCTAAAAAGTTGTAGCTCATCTTTATACTCGAGTAAACTTTTTGATGCATCCCTTCTATGTTAGTTGGGGCACACCTTTGCAATTGTACCAAAGCGTCCTCCCACATCAACAAGCTTTTATTTTTCAGCGCATGCGCAACTGTTGAAATTGCAATTGGTAAGCCCGCGCATTCCTTGACAATGTCTTTTGCCAAAGGTTGGAAACAGATATTTTCAATGGAAGCACCTGTAATCTTTTTAAACAGATCCATTGATTCCGTATCAGATAGGACTTTGATTTCAATATTCATTTCAGCACCCATAGAATCTTGCACAACATTCAGAAATCTAGAGGTTAATAGTATCTTGAAGCCTTTTTGATAATCCACAAAGTTAATTCCAACAGCTGACAAGTCCAGTTCACTCCAGAGATCATCCAAAACTATAAGGATATTCTTTTCTTGATTCAATCTATGTCGTAAGCGGCCCGCTCGAACAAACACGCTTTTGATCTTAGAGAATTCTTCTAGCCCGACCTGCTCTGCAATATCTTGTTGAATGCTTTCGATATTTGGAGTTTGGGATATAGTCGTGATAACAACCTTATTGAACAACTTTTCTTCTTTGGCTTTTCTAGCAATCTCTTTCGCGAGCACTGTTTTACCGATGCCTCCCATTCCATAAATTCCAATCATCCTAACATTGTTACCCTTTAGCGCCTCCATAATAAGACTCAAAGTTTTCAGTCTTGAATCAAAGGCCTCATAGCCTCTGTTTTCAACAGAATATTCTATAGGTAGACAATATGAGACCTTTTCAAACTTCTCAGCCTTGAGGATTTCACTCATAACAGCTTGCACCATCTTCTTTGCTTTCCTGCTTAGCTGATGCCGTGACACCATATTCGGAAACGACCCACTATTTGAACATCTAGTCCTTGCATTATCATCATTTTTTAAAAAATCCTCAGACTCTTGTTTGATCCTGTCAACGTTGCTCAGCCAGTTTACAACATCGGCTTCAATTTCTTCACCTTTTCTTCTAGCTTCATCAATGCGATGCTGCAGTCTATCTCTGGAGTTACCCAACTCTTGAATTTGAGTTTGAAGGTTGTCCATATTGCTTTTGTAATAAAACAAATACCCCAACTGTCGGCAGACCGGTTTCACTGTATACTCATTGGCTTTTGCAATAACTGAAGTGGCAATCCCAAAAAGGAACTCCATTGCTTTCCACTTTAGTCTTTTTCCTATCCTGTGTACTCTAAAACCACTCCTTCCTTTGACACTTTTGAATTTGAATCCAAATAAAATTGGAAGCAGTCAGAGAGTAAAAAAGAAATGCAATTAGATTAACAAGCTAGATGGATGAAGGTCAGCTCTAAGAGCTAGAAAAGAATCAAACATCAGACAGAAACAATATCAATTACATTAGCTTGTGTCATTCCCATTTATTAAGCATTGCTTCAATATTAGCCAAAAAAAACAACTTTTGAACACTTCTTTAACAGTTTCAGCTTTTAAATAAAATGTTCGCTCTTTTATTGTCATTTTTACAAGTCTTGTGGTGAATGGAGGTCAGTGATAAATAAAAGATGCCGTTGTATAATGAAGCTTTGAGAGTCTTCTTTCCGCAAAACACAACCAAAATCCAAATCAATGGCCGACGATGACATTTCCCCAACTGGATCAATCAGAACTATAAAAGACCAGTAATGAAATCAAGAATCTAGCTTACTTTAACACATTGACTGACTAATTCATTTTCGAGACAACGCGATGGACTAGATAATAAGCAAAAGGTTATTGACGGAGTACTCTATAGAAATTTTGTGTCACAGGTAGTTACAGATGTTAAGCTACATACTTCTCAGCTGTTGTAGTCATTAATCAATAAGTTCGAGGGTATACATAAATATCAATAAATTTGGAGAAAAGAATAAAGAAAAGTAAAATAGTTATGGCATAGTTCTTTTCAAGTATCTCATAATCGAAGAAGAGAAAAAACTAAAGAATTTACTTTCTAGGAAAAACAGTGGTCGACACCCTTAAACAACCGCTTCAACCAACAGCCTCTTTGCCTTAATTGGACCATAATCTAGTTTTCCCCCATAATGATTAGCTTAGACATGGATTGAATATCTTTAAGCTATAGTTTGTGTTAAATGTGCTTCTTTTACAGAAGCTAACAAACGCTCTTATTCGCTGACAACTAATGACGATTAGTCGGGGCGTTAAGCTCTCTGCCCATAAGGGGCTCTAATGAATCTGGTTCTCCTTAAACACTGTATTGAAATCTCCTTAAGTAGCAATAGATTCACAACTTTTGTATGTCAACAAACATTTAGAAATCCGAAAACACTCTCTATACACTACACCAAAGCCGCTCTAATTTCTTTCACTCACTCTTGAATCTCTTTCTTATCATAACTTCTTTTTAATAAGGACTAATTTCTCCGGCCCGATCTTTATCAAATCTTAAACTTTAATTCCTACACCAAAGGCAGTTATCTTCTAATCTAATTACAATCCATCTCTAATCATGCAATTCAAATTAACACAACGAATAAGATTATCTCTAATTTGCTTGGAAAATGTGTTAATTCAGCCAGTAACTTTCCTACAAGACATCAAAGAAAATCTTGGATTCTTCAAGATTCAAATGACCTATTACTCTGCTATTCTCAACAATTAAATTCGTGACAATTAATGTTCTCATTGAGCTACAATTAAACACTTTGACTTGCTAGAATTCTTGAAAATCCTATTAATTCAGGATTACCTTTATCTTTATATATATACTGAATTCAGATGTACCTATGTCATATGTGTCATCAACCAATTCATAATTAATCAATGTTGAAATAAATTAAGACGGGAATTAACACAAACACATAAGTTAAAGGACAGTAATAATTAAATAAATACTCATAAATCATGAGAATAAGTAAAGAACCTATATATGCACCTGATATATAATTTTACTATTTATATTTTTGAGAGGGTATGTACCTGATATATCCTATGGCAGCAACAAATGGAGAGAAAAATAACTTTTTTTTATGGGTTTTTAACCTTGAGACTAGTGATAGAACAAAGGAAAAATTTTTTTTTTTTTTTTGCTTATTTAGTTGGCTATTTCTGGAAGGGCAAAGGGGTCTTGCTTTTTTTTTTTTTTTTTTTTTTTAATTTTTTGGAAATGAGAGGCAAGGAGTAGGAGATCGATCGAAAGCAAAGGAAAAATGATTTGACGGAGGAAGTATTGCTGTGGCTTGGCTTAGTTGGTTGATCAATTGGTGAAAAAGAAAAGCCAAAGAGAGTTAAAGATGATCGTTGATGCTTTCAATTATTATTATTATTATTTTTCCAACGAAGATGCATGAGTGCTGCCAAGTCAACGAAAGAGTAGTTGTAGCTAATAGTTGTAGATAATAATATACATTTGGTTTGTTGAAATGAATTAGAAATGATGATAGGAATAGAAATCCAATAGAATAAAAATATAATTTTAATTTTAGCGTGTGATTTATAAGTGAAATTGACACAGAAATTAGACTAATGTATCTAATTAGTTTCAGAATTAAAAAAGAATAAGCATTCGATAGATTAAATTAAGGAATATTAATTCATATATATGACTGAATGAGTATTCTATTAGAAGATGATTCATGTGCATTTTTCGTCTAATCAAATATGAGAATAGAAATTATCATTCCATTTTATTTCTATTCCACCAAATCAAACGTAAAAGATAACTTTATAAAAAATAATGTTAGATATATTATTTTTTAAATACTAATTTACGTATTATATTATTATTAGTGAGTATTTATCACATAATTAAAATAATTTAATATTAAACCAATTAAAATATGACACACCACCTATTACATAAATTAATATTAAAAATTAATAAAAAAATTAGTATACCCGCTGTCATTTTTTATCCCTCAATTTTAAAATGTCTCATCCACAGCCGCCTAGATTATAAAAGTAAGTCACTTTACCTCCTTCGTCTTCAATTGGTCTATATAGAATATAGGAATACAATAACTGGTTCATTAACAACAAATAAAAAAGTGGCACCGAAATAAAAAATACATTTAAGTTTATGAGGGAGCATTAGTGCTCCTGACAAAATGCTGACCATGCCATGGGCCTATTAAGATTAGAATATTGGTCTTGAAGTTGACAAACGATCAAGGATTAAAAATCATACTATAGGGAATATATAGGGGTACGTGTTACTGTTAATAAAACACGAAAATAGAGGAAAAAAATAAATTAAATTGGCATCCATAGAAACAAAAAGATTGAGATTAATGGAGCTGGTTCTAATATGTTATAATTTGTTCACAGTCAGGTCCCGCAATTTAGTGGATTACAAGTGAGTCAAAATATAATTTGCATTGCTATATTATTTGCGTATTATTTTAGCTTTGTCAAAAGTTAAGCATGCATTATTCATCTCATTTGCAAAATTTTATAAGAAAATTTCATCCCATTTTATTTAAGATCAGTTAGGTAAATAGTCGTTTTGAACTGTGTGTTTTTAAAAAATAGCCACTGTTGGTATATAATTTGAACCAACGCCGTGATCCGTATCTCTAGTATGTGATACGGCAATGAATAGTGTGAATTTTGCAGGAAATAAATACTCAAGAAATTTTTTAAGTGGTTCGACCCTCCGACGGAGTAATAGTCTACGTCCACTGTGTTTTTGATATATTTTTGACTGAGAGTTTTTCAGAGTAAGTTTTTCCAACCCCTTCCCCTTCAACTTTCCCGCCTTTTATATTCATCCGGCAAGAGAGAGAGAGGGAAGTGCATTAAATGTACCCCACCTAATCGCCCTTAAATCAAGGAATTAGGTGGCCTTATCTTAATCGACCATACCCTGCCCGAAAATCAGGGGGTTGGTTACTAACTAATCACTTCACGTCATTCACCGATGAGGCATCTACAGTGCCTGTCAGAGGCAACTACCATCGGGAGCATCTGACTGTTGTTGTCTGCGCTTTACCCTTCGTCCGGGGTTCTTTCGCTTCGCGAAGAGCCCCCCGAACCTCTCGATCTATCGCGAGCATGACGTCGGCTAAGGAATCCACAGGTCCCCGAGCTTGGGGGACTCCATCTCGCTGGTCTCCTCCCGAGGACCTAACTGTGTGCCAAGTTATACCTTCGGGGTGGTGGTCATTGACATTCACAATGACGTGGCGATTCACTCGTCACGAGGAATCTTTCTCTAGAAGCTTCTCGCCTTCGGCGAAGGCTTTCTTGATGGGATATCCTCGGACGAAAATTAGCTAACAACAGCCACAGTTTGAAAAAATTTAAAAACTAATCATTACACATTGTAAGAAATTTCTGACAATAACAAAATTACACATAAAATATGCTGTAAGAAATTTCTGACACATGTCAGAAATTTCTGAAAGGACTAGTTTTTGAATTGTTTGAAACTGTGGCTGTTTTTTAAAATCATTTTGTAAACAGTGGCTATTTTCTTAAAATTCCCTTTTATTTAACTATATAAAATACCTTGCTTCACCATATCATTAAAAATAACATATATATATATATATATATATATATATATATATATATATTTTACATACTTCTTTAGCTATGCTTGTTTCTATTTTTAAGACCTGTAATAAAAATTGCACTTCATATTAATTTGTTTTATCATTTCCTCGCATGCACCTCTAGTGGTTCTTTGCTTGAGGAGTGCTAGCCACAACCTCTAGGACACTCATTTGCTCAGACGCGGGCTTATTATATGACACTTGGCAACATATACTGTCAACTTTTTGTGTTAAAAAGTTAAACCAATTTTTTATTAAAAATTACAATCATGCCATTTTATCTTTTTCTTGTATGGACCCACTTATTGTTATCACTTTTTTTTTTTTCGGCTGAGAACTTATTGCCATCACTTGTTTATAAAGAAAAAAGTTATAAAATTAGAAATTCATTTTGTATCAGTATATTTTTTTTTCTTTTATCAATTTTAACTTTGTTTGAGAATTTAATTATATAAATGTCACTTTATCTCAAAGTTAAACTTCTTTCTTTTACTCTTAATTTTTTCCCTGTTGAATTATCCAAAAGCACTGAAAATGACCAAATATTATTATGTGCTTTTATTAAAAATATATATAGCATCTTAGACAATATTAGTATATCCAAAATATATAAATCATCCATAAATCAATCTCTTTGAACTTCTTTTCCGTATGTAATCATCATACACAAATATAGTCATTAAGATAATACAAAAAATTGACATTTTCTAACTTTGTCATCTTTCCATTTCACATTATAAGTCAATTCTCAAAATATTTTTAGGCATAGAAAATATTATAGTGCTCCTCAAAATAATCATCATGAAACCTGCAACAGAAAATATAATATTTTGTTAACGAGAAGGCAAGAAAGAAAAAAGCACATACATTAATTGAACTAATTAACACATATACATAAATTAAAAAAAAAAACTAATCATTAACGTATATACACCATTTTCTTTTGGGTATTTTCTTGCATCAAACGTCTGATGATTGTTGATATGAGAAATTCATTACATCATGATCTCCTTTCTTTATCAAGAAATGTGATTAAATAGATATAATGATTAAGGAGAAAAAAGTATTCACTGTAATTTAAATACTCACTGTGTAATAGACATTTTGATCTTTGGAACAAAGTTGAACTTCATGAGTCAATGGGGAAGTCTGTATTTTAAACACAAGACATATAAGAAAAAAACAAAGAATATTATCAGTTAAGATATTAATAATCTTAAACAAAAAAAAATCCCCAAAATGAAAGACAAGAATGACCTTTTAATTAGTTATAACATACCATGTTTAGGGATGAGCTTCTAATTCCACTATTAGATATTTTAGAATTCTTTGAAATCTGACGAAGAAAAAAAATTATTAAAATTGGTTAACAAGATTAGAAAATTCATGAAAGCAAGCAAATATGTACCTTTCTTGATTTGTTATCGACTTTTTTGTTGTTGGATTTCTCAACTCCACTCTTCATCCTTTTAGGAGCTCCTTTTGTGCTTGACACTTTTGGATCAAGCAAAATTACACTATGAAGCAAATTACCATCTATATTTTCTTTGTCCAAACCTTGAAGCCCATTTGCTGAGTCACTGACAGAGTGATTTTCTATTACACACTTTTTTAATGCCTCTTTCAATGCATGGTAGGCAATATCAAAACTCTTTTGTGATAGTGATCCTTCTTCAATCAATTTCATAGCTTCACTATAGAGTCGATCAAGACGTTGCTTCTTTGACTCTGCTTCTTCAATAAATTGTGATGGCGAGGAGTAGAAAGTCTTTGCATCCTTGGTCCAACGCTTGAGTATATAATGTTTTGGGACATAAAAAATGCCAAGAGATTGAAGTACACATATGGCATGTCTACAAATGAACCCATTATATTCAAACATATGACACAAACAAGTAATATCTTGAGCTCTTTCATCCCAATCAACCATAAAGTTTATTTTTCTTTCAAAATCTTGAACTTTAAAAATCTTGATAATATCACTTTCTTTTTCCTTCGACGAAAAGCAAGCTGCTGCTCCCAAGACCTCAGTTTGAAACTTTTTGAAGACTTCATGTGTATATAAAGAAGACATTTGCTTCTCAAATGGTGAAGGAGACTTGAGGACTGGTTCTTTATGCCATGTATTGAAATCAGCATGTATTTCCTTTTGCTTTCTATCTTCTAAAGCCACCTTATATTGTTCAACAAATTCCTTCAATGAGGTCTTTTTGTTTACATATTTGTCAAAGAAAGAGTTTATGCTTTCAGAACGTTGGGTGGTAGACATTCCAGCAAAAAATATTGTTCTCATATAAGTAGGCACCCAATACTTGCGGTCTTCATACAAAGATGCAAGCCATTCATTATCTTCAAGTTGAAATCTCTCAATCATATTTAACCACCCTTTCTCAAAGTCTTCTTCTGTCCATGAGTTGTAAACACAATTATTGAAAATTCCCATAAAATTTGGATTTTCTCGAATCACATGCCCAATCTTTTCAGGGATCTTCTTCAGAATGTGCCATAGACAAAAGCGATGCTTTGCCTTTGGGAAAACAACTTCAATGGCAGCTTTCATAGCTCTATCCTGATCTGTTAATATAGCAATTGGCGTTTTTCCACCCATAGCTCTAACCCACGTCTTCATTAGCCAAACAAAGGTCGATGTGGTTTCATCCGCGAGTAGCGCACATCCAAGTAAGGTAGACTGGAAATGATTGTTAACACCAATAAATGGAGCAAAAGGCATTTTGTATTTGTTTGTGATATACGTTGTATCAAAAGAGACGACATCACCAAAAATCTTATAATCCTCACGACTTTTTGCATCTATCCAAAAGACATTCCTAAGACGTTGTTCACCATCTAGGTCCATTGCATAGAAAAAATTAGGATTTTCTTCTTGCATATGCATAAAATACTCGAGCATCGCTTTGGCATCTCCCTCCTCTAATGTCAAACGTCTTTCTTTATCTATATGATTCCGAATCTCCTTTTCTAAACAACCCACATTTTGATGTCCTCCACTTTGTTTGGCCATTGCAGCAAAAATCTTATTTGTGCCTACTCCAACTGCATGTAAAGTGTCAATCTTTTGTTTGTCTAAGGAGGTGATACTTCTATGGCAAGGAAAATAATGAGCTTGATCAGGATAAACTTCACGGTTATGTTCATTTATGAAACTATGAACATACCATCTCCCATTGAAGTTTCGTTTTATATGCAACATTGCTTTACAATCTATTTTCAGGCATGGACGTTGATTAATAGAACTAGATTCTCTTTTTACACCATATCTTGTACATGCAAACTTTATATCAATGAACTCTTGAGTCACCTTTGATCTGCGACTATGCATTATTGATATGCCAAACCCAATATCCTTTGCATATTTCAAATAAAATTCATGAGCCTCCTCTTGTGAAGTGAATTCCATACCTTGATGTGGTTCTACTCTTTGGGCATTTACACCTTCTTCCTTGTCATCTAAACTTGCATTTAAATCAATGTCCAAGTTCATGATAATCTACAAATAAGAATTGACACAATTATCAACAAATATCTACAAGTAAATTTTTTATTTTTGCTATGGTTTACAAGTAAAATGCTAAAAACATGAAAAGTATAAATATTACTTAAAGACACATCATTTAACCTTATAAACAATTGGTTCCAAGTAATGTGAATTAATCTAACACATAAAACGTTCTAAAAAAAAATCTTCATAGAATCTAACATCTACAACTAATAATATATATCTAAAACAAAAACAAATAATTTTATCTTAAAACATTGTGTATAAAGCAAATGATTATTAGATATGTAATCAATACTCTATAAAAAGAGTTTTTTTTTCTCAAATTATAAGTTTTACTTTTAGGGTTTAATAAAAAAATGCAATTTAAATATAACATTAAAGATTGAGAAAAGAAATTATACTTACCTCAATGGTTAATTGAATCTCTTTGTAAAGAAGAAAGTTCCTTCTTTTTTCTTTCTTAGTTGCAGACTTGCACTGAATGGATTTAGAAACTTGGGGAGAAAGAAAATTGATATGCAAGAGGAAGTACTACGGAATAAAGAAAAGAAAGTAATAAATAAATCAAAAGAAAAAGTGGGCCCCACGAACAAAAGTGTAAAAGGAAAGAAAAAATGAGCCCCACGAACAAAAGTGTAAAAAGGTCATAATTGTAATTCAAAGATGTTAGAATGGATTAACCTTTTTAATTAAAAAAATTGACATAGTACAATGCTACGTGTTAGTCCAATGGCCAGCGTCTGACCAAATGAGTGTATTAGAGGTTGTGGCTAGCACACCTCTCTTTGCTTTATTGATTGACTCCAATTTAATATTACGTACAAGTTGGATGTTATTTATGTTATTTAGTTGTTTTGTTTAACAGCTTCAGACAATTATCTACCTACTACCTAGTATAATTTATAATATATTGTTATTATTTTATTCTGAAGTTTGTCTTAGGCAATCAAGCTTGATATATTAATAATTTAATCTATGCATGCACTGGTATACTTGAATCATTGTAGACAAATCTTATCTCCATTTAGAATCTATTTTTCTTGCTTTAATTGTACAAGTAATGTCGGATCAAAAAATAAAAATAAAAAATTGTACTAGTAATGTGTTCACAACATTATTTATTACGAGATCAAATATTAGGGCGAATTAAGAAATTAGCCATTTTAAAGGTAAAGTTTGAAAAATTTAGTAGGGAATATCAAAATTAAGGATAGACATAAGTATCCATGATAATTACTTAAAAAAATTGCTCAAATCAAATAATTTTTTTAAAAAAATTCGGATCATTCAACTTAAAAAAGCAAACTAAACCTACCACTATTAAAATTTTCATCTACTATTAAATTGCTCAAATCAAATAATTTTTTTAAAAAAATTCGGATCATTCAACTTAAAAAAGCAAACTAAACCTACCACTATTAAAATTTTCATCTACTGTGCTAAAATAAAAAAGAAAAAAGCTAATTTTTAAAATTTTTAAAACTATGATTAATCTTTAAAAAATTAGTCTAAAGTTTGGCCAAATCGTTAAAAATCTCTAAACATTATTTGCATTTATGTGTATCTTGTTTCAAACACATCAAAATATAACCGCGTATTATGCTTTTAAAAAAAAAGACCCACAAAGGACCTTTCACAAACACACATGTTAACAATTTCACAAAACGACAATTAATTCTTGGGCACAAACGATACTGTGTTTCGGTAGAGCTTTATTACAAGATGAAACTCAAACATTACAAAGAACACTTGTACCATTATAATCAGGGATGGAGGGAGAGTGGGACTAGTGGGGACTTCAGCCCCCACTGAACTTTTAATTTTTTACATTAGCCCTAAAATTGGATCAAAGCACTTTTAGCTTTGAGAAAAAAATAGCTCAAAGCCCCCACAGTTCAAAATTTTGTGATCAAAAGCCCTCATAGTTCAAAGCCTAATCACCAAAAGCCCTCACATCTCAAAGCCTAATAACCAAAAATCTGATTGCAGTCTTTGAAAAAAATAAAAAATTACAGTTAAACTCTTTATTTTCACTCTACTAATAAGTTAATTAATTACAATTAATTTACTATTATTACTATTTACTATTATTATTATTTGATTCTTCTACGTGTTTCATCTTATTTCTATCTCTTGTGTACGCATAATATTTATATATTTTCTTTGTATGCATTAAATTACATTATTGTATTATGTCTTTCTAATACGTCATGGTTAACTTTTTATTTAATAATTTATTTGTTTGATTGCTTAATATTATAAGTAAATTGGTAAATCGGGTCTTTTTAGTATTTAACGATTTTTTAATTTATGTTTCAAGAAAATTACCACAATTTTATATAAAATTAAAAAACTAGTCATTAGCCAATACAAAATAAGGGTAAAAAGGTAAAATTGATGCATCATATAGGTAAAAATAAAATTGACTATTTCCTTCATTAAACATTAGCTATTTTCTTAAAATATTCTTTAAAATAATTATTTACTTAATAATGTCTTATTTATTTTTAATAATATCCAATTATATGTGATTTTAATACAAATTTATAGACGTTATAATTAGCCTCCCTAATAAAAAATTTTGGCTCCGTTACTGATTACAATTTACAGCTATCGTCCTATTATTTAATTATTAATAAATTTTAAATGACCACTTTGCCTCCTTTAATGTCATATCTGTTGAATATTTAAGTCTTAGCTTTTTTGCTTTCAATCACATCAATATCCTTATGAACATCAATAGTTTCTTTTTTTCACTGGTTATACAACATTAAGTTGCCAAACACGTGTATAATTAACCGGAAGCCACCGGGAGCATTAATGCTCCTTCCCTGCCTCGAGCATTATAGAAGTGGCCAAAGTTTATTTATGTAAAACATAGTTGTACTTATAATCGTGTACGAAATCATCGTTAGCGGAATATTTCATCGGTAGAATTAATTTAGAAGTCAGAACCTAAACGTCATATATTTTACCAGAACACACTTTCGAAATTTCATCTAAACGCATTATTCGGGAGTCTCGACAGTGAGAGACACACAGCGAATTCCTCGGAGGCTTTGATGAAGGTCAACCTTAACAGTTAACAGCTAGAAAAGAATCAAACAGTAGACAGAGACAATATTAAAGGTGAAGTATGAAAATATTGAAAATTTGTACAATAATAAAAATAAATATTCAATGTTTTAAAGTAATTGAATAAATAACCAACTGATCAATAGTTTGCACATGTTCTCGATGACTCAATCAATTACCACTAATTACTACAATGTAAGTGATTGAATCATTTAAATATTTTGTTCAAAAGATTAGGTATTTTTTTTTAAATTAGGTGTTAACTATCAAGTAATTACTTTAATTTCTCCAATATTAATTACATTAGCTTGTGTCATACCGATTTGTTGAACATTTCTTCAATTGACCAAAAAAAAAAAAATGTTGAACATTGAACATTGAACATTTCTTTAAAACAGTTTCAGCTTTATAAAATGTTGGCTTGTTTATTGTCATTTCACAAGTTTCTGGTGACTAGAGATCTTTGATATATAAAAGACGCCATTGATACTTGAAGCTTTGGGATTCTTCTTTCACCAAATACAATCGAAATCCAAATCAGCGGCCGAGGTCACTTCCCCAAATGGATCAATCAGAAACTATAAAAAACCACTTATGAACTCAAGCAATTAGGCTTATTTTAACACATTGACTGACTTCATTTTCCAATCATTGATTTTCCTAAAGCTTTTTTCTCACCTAAGAGCACAAGGACTTTCCCTTCATAAAAATGATTAGCTTAGACATGGCTTGAAGCCTTGACGCCATAGTTCGTGTTATATTTGCTTCTTTTACAAAAGCTAACAAACTCTTCTTCGCTGACAACAGAAGCAACTAACGAGGACCGGACGGGGCGTTAAGCTCTCTGCCCATAGAGGGCAACATTGAATCTGATTTACCTTCAATCACTGTACTCAAGTCTCCTTTAGTAGTAATAGATTCAAAACTTTTGTATGTCAAACCAACTTTTAGAAATCTATACGTACTCTCTATAGACTACACCAAAGCCGCTCTAATTTCTTTCATTTACTTATCATAACTTCTCTTCAATAAGGGCTAGTTTCTCCGCCCGATCTTTATCAAATCTTAAAAATTAATTCCTATCCTGATACGCACTAATCCTTGATGCTAATTACAATCCATCTCTAATCCTGCGATTAAAATAACACACACAAAAAAGATTCTCTCTAATCTGCTTGGAAAATATGTTCGTTCAGCCACTAACTTTCCTACAAGACATCAGAGGGAATCTTGGATTCTTCAAGATTCAAATTACCTTTTACTCTGCTATACTCAAGTATTCAATCCGTGACAATTTACTTCAAACACTTTTTCTTATTGAGCAACAAAAAAATCCTGTTAATTCAGGATGTACACTTTGACTTGCTGGAATTCTTGAAAGAAAGAAAAAATCCTATTAAATCATAAATTAATAGATCCATGTTGAGACTGTAATTACATTTAAAAACAAAATTCAGTGGGGAATTAACACAAACACATATGTGAAGGACAGTAATATTAATATAAAATGCTCATTATTAATCATGATATATAATTTTACTATTTTCACTTTTGAGAGGGTATGTACCTGAAATATCCTATGGCAGCAACAAATGAAGAGAAAAACAAGTACTGTTTTTTGGGGCTTTTAAACTTGAAACAAGTGATTGAACAAAGGCAATTTTTTTTTTTCTTTTCTTTTTCTATTGTAGTTGGCCATTGCTGGAAAGGCAAAAGGTGATTTTTTTTTTTTTGTTTGAAATGGGACGCAAGGAAATTGATTGGAAGCAAAGGAAATGATTGGACGGAGGAAGTATTGCTGTCGATTGACTTGGCAGCAATCATGTTTAATCATTCATTCAATTTCATTTCATTTCATTTCATTTCATTTTTTATCAACTATTTTTTTCAACTTTCCAAATCCTTATACAATATCTTTAAATTTCAATCATTCATACCACATCGAAATTAGCAAAGTCAAATCATTCTTACATCATTTTTACAAACTATTTTCAAATCATTTTTTTCATCCCAAAAAATAAGATGGAATGGTCAAAATGACCACCCCAAATAAGGGATAATTAATTCTTGTTTAGCAAGCATTAGATATGTACGAGTGCCAATGTCAACGATAGAATAGTAGTACCTAAAACAGACGATGACACTAAATAATAATAATAATAATAATAATAAAGTTCTAACCCCATGTTTGGTCCCCATTTTACCCATTTTATTCCATTCAATTTTTTCATTTTTTTCAACTTGTCTAATCACCCAAATCACATTATATTCCATTCTATTTTTTTTCAATCATTTTTTGTAGCTTTTCAAATCATTATAAAAATATCTAAAATTTCAACTATTTATACTACTTCGAAATTCGTAAAGTAAAATTATTTTATATTATTTTTTAAATCATTTTTAAACTATTGTTCTATCCCAAAAATTGAGATGGAATGGGCAAAATAATTTCCTCAAACAAGGGGTAATAAATATATTTTTTCGCGCTTGTCCTTTTTTGTGTTTTTGTCCAATTCTGCGATGGGAAACAGTCAGAGATATGGCCGAATTTTTTTTTTTAAACTATATACACACATCATGATTTCGGCTCTAAAACTGTTTATATATATATATGGAAAATTTTGATAGGTACTCATTTTTTAGATTATATTTAAAAAGTATTTGTAACTTTTTTAATTAGAAAAATGACTCATTTTTTTTTTATAAATAGACAAATTATCGTAACAAATGAACGAAATATCGATAATTTATAATTAGTAAAATCTACTAACTATGTTAAATAGTATATATATCATAAACGAATTTTTTGATAAATTGATAAATTTTCATGACAAGTGAACGTATTATGATAATTTTTAGCTAATAATCTGTCTAACTATGGTGAATAATCTAAATACTAAAAACGAACATTTACCTAAAAAAGAAAATTTATAGATATTTTTTTAATAAATTAAAAAATAAGGTCATTATTTACAAACCCATATTATCTATATAATACTAATTTGGAGTGCAAAAACACTGTAGACTCTACAGTGCCTAACACAAATCCAAAAATACCCTATCAAAATGTCTTAATTCACAAGCAAATTCAGGGATTCTTTGGTCATTTTATGTGAAATTTTGGTAAATTACGTGGTTGCCCTTACACATAGTGAGGCTAACACACGGGCCCACCTTTGGGCTGGGTGGCTATTGGATTTGCACGCCACTTGCGCACATTTGATGTAGCAGACACGCACACTTATTGCGCCTTCTGTGCGCAAAGTTTGCTGAGCGCGTGTGGGAAGAAGGCAGGCCTACATGGCTTGCCTGGGCATGTTCATTGGCCCATGTAGCGTGTGGGCTTGGTTGTTTCAACTGAGGTAGTAGTTTGAGCTTTCTGTTGGGCTTTTTTTGGCTTTTGCCTGGACATTTGTATTTGAGTTAAATATTGAAGAAGTAATGGTCATTATTTATAATTCCTAAACATTTAAAACATTTATTAAAGGAAAAATTACAAAACAATGACATTTTTAGTACAATTTAATAATTTATACCTTAAGTGGTGTGCTCTTTTTATT
This sequence comes from Boehmeria nivea var. tenacissima, assembly GCA_018132145.1. Classification (NCBI taxonomy): domain Eukaryota; kingdom Viridiplantae; phylum Streptophyta; class Magnoliopsida; order Rosales; family Urticaceae; genus Boehmeria; species Boehmeria nivea. Next base: position 5,925,279 of record CM030874.1, read on the forward strand.
TGTACTATATGTTTTTAGTGTAAATTTTATGATATAAATTAAAAGTACAATACACATGAGGTATATATTATCATTGTGACAAAAGAAGGCCATTCTTCAAAACCCCACACTATATTAAATATATTCAATTAATAAAACAAAAAACTATGATTTTCTGTATCAATAAATTTTGGGTACATTGACTCGGAGGCCAAGATGATAGAATAACGTGCATATTAGAATTTGAAAGGAACTAAATTTGAAAGAAAAAAATGATGATAAAGAACAAGAAAGAAATAAAACTTTCATAGAGAATAATTTTAAGAATTAAAATCCAATAATAAATAGGAAAAGAAAAAAGAATATTTATTTTAAAAGTTGAAAATAGATAATTATACTTAAAAAGTAAATTTAAAGTCTAAAACTTCGTTACGTATTAAACATGTTACTATGACATTTAATACTTAACTGCATATTATTTAGAGTTTAATGTACATATATACACAAACATATATATATATATACATATATATATAATTAAACAAATAAACAACTCATATTATGCTAATATTTTTATTTGTTAAAAAATAGAAGAGTCGATGACTATTGTTTCCGCTCATCGAAATCAGACATGAAATTATTAGATATAATAATTTAACTCAAACAAATTTAAAAAAAGAAAAAGAAAAATCATGTGATAAATATAGATATAAATGGCTCTCATACTATGAAAAATATATATATTTTTAGTTTTCAATATTGTTTGGATAAATAATGGAAAACTAATAACAAAAATTATAAAATGAGAAAAGTACGAGCTCAAAATCCCGCGCTTTGCAGCGGGGTTATTTTTCTTAATAAAATAGTAAACATTAACAGATTATTAAGTAAATAGCAGGCTTTTGAATGATATTTTAGGAAACAGTAAACTTTCCTATAAGAAATAATCATTTTTTAGCTATATTATGTTTTGATTTTACCTTCGTACCTATAGTTTATCAAAAGGCAAGTGGTTAGTTTTTAAATTTTTAGACATGTTACCCATTTCCTTAAAACATAAATAAGAACTAAATATAAGGCAATAACAATTAATGTTAACCATCCAATAAGACCAATCAACATGGTTATAAGTATTGTATTAAATTATTGTAATACCATATTACTATTATCATAATCTATTTTTATGTCTAAAGTGCTTCAATTTTTTTATATTTCAACTGATTAAAATTATACAAATTTTTTTAAATTGTGAACTAAATAACCTTAATATTAAATGGATTTACTCTTTGTATTTTAACTAATAATTTGTTCAAATAGCTCAACAAAAGTCATTTGGGGAACTCATTTAGCAAGTAGAGAAATTTGCAGCATAGGTTATGTGATTAAAACATTAGCAACTGAGGTTATGAAAATTTTCTCTATTAGAGAGTCATTGTCACCTAAGCTATGGTCGTCGTCTTCTTCTGTCGTCGGTAAATTACCACCACTCCTATTGTCATGCAAAAAAAAAAAAAAAATCACCACCACTCGAAGCACATCACGTGCGCAATCTTAACCGAATCATATCGCTAAAACCTAGCCCAAAAAGCCCCTCAAATTGCCAACCACATTGTTGAGGTCGACCAATCCTCAAACTTGTCATTGACCACCTTGCCTTCAACGCCCTCGCTCGCGCTTGTCAAGCTCCACCACATAGATAGAGAAAAGAGAGAGAGAAAAGGACAAAAAAAGAGATTTTCATTTCAACTTTTCCGATCCAAACCCAAAAATATAAATGAATAAATTAATCTTCATTGACTTTTTTTTTCTCTACCAATTTTCTCTTTTGGGTTGGTGTGATTTTGCATTTTATCAAAAACTTAATTGTGGGGATTTTTTGTTCTTATTGTTTGTTTGTTTGAATTGTGAGGATCAAAAAAATGTTGGGCCTTAATCTAGAGGGAGGACGTTTAAATGGCCTTACCCCTTGTTTGGTTTGGCCATTTTGGCCATTCCATCCCATTTATTGGGATGGAAATGAGATGGAAAAAATGGTTTTAAAAATGGTTTGGAATAGTTTGAAAATGGTTTGTAAAAATGATGTAAGAATGGTTTGACTTTGCTAATTTCGAGGTGATATGAATGGTTGAGATTTAAAGATATTGTATAGGGATTTGGAAAGTTAAAAAAAATGGTTGAAAAAAAATGGAATGGAATGGAATAGTTTGAATGATTTGAAAAGTTGAAAAAAATGAAAAATGGGAATGGAATGGGAAGGGAGAAATGGGTTATACAAACATATGGTTAGTTGATTGAGAATGGACTTTTGGATTTGACATTTTTATTTATTTCTTATTTTCAAAATTCTATCATCAGATGATGTTGAGTTTGTATAAAACATATGCAATTTAAAAAAAAAAAACAAAATGGAGAGAGAGAGAAGCATTGGGAAACGTTCAGATATTGGAAAATAATGTGGTTGAGAATATGACGTGAATACCCATTTCTAATGGGTTTGAGTGAGGGCATTGAAGTAAATTTTCAAGAAAAAGTTTTCAATTGATCCAAAAGCCCTTAATCTATTTATTGAAGCAATTAACTCAACAGGGGCAAAAGAGTAGTTACTGAAGCTATTGTAGAGTCTGTAGAAAAATAATGTGGCGAACAAAAAGGAAAGCAAGAGACACTTTTTCTTTCTTTCTTTCATTTTTTTTTTTGAATACACACACAAAAAAATGTGTCTATGTTGATTGAATGGAAATGGCAAAAGCAAACCCAAGACCCATAGGATTCGTTATTAAATACCAAAATTGCCCTCCAACATCATCTGATAGCGCACGTCAATTAAGGACATTTTAGTAAACATCATCAATCGTGCACAAACCCAGAAAATACCCCAGACCAAAAAAGGCATCAAACTGACTTAAAAGGACAGTTTTGTCATTTTTTCAATCACTGTAGTGGCTACAGTATTTCGGGGCTTCAAATTAGTAATATATATAAAGTGAAATTGAATTGAGATTTGTAGCGTATAACATATTCTGTACAGAATTATACTAATCCCATAAATTGTAAATAATTAATGATAAAAAAATAAGGATAAGAACGTTTAACAAACAATTATGTTTTCCTATGAATTGAGGGATGTAAAACAACACCACCACCACCAATAATAATAACTTTTATTTTAATCCATATAACCAAAAATAAAAGAAGGAAAAAAAATATGACGGATGGGTTTTATTTTTAAGTGTCCAAGAAGAGTAAAAGCGTCTCTAAAAATTGTCAACCGTACAAAATGAATCAATATAATATTAATAGCTTTTTATTTTTATTTTTAAATCAAATGTAAATATTTGCCTCAAACCCAACTGAATGTGTAAACTTTCTTTGTCTTAGTAATTTAGCCCTAATCTCCTATATTTCAATCCTGAAAATAGAATTAAACTAAAAATAAATAATATTTTTGGATTGGTGCGGGTCGATTTTAAGAAACCTATCTCTCTCTCTTTCGCTCTTCTTTATACTGATTTGCCAATATGGTTTGGTTGCAATACACATTCATGTTTCCTAATTTATTTGTCCTCTTTTGGCTTTTCGATCTTTTAACTAAATCTAATATGGTATTTATTTTAAAGATTTTTTTTGTTGGGATTTTTAGACGGGTCTTTCCATTGGAGCTCATTTAAAAAAATAAAAAAATAAAAACAAAAACAAAAAAAAAAACCGCCGCAACGCGCGGGTTTCTGAGCTCGTATATATATCATATATATATATATATGAAGTAGGCAAATATCCAGAATTTATATAGCAATAAAAATAAATACTCAAACTTTTGAAGTAATTGAGTTTCTAATCAATTTGTGAATTACTTACACATACTTTTTGGTAACTAAGTGAATTACCACCACTCACTACTGTGTATGTAATTGAATCATTTGGATAATTGGTTACATTTTTCAAAAAATTGGGTAATAACTTATATTAAGTTTTAAAAATTAGGTATTCCCTCTAATTTCTCTATATTATATATTAGCCTCAGCCCTCAGACAGGCAGCCCCTACAAATTTACTATGCAAGTTAAACCTGCAGCTTTTTTTCTTTTTTTTTAACCTTTTAATCTGCTCATCTAGAGTTGAAGTCTTGATTTTGATTTTAGACCATCAGATCAAAATCTAAAGGCTCAAAAACACACAAGTCTACGAAATTACACTTAAGCCTTAGCACACTATATGCCCTTCCAAAACAACTCAGCTCACTCTCCAGTTTCCCCAGCCTCCACTCCGGCCACCGGTGACCCTTAACTGTTGCAATTTCAAACCTAGAAAAGGATTAGGTATGAACAAAGCAATATTACAAACCGTCCCCAAAGGAACTCAACAAGGAAAACCAAAGGTCCCAAAATAAAACTGTAAAAGAAATACATTCGCATTGGACTCTTACAAAGGAATTCACTAACGACTCCGAAGGACACAAAAACGGAGGGAAAAAAATGAAAGCAAGCGACAAATGAACGTTTTCTTGGGGACATATGTACTCAAATTAGCACTGAATGACAAACTCCAAGATATCTACCTTTTGAAAAACGACATATTGATCCGTTACCGATGCACCTAGACAAGTCTCCCACGTTAGGTTTCGAACAATCGAAAAAACGATCAATATCTACACACACCAAATTAGACAAAATGAAGTCTCGAGGAAGTGCAACCAATCGAGGGTTGGCAGAAATCGCTGAATGCGATAACTCTCGAGCAACTATGAGAAGCTTAGCTACCGTCCCTGCATATAAGAGGAACCTGGTAAATAATAAGACAGGAAGAGCAAAAGCCAAACTCAATTTCACGAGAACTAGAAAAAGAGAGAGATAAAAGACGTTAATCGGAACTTCATACCTTGCAGTTGAGATCTCTCTTTCTCATCCATAATCAATAGCCGTGACGAGCCCCCGGATCAACTCTGCTTCAAAAGAAAAACCAAAGAACAAGTTGAGTGCAGAAACAGACTTTAGCAAACCCTTCATACGGCAGGACATGTCCCGACAATTTGGAGAGAACTACAATGATATTTTCAGCCAATAAGTGTTGAACTTGATGACGGAACCATACCATCTACACATTTGAACTGCACAGGACGAGTAACGCATCTCAAGTCTCATTCACCAACTGAAAGAGACCTCACCGAGTCGTTTGATCCGACTGCTCCGCCTGTTTATATTATATACATTGTACCGAAGAAGTTGTTAAATGTTGATCGACTGGCTTCTTACCACCCCTTTAATGATTGAGCTATGTTTGTGTCACCCGAGGTTAGCTTGTGTTCTTCCTGCTCACATGTTATAGCATCGAAATCCAAAATTAGCATGTATATGTACATGGACTTGAAAATCAAATCTCTTTTAAAGTAACGATTAGATAAAAAAAACTAGACCATGACATAATCCAAAATTTTCAAAATGTTACCTTCAAAAGTCTAACAGCATCAGATAGTTAAAGAACAGAAATTGTTTGTTCAAGAATTTATGTAAACTCAGACAGGGTTGTTTGTGTGAAAAAATAAAAAAGGAACACCAGTTACGATACACAGTTTAAGGAAAAGAGAATAAGGATGAAAGGATTTCTTACCATCTTTATATGGACGAAGTACATAAACATGGAATGCCACTCAAGCCCTTTGTGTTCCAAGGATCTGTGAATTCTGTTACCAAAATGTAACACATTAAACATGTATTAGAAAGATCTAATGCAACTGTTGAAAACACTTACAATCATGAAAACAAAACTCTTTAATACAAAAATAATTGTATTATATTAAGTTTTAACCCTCTGCTTCACTAGTATAACTATGATTAGCATCCACTCTTAATGATAAGGGAAAAAAAAAAAAAAAAAAAAAACGTTGTCTGATCAATACCGTATTTTCTTTCTTTGCCAGATGATGAGACCAATGGCATAAAAAAAATTCAAGGAAAATAATGGGCCGGAGTTGAATAAAACGTAGTAGTTTTCCTTGTTTGGGAAAATCTTACGAGGCACTTGACATTGTGGCATAAGAAGAAATTCAAGAAAACAAAGAAGCTCGGTTAAAAGAGGCGCACCATTTCATAATTTCAGTGAGCAAGTCTCGTGGACGCAGTGAATCATCTTCCCAAACCTTTTGAACAGTTGAATTAATATCACCCTCCCAACGATGTGTTTTGGCAGCAGAATCAAATTCAATGCTGTTCAAATACCAATCGATTCCCCTTCTCGTCCATATATCTTCGTTTACTATCTCAATAATTATTCGATTTAGCTTTTGGGCGGTTACAATTCCATTAGAGAAACTCCTCATCTCGGGGCACTGACTCAGAAATAGTTTGTCTAGATCTGGAAATCTCATTGCACTATTTCCAGGATAGAAGCATTGAAGACTCGGTAAATCATGAAGCACCAAAACCCTCAATCGGCTGAAAACAATCTCATCCATTATCTCACCTTCCTCGCTCGCCATAATTTCTCTCATTTGTTTGCAATTCTCGATGCTCATCCTTGTTAGCTGGGGCAGGCTTTTCGCTGTCGAGGAAACTAATACATTTATCATTGCAGAGCAGCCTCGCACTCGCAGGTCTTTCAAATTTTTGAAAGCGTCTAAGAACGGCAATAAGCGCTCTAATTGACCCAAATCATTTACATACAGAGCTTCTATAGTCTGGAAGGCCTTGTCTGGTTTGACTTTTTCTAGATCCTCAAACAGATGCTTCAAATTTGGAAAACGCCACAACTCCAGTTGTTTCAAACGTGCCAGTGTCTGATCCGGCTCTTCCGTAGCATCCTTTTCTTGATGTAGGCAGAGTTCCTCCACTGAGTCCCCACCATATAAAGAAAGGCTCTCAAGATTTTCAAATTTTTGAATGAATTTGAATGAGAAAACAGCTGACTTTTCCTGATCGTAAGTGAGACGTAGGTATTTTAGAGTGGAAAAGGGCTCCATTGAAGATCGATGATGCCATATCTCATTCAGTACTTGCCTACCATCTATCCACAGTTCTTCTAGGTCAAGAAATATAACCTACATACAAAATTATATGGTATTAAAGTTTTGAGCAGAATGCATAATTAATTGATCTAAAAGTTTTATAATAGGAATTTGAATAGTTCGACAGAACCCGAGCTGTTTCACACTGGGAGTTAAAGTTGTTATCTCACTTCTAGTAAAACCCATATAACCGTGTCATGTCATCTCAAAATTTACGATAAAGTGTCAGCCAAAAATTTTATGAAAATAGTCAATTTTTAGAGAGTGATTTCAAAAAAATAGTTCATGTTTAAAAATTTTAAGAAAGTGGTCATTTATAAATTTTACTACCTTCGAAATTTATTACAATAAATTTTATGTATAATTTTGTTATTATAAGAAATTTTTTACATTAGTAATAAATTTTTATAGTTATTTTTTAAATTTTTTCAACCTGTAACTACTTTTTAAAAACACATCTTTCAAAATAGTCATTTACCTAACTGACCCATAATAAAATAAAGTGAACATAAACTAACTAGTTTTATACCCGCACACCGCACAGGCGTAAATGCTTTGCAAATTTGTTACAACCACGTATATTTTCAAAAAGAAAAAAAAAGTCAAAAAATGAAGCTAAAAAAATTAATTTTTTAAGTTAAAATCAATAAGACAATAGGTGTCAAAATAATGAGAAAAAAATAACTAGCTACGATAACATTTTTTTTTCCAAAACCGAATCGGGACAAAAATAACCTTTAAAATAAAATAGGAACAAATATTTGAAAAATAAAGCCAAAAAAAAGGCTTAAAAGGTAAAGAAGAGTAAAAAAAAAACACTAAAAAAAACAAAAAAGGAAGGGGTGGGCGAGTATGTGGGGGGTTATTTGTGCGAGCGCGTTAGCGCATGCTCAACATGCACCACGCGACGCGTGTCCCAAGTAGGCTGATGTGTGAGCCCCACCGCATCAGCCCTTTTATTTCAGCCTCCATAGAATTTCTATTAATTATTTATTTTGTTTCTGACCCTAAATATGGACGCCATTTAAAGAAAAAGGAAAAAAAAAAAAACAGTTTTGCCACTTTAAAAACAGTATTCACTACAATGGCTGAAATCCTAGAAATCGATCGCTCCTTTATATGGGGTATAGGATTAGCATTTTCCAATTTAGATGATTTTAACACATTCATTGTCGGTACATGTATTCTGACCCCAAAATTTAACAATTTTTTGATTTTACGGGAGTTCATACTATAAGCAGAAGATCTACAAGAATCAGATGATGAGTTTATTTAATCCAACTTTGACATTTCTGGTAAATTGGTTCTAGAAGATTATTTTAGGATGAATTGGCTAAATAGGGAATTATGGAAAATGATTTATAAATTTTAGCTAATGTTTCAAAAAATTAAGAAAATAGCCATGATCCAAGTACAATATATATAGATGAACTTCATTCTGCATAACTAATTATTTGCTATTTTGTAATTAAAAAAAAAATTGACCGTATTTTCAAATAGCAAAATGACTATATTTATAATGTCCCATTATTATTTTAAGTGCATTAGTCAAAGACTAATAAATAACACAATATAGATTTGCACATCAATTATATACACAAAATGAAAAACACAGAAAAAGAAATTACCTTTTCATTGAAGAGAGGTTGTTGAGCCATTGGATCGATTTCTTTAGATATCGAACTAGTGATGAATGTTCTGAGTCTAGGACAATCTCCTACGGACAGATAAGTCAACATGGGAAATTCAATAGCGTCTCCGACGCAGAATTTCTCAAGTTTTGGTAGCCCACATAACGAAAGATCTTTGAGTTTAGGGAAAGAAATCTTCTCCAACCTTCCTTCTGCTTGTTCCTCTGTCAATAGTACCTCCTCCATGGAGTCACATACACCTACATGTAGACTCTCAAGTTGTACAATGCTTCTCGCAATAGCAAAAGAAAAGAGGTACTTTAGACCATTGCATTGAAACACAGACAGACGTGTTAAGTTCTGAAAATGAAGTGTTGGAAGTTGGTCTGAGCACAAGTCTTTGAATTTCATGTTCGATAGTTCTAACTCCTCCAAGCACGGAACAGCAACCTGAAATTATGAATTATAGATGAGATCAGCTACAGATTACTTCACGGTGTTTATTTTGTATATATATTTCATAGTCTCTATAGATAAAACTTCAAGTAAAGTAACTTTAACAGTCCAGATGATAAAAATTAAGTAAATGTATCCAAGGACCCATTTTCAATAAATTTGTTTATTTTCGTTAAAAGAAAGTTTCATAAAATGAGGAACCTGTTTTGAATTTTAGATTTCTTAACAAAAAATTGCTTTGGGTCAAAGAGCAAAAACCTAAACAAATAGATTACTTGGTTATTGTAGAACAACGTAGCCAGATATTAGGGTGCAATGTTTAGATGTTTCTAATGTATTGCAAGGTTTAGGTAAATCCTCGGATGTTAGGGTGTTTATAAAAAAACTACTTGGTGGTGAATGCTTATGAATTGGTTCTAAATGATTATTTTAGGTGAATTAGCTAAATAGGGGATTATGGAAAATAATTTATAAATTTTAGTGAATGTTTCAAAAAATTAAGAAAATAGCCATGATCCAAACACTATATATGGATGAACTTCATTTTCCATATTACTTGTTGGCAATTTTGTTAATAAATGAAAACACTGGCTATATTTTCTTCACCTAAGTAAAATAACTATTTTTTTTATAATTTCCCATTATTATTTTAAGTGCATTAGTCAAAGACTAATAAATAAACACAACATAGATTTGCACGTAACTTATATATACAACAAGAACAAGGGGGTAAAAAATGAAAAACACAGTAAGAGAAATTACCTTTTCATTGAAGAGAGGTTGTTGAGCCATTGGATCGATTTCTTTAGATATCGAACTAGTGATGAATGTTCTGAGTCTAGGACAATCTCCTACGGACAGATAAGTCAACATGGGAAATTCAATAGCGTCTCCGACGCAGAATTTCTCAAGTTTTGGTAGCCCCCGTAACCAAAGATTTTTGAGTTTAGGGAAAGAAATCTTCTCCAACCTTCCTTCTGCTTGTTCCTCTGTCATTAGTACCTCCTCCATGGAGCTACATCCAATTACAGATAGACTCTCAAGTCGTACAAAGCTTCTCGCAATAGCAAAAGAAAAGAGGTACTTTAGACCATTGCATTGAAACACAGACAGACGTGTTAAGTTCTGAAAATGAAGTGTTGGAAGTTGGTCTGAGCACAAGTCTTTGAATTTCATGTCCGATAGTTCTAACTCCTCCAAGCACGGAACAGCAACCTGAAATTATGAATTATAGATGAGATCAGCTACAGATTACTTCACGATGTTTATTTGTATATATATTTCATAGTCTCTATAGATAAAACTTCAAGTAAAGTAACTTTAACAATCCAGATGATAAAAATTAAGTAAATGTATCCAAGGACCCATTTTCAATAAATTTGTTTATTTTCATTAAAAAAAAGTTTCATAAAATGAGGAACCTGTTTTGAATTTTAAATTTCTTAACAAAAAATTGCTTTGGGTCAAAGAGCAAAAACCTAAACAAATAGATTACTTGGTTATTGTAGAACGACGTAGCCATATATTAGGGTGCAATGTTTAGATGTTTCTAATGTATTGCAAGGTTTAGGTAAATCCTCGGATGTTAGGGTGTTTATAAAAAAACTACTTGGTGGTGAATGCTTATGAATTGGTTCTAAATGATTATTTTAGGTGAATTAGCTAAATAGGGGATTATGGAAAATAATTTATAAATTTTAGTGAATGTTTCAAAAAATTAAGAAAATAGCCATGATCCAAACACTATATATGGATGAACTTCATTTTCCATATTACTTGTTGGCAATTTTGTTAATAAATGAAAACACTGGCTATATTTTCTTCACCTAAGTAAAATAACTATTTTTTTTTATAATTTCCCATTATTATTTTAAGTGCATTAGTCAAAGACTAATAAATAAACACAACATAGATTTGCACGTAACTTATATATACAACAAGAACAAGGGGGTAAAAAATGAAAAACACAGTAAGAGAAATTACCTTTTCATTGAAGAGAGGTTGTTGAGCCATTGGATCGATTTCTTTAGATATCGAACTAGTGATGAATGTTCTGAGTCTAGGACAATCTCCTACGGACAGATAAGTCAACATGGGAAATTCAATAGCGTCTCCGACGCAGAATTTCTCAAGTTTTGGTAGCCCCCGTAACCAAAGATTTTTGAGTTTAGGGAAAGAAATCTTCTCCAACCTTCCTTCTGCTTGTTCCTCTGTCATTAGTACCTCCTCCATGGAGCTACATCCAATTACAGATAGACTCTCAAGTCGTACAAAGCTTCTCGCAATAGCAAAAGAAAAGAGGTACTTTAGACCATTGCATTGAAACACAGACAGACGTGTTAAGTTCTGAAAATGAAGTGTTGGAAGTTGGTCTGAGCACAAGTCTTTGAATTTCATGTCCGATAGTTCTAACTCCTCCAAGCACGGAACAGCAACCTGAAATTATGAATTATAGATGAGATCAGCTACAGATTACTTCACGATGTTTATTTGTATATATATTTCATAGTCTCTATAGATAAAACTTCAAGTAAAGTAACTTTAACAGTCCAGATGATAAAAATTAAGTAAATGTATCCAAGGACCCATTTTCAATAAATTTGTTTATTTTCATTAAAAAAAAGTTTCATAAAATGAGGAACCTGTTTTGAATTTTAAATTTCTTAACAAAAAATTGCTTTGGGTCAAAGAGCAAAAACCTAAACAAATAGATTACTTGGTTATTGTAGAACGACGTAGCCAGATATTAGGGTGCAATGTTTAGATGTTTCTAATGTATTGCAAGGTTTAGGTAAATCCTCGGATGTTAGGGTGTTTATAAAAAAAACTACTTGGTGGTGAATGCTTATGAATCATATCATTTTCAAAATATATATCAATTGGGAAAAAGAAGCAAACATTTTTTTTTCTTTTTAAATATGAGGTACTTTTTCTCAAGTTAAAAAATCTGCAATTCTAATCTTCTCTGTTCTCTTATCTTATAACTTTTTACAACATATTCGTTTGACCCAATTGAGCTTTGGTCTATAAACTAGCTAGATGCTCCATCCATAAGGTGAGCACTTTTTCTACGCAAGTCGAGGAAAAGAAAGATGAATTTGAAATTTTACCGTTTTGCTAAATAATGGCAGTGGGGAGTCAGATGAAGAAGTAGTATTGGCTGTCTCCAAGTCCAATCCAGACCGAAAGAATTGAATAAACTCTGGCAAATGTTTTAGAGTCAAGGAACGTAACTGAGGAAACTCAATTATAGTTGTGGCATTGTCATCAGAAGCATGGGCACCATCTTCTGTATCTGGTGTAACTATCTCTCTCATCGTCTTGCATTCGATCACTTCTATTTTCTCCAATCGTCTAGCAACAGAAGATGAGAATAGATTTTTCAGTCTGTCGCAATTCCTAACTGTTATAAATCTCAACTTGCCAAATGACTCTGCTGAGAGTTTCCCATCACATATCTTTTCCAGATTCATCAGTTTAACCAGACACAACCGTTCCAAGTTTTGAAAAGCGCTATAAGGGTGAATCTGCTCCACGACAGATTCGATTTCATCATTACTTTCGAACCCAAAAGACTTCAATTGACGAAAGCCTTCTTTATCTAATTGATAAACAATATTTTTGACACCCGCAAATCCATATAAGTGCAATACTTCAGATTTTTTCACGATCATTTTAAGCCCATATGTCCCCAACATATTGCTTTCAGAGAGATTCAGATGCAAACGATTTAGGTTCGAGAACTTGTTCTCCTCTCCAGATGACAAGTAGGATGTTTCTCCAATAGATATCTCGTACCTCTTCAATCTGTCACTAACAAACAAATCTTTTGGCATAATGTCGGCGTTCTGTACACTTATATATAATGTGGTCAGCTGCGGCAAATTTTTCAATTCAATAAGACTGGTATTACATCTTTCACCATTGACTCCCTTCTCATCCCATTTCAAAGGGACTTGTTTCATATTCAACTCTTCCAACCTTGTCAAACTTGAGATGACACCAGGTTGTATCACTTTAAGATACCTGCAGTATCCCAAATTTAGCAGTTGCAGATGAGTTAGCTTCCCTATTAGTTTCGGTAACTCTTCAACATCAGACCATCTGAGGTCAAGAATCTTCAACAACTCTATCTCTCCAATTAAACTTATGTCTCCCACACTACACCCATACAAGCTTAATGCTTGGAGATTTTGAAGTGAACAGAAGGATGTTGGAAGTGATTCCAGATGTGTGTGATGTAAGTACAATACTTTAAGCTCCTTTTTCTGTTCAAAATATTGATCCACAATCTGCAAATTATAATCGGTGTTAAATGAAAGAAACATCTCGAGTTGCGGGCATTCCAATCGTTTTGGGAACTTGTTCGTACGACTAGCAAATAGGGAAATTGCTATGGAGACATCAAGTCTTTTCTTAGTCAATAATTCTTCAAACTTGTTAACATTTTCAATAATATGCATACGTCTCTCTTCAGATGCGATTGACATCATAACATCTCGAATAACATCGTGCATTTTCACCATACCATAGCCATCACCTTCTAACAACAAACAACAAGCTTTTAGTTTACTAACCAATGTGCATACTCTATTTCTTGCCTCCTCTATGGTGTAGACCTCTTGAAACAAACCCCAACCAACACCATATATCATCAAGTTCTCAACCTCAATGTTGGCATCTTCTTTATGTAAACTTGAAAGCAGCAACAATGATTTTGCTTCCCCTCCTTCTAAAAAGTTGTAGCTCAGCTTTATACTCGAGTAAACTTTTTGATGCATCCCTTCTATGTTAGTTGGGGCACACCTTTGCAATTGTACCAAAGCGTCCTCCCACATCAACAAGCTTTTATTTTTCAGCGCATGCGCAACTGTTGAAATTGCAATCGGTAAGCCCGCGCATTCCTTGACAATGTCTTTTGCCAAAGGTTGGACACGGATATTTTCAATTGAAGCACCTATATTCTTTTTAAACAGATCCATTGATTCCGTATCAGATAGGAGTTTAATTTCGATATTCATTTCAGCACCCATAGAATCTTGCACAACATTCAGAAATCTAGAGGTTAATAGTATCTTGCAGCCTTTTTGATAATCCACAAAGTCAATTCCAATAGCTGACAAGTCCAGTTCACTCCAGAGATCATCCAGGACTATAAGGATATTCTTTTCTTGACTCAATCCATGTCGTAAGCGGCCCGCTCGCACAAACTCGCTTTTGATCTTAGAGAATTCTTCTAGCCCAACCTGCTCTGCAATGTCTTGCTGAATGCATTCGATATTTGGAGTTTGGGATATAGTCGTGATAGCAACCTTATTGAACATCTTTTCTTCTTTGGCTTTTCTAGCCACCTCTTTCGCGAGCACCGTTTTGCCGATGCCTCCCATTCCATAAATTCCAATCATCCTAACATTGTTACCCTTTAGCGCCTCCATGATAATCCTCAAAGTTTTCAGTCTTGAATCGAAGGCCTCATAGCCTCTGTTTTCAAAAGAATATTCTATAGGTAGACAATAGGAGACCTTTTCAAACTTCTCAGCCTTGAGGATTTCACTCATAACAACTTGCACCATCTTCTTTGCTTTCCTGCTTAGCTGATGCCGTGACACCATATTCGGAAACGACCCACTACTTGAACATCTAGTCCTTGCATGATCATCATTTCCTAAAAAATCGTCAAACTCTTGTTTGATTCCGTCAACTTTGCTCAGCCAGTTTTCAACATCGGCTTCAATTGCTTCACCTTTTCTTCTAGCTTCATCAACTCGATGTTGCAGTCTATCTCTCGAGTTACCCAACTCTTCAATTTGAATTTGAAGGCTGTCCACATTGCTTTTGTAGTAAAACAAATAACCCAACTGTCGGCAGACCGGTTTCACAGTATACTCAGCGGCTTTTGCAATAACTGAAGTGGCAATCCCAAAAACGAACTCCATTGCTTTCCACTTTTAGTCTTTTTCCTATCCTGCGTACACTAACACCACTCCTTCGTTTGACACTTTTGAATTTGAATCCAAATAAAATCAGAAGCAGACAGAGAGTAAAATAGAAATGCAATTAGGTTAACAAGCTAGATGGGTGAAGGTCTTCTCTAAGAGGTAGAAAAGAATCAAACATAAGACAAAAACTGTATCAATTACATTAGCTTGTGTCATTCCCATTTATTGAACATTGCTTCAATATTAGACGAAAAACAACTTTTGAACACTTCTTCAAAACAATTTCAGCTTTACATAAAATGTTCGCTCTTTTATTGTCATTTTTACAAGTCTTGTGGTTACTGGTGATCTGTGATAAATAAAAGATGTCATTGTAAAATGAAGTTTGAGAGTCTTCTTTCCGCAAAACACAATCAAAATCCAAATCAATGGCCGATGATGACACTTCCCGAACTGGATCAATCAGAAACTATAAAAGACCACTAATGAACTCAAGCAATCTAGCTTACTTTTAACACATTGACTGACTAATTCATTTTCGAGACAAAATGCGATGGACTAGATAATAAGCAAAAGGTTTTTGACGCAGTACTCTAGAGAAATTTTGTGTCACATGCTACATACTTCTCAGCTGTTACAGTCATTAATCAATAAGTTTGAGGGTCTACATAAATATCAACAAATTTGGAGAAAAGAATAAAGAAAAGTAAAATGGTTATGGCATAGTTCTTTATAAGTATCTCATAATTGAAGAAGAGAAAAAACTAAAGCATTTACTTTCTGGCAAAAACAGCGGTCGAGACCCTTAACCAACCGCTTCAACCAACAGCCTCTTTGCCTTACTTGGACCATAATCGAATTTTCCCCCACTTAATTAGTTTGTGTAATACACTTTTAAAATAATCAACTTGATTATCATTCAACCATATCTCATTCAACTTAGACATCACAACCTTCACTTGAAGTTGACCAGTCAAACTTAGCACTAGGATTTTCCTTTCATAATAGTGATTAGCTTAGACATGGATTGAATATCTTTAAGCTATAGTTTGTGTTAAATATGCTTCTTTTATAGAAGCCAACAAACATTCTTTTTCGCCGACAACTAATGACGATTAGTCGGGGCGTTAAGCTCTCTGCCCATAAGGGGCTATAATGAATCTGGATTTCCTTAATCACTGTCTTGAAATCTCCTTAAGTAGCAATATATTCACAACTTTTGTATGTCAACCAAAACCAACTTTTAGAAATCTAAAAACACACTCTATACTCTATACACTACACCAAAGCCACTATAATTTATTTCACTCTCTTGAATCTCTTTCTTATCATAACTTCTCTTAAATAAGGACTAATTTCTCCGGCCCGATCTTTATCAAATCTTAAACAATAACTCCTATCCCGAAGGCACTTATCTTCTAATCTAATTACAATCCATCTCTAATCCTGCAATTCAAATTAACACAGCGAAAAAGATTATCTCTAATTTGCTTGAAAAATGTGTTAATTCAGCCCGTAACTTTCCTACAAGACATCAAAGGAAATCTTGGATTCTTAAAGATTCAAATGAGCAACAAATAACTCGCTAAAAGGTCATGACTCCTACACTTTGACTTGCTAGAATTCTTGAAAAAGCAAATCCTATTAATTCAGGATTACAATTTATTTATTTATTTTTTTATAGTGAATTCAGATGTACCTATGTGATACGTGTCATCAACTAATTCATAAATGATCAATGCTGAAATAAATAAAGAGAGGAATTAACACAAACACATAAGTTAAAGGACAATAATAATTAAATAAATACTCATAAATCATGAGAATAAGTAAAGAACATATATGCACCTGATATATAATTTCTATTTATATTTTTGAGAGGGTATGTACCTGATATATCCTATGGCAGTAACAAATGGAGAGAAAAATAACTACTAATTTTTTTTTTTTTTTGGGTTTTAACTTTGAAACTAGTGATAGAACAACGGAAAAGTTTTTTTTTTTTTTTTGGCTTTTTTAGTTGGCTATTGCTGGAAGTGAAAGGGTTCTTGTTTTTTTTTTTTGTTTTTTTTTTTTAAAGAATTGGAACTGAGAGGCAAGGAGTAGGAGATCGATCGAAAGCAAAGGAAAAATGACTGGACGGAGGAAGTATTGCTGTGGCTTGGCTTAGCTGGTTGATCAATTGGTGAGAAAGAAAAGCCAAAAGAGAGCTAAATAGTCTTTTCCCTCTTGACTCTTGAGTATGGGTCTCACTCTATATTTTGTTTAACACATGAACATTCCACATTAAGTAGCCACGCTCCCCTCTTTAACTTACGTACTGTACAGACTCTACCTTAATTTACATGCTGTGCATGTGAGTGGAAGTGTATGTCATTTTCCTATCATTATTCATTTTTTCGTATATATTTATGCTTTTTTTTTTGCTTTGGATGCCTTAACATCCTTTTCTTTTTCGTTTATATGATATATTTTATTTGTGCTTTTTGTGTAAATGGTGTTCGCTGTTTGGTCAGGGATTTTGATTTGGCAGGGCTGCATCAAATATTGGGATTTTGATTCTGTGCTTTGATTTGATTTTTGATAGGCAGAGCTCAATTAGGATTGGGTTATGGATTTTGATTAGGTTATATTTGTTGAGAATTTATATAATTAGAGCATTTGTAAAGTTTTAAAAAGTTAAATGGAATAATTTAATAAATTACATGTAATAAATAATAATAATAATAATAATAATAATAAAAATCCCTCGTCTTGACGGCTGCAAATTCTATAAACGATTTGTGTTGGGTCGCCGACGGCAGTGTGGATTCAGACTGTGTGGTGAGACAGTAGTGAGAGAATGACATGATAAATGGTCTAAAGTAAACTATGTGGTGTAAATTCTTTGAGAAGAAAAAGCTTACTCAAGTTTTTTGTCTTTTTAATCATTCAAACCACTTTGCAAAAAAGAAAGAAAAATGTCTTACTTTTTCCCTAATGTCGGGCCCAAACAAGGATAACAAATGGAAGTGTATGTCATTTTCCTATCATTATTCATTTATATTCTTTTTCTTGTTCGTTTATATGATACAATAATTCATTTGTGCTTTTTTGCTTTGGATGCCTTTAACATTCTAGTCAACAAACCGCGTTTTTGGCTCGGCTTTTGATTGTTGCGAATTTTTAATTAAGGTTCACTTTATTATGAGTCTAAAGTACTCTCAGTCTCTTTGTTGAGTTTTCTCTTCTTGCGGTACAGTCACTTCATTTTTATCAAGCTTGAAAAATAAATCCCTGCACTAATAATATTTCACTCTCTTTGCAGTTTGATTTTCAATATCCTACTTCTTTTTCATTAAGCTTGCAAAAGCAAGAAAAAATCGTTTGTCCTTTTGATTCCGAGTCGCTCATGGTTTGTTCAACTTTCTTTTCGTTAGCTTTATTTTATTATTTTAAAAGTTGATGTTTTGTCTTTTTTTTTTTATTTTTTTTCACTCTTTTGTTTGGTCTTTGTAGCTCGTAGTTTATATTTAAAAAAAAAAAAGAAAGCTAGTTCGTTGATATTTCTCTTCTTTGGCTTAATTTCTTGCAACAATAAAAACAAAACAAAAAATAAGAAAAAAATTGTGTTGTTTATTTCTCTTTCTTTCGTTTATATGATCCATTCTTCATTTTCCCCTTCCATTTTCCTACTCGTTTTTGTTTTGTGTATTTTTTTTTCTTGTTGAACATTTTGGAAGAACTTTTTTGTTAGTAGGTGTTCTTCCGGTTATTATAACACCTATTGAGACACTAGAGAAGGACTAAATAAATAACGAGTACCATAATAAAAACAATGCACAGTGTAAAGAGTTTGAGACACAGAAATTGGTAACGTAATTCGGCTTCGCCTGCATTTGTGGGGCCACGCCTAGTTGAAAAAGATCCACTATTAAAATGTCGTACGAGTACAATCAGACTTATGCGCGTTGGGACTCCCTCCTACACCAGTCGCCGCCTACCTAAACACTTAGTGATCTGACCTCGACGAGATCCCCCTAGTCCTACAATTCATACATCCCGTGTTAACTCTCAATAAACAAAGAATAAATTCTTTCAAGCTCACAATACAATAAAATGCGCTCTCAAGGCTCTCATGAACGATAACTACGTTTTCTCTTCAGCAATGAGCAACATATAATGCACAAAAGTAAATGAGAAACTTCATTTGAGAGAAAAAGTAAGTTTCCCTTTTTTCAAACCCAAAATAAGCTTCATAATGGTCAAAATTGAGATAAGGACAATGTTCTCTTTTAATTTCGGGTAACAACCAGCCCATATCTGGTCAAAACGAGCTTTCTCGATTTTTCAAATTCAATTGTCAAATATATACGGTGTTGTAACACCGATAGTAATAACATCCTATGTAACACCTGTTCGATTTTTTTCAAACAAGTTTCAAAACTGAACTGAAAAATATTTTCCACAATCTAGTTTCTTCACACAAGTTTTAAAACTGAACAGAAAATATTTTCACAATCTAAAAAGACATGATCAATATGTTCAATTGATTTGCTAAACAAAATGCCAATATAAGAAAACCTAACACATTTTGTTGGATATTGCTCGAGCTCTAAAATTGAATGACTTGAGATACAAAAAGCAAATCTGAGAATAATAAACAATTGCTGGTCCAATCTCTTTTTACACACACGGTACGTACGTACGGGCTTTATTTTTCTTCATCTTCCATTATATTTATCTTTCATCCAAATTATATTTATTGCTTTATTTTTCATTTTACAATAGTTTGTAATCGGCCACTATAATATTATATGTCATTCTATCCCTCGGTACTGCTTCTTACTTAGCCTTATTGTTATGTAGTGGTGAAGCAGCTGTGAGTATTATTATGCTGTAATATAACTCTAATCTGTAATATTCTTATAGAGATTATTAGTTAAATAGTCATTCAAAATATTGAAAACACTATATATATATTTTTCAGTACTGATTGTGTGATATTTGCCTTGTGCCTTCATCTTGTAGAAATATTGCGTGATATTTGCCTTGTGTCTTCATCTTGTAGAAATATTGGTGATCAGTATGGAGTTTATTATTTCTGTTGGTGCAACTATTGTCGGAGAAATTGCAAAGTACACGTTTGTTCCAATTGGACGTCAGCTGGGATATCTCTGCTACTATCAACGTATTAGAAACAACCTCAGCAACCAAATTCAGGACCTGCAAAAGAAGAAAACCAGCATCGACGATGAAGCTCGCAAAGCTCGAACAAAGGGTACAGAACCCACAGAAGAAGTTGAGGAATGGTTCGCTGAAGTGGCGGGACAATGTCAAGCTGGGAAAATCTCATGGGCGTTGCTAACAATATCAAGCTCTAGTTTTTAACTAACCCTGAAGCTATGAATTTATTTGAAAAATTTGTTGATGGTACCATTCATCCCCATTTCAAAAGTTGTGCAATTTCATTGGTTGAAGAATGTGGGGACTACCTATTGCGATCGTAACAATTGCATGCACATTAAAAAATAGCTGGGAGATTCGTGTTTTGAAGGATACTTTGAGAAAAATGAAAGGGCACCAAGGGAGGGTTATGGAAAAGCATACTCAAGTATAATATAAATTGGGGACGTCAAGTAAGAGTCTATGGTGATCAAATAGAATTAATGCCAGTCTCATCAAGTTAAAGAACCTAAAACGACTAAGAGGTCTGCATTTATACATAAGAGACCCCACCGTTATACCGAAAGACGGGTTTGTTCGTGAATGTTTGGAAAGGTATATCACATAAAAGTTGGAAAAGGTATAGCACAATACACTTTATTTGTTGTATAAATACCTTATTTGTTTCCTGTTCCTTTATGTGTTTCTCTATCAGAAACGTTGCAATGAATTTCTCATAGTTGAAGGGTCCGTGGACTTGGTCTGACATCAATTTCTCATCGTTGAGTTGGCTGATTGTTGACGGCTGTGGTAACTTAAAGCAGCTTGTACCACCCGTAATTTGTGGAAGCCAAATGCAGCTTGAACGACTTGAAATAAGTGATTGTCCAATGATGGAAGAGTTGACTGCCATAAATGAACAAGTAGGAGGAGGAAGATCAACACAGATCTTGTTGCCTAAACTCAAGTATCTAGTGCTCAAAAACCTTGCAAGCCTAAAAAGATTTTTTAATGGAGATTGTATGATGGAGTGTGAATCACTGTTGGAACTGAAAATTGACAATTGTCCTCAGCTCATCACTAACTCCTCACAAACTTCTAGAAGAGTTGACGAAGAAGCTCATCAACCTCACTTCAATGACAAAGTATATATGTTCTGTTTTGTACTTCATTACATAGAGGCTATCTGAAAAGTTTCATTATGGCCAATGGGTAAAAAAGTAGACGATAATTTAATTGAAACAGGAAGCAATCAAATTCAAGAAAGACGCAACGAGAGATAAGCTACGAAAAAATAACCAAAAAAAAAATGATTAACAATTACTTAAAATTATAAACAAAAAATTGGTTATATATAAAAATAACGTTCAAAATCAATAAATATAGGGTAAAGTAGGGAAATACCTAGAATTTATATAACAATAAAAATAAATACCTAAATTTTTGAAGTAATTGAGTTTCTAGTCAGTTCATTAATTACTTGCACATATTTTTGGTAATTAAGTTAATTACCACCACTTACCATTGGGTAACTAATTGAATCACTTGGTTGTTGGCTATATTTTTCAAAAGATTGTGTAATAATTTAAATTAAGTGTTAAAAATTGAGTATTCACTATAATTTCTCATAAATAAATATATAGATAAATAAAAGTAACGAGAAATACATTGTCAAATTGACACCTGTCTTTAAAATACTAGAATCATAATGGCAAATTGAAGCGGATAATTACCTAAATAATGATTAGCTATTAAAAGTTTAAGTTAGGTTAGGATTCGTAATTAGATTAGTCAAGTATATTAGGATTAGGATTTCGTTATTTTAGCTTATATTAGACTACCATCGCTCATATTCCTCTTAACATATTCAAAAAAAAAAAAAAAAAAAAAAAAGAAGAAAAAAAAATCTTAATTCTCATTTACTCTCTTTATACGATTTTATTCTAAGTCCTCTTTTACATAAGTTTTTTCCTCAGTTTTCACACATGGCCTCCGAGCTAGTTTCCCAACTCTCCGCCTTTAGCTTACGACTTCCAGAGAGACCTCTCGAAGAACACAACATCGATGATCTTGATTCGATCATCAGAAGCTTGACGGGGCTCCGACTCGCCTCGCCTCGCCAAACTACCGTTTCTCCTGCTCAGGCGATGGCGGCCGCGGCCCCGCCAGCGGTGCCAGCCGAAGCCGCTGCCGCAGCAGCAGACTGGGCGGAACTCTTTGTTAGAGAGATGGCGAGCGCCTCCGACAGGGACGACGCCAAATCTCGGGCCTCGACGCTGCTCGAGGGTTTTGAAAACTCCATCCATGAGAGAAACTTGGGGCTCAAGCAACGGGCTGAGGAGAATGCGATTCTGAAGCGAGCGGTGGTGGTTCAGTTCAGGCGTCAGAAGGAGTTGGAGGAAGAGTTGCGGCGAGTGAAGCAAGCGGCGTCGCAGTACCAAGAGCAGTTGAGAGCGTTGGAGCTCAACAACTATGCGCTTGCCGTGCACCTCAAGCAAGCCAACCAAAGCAACGGCTCGATTTCGGGGCGTTTCCCGCCAGACGTTTGTTAGGGTTTCGTTATGGGGGGAATTCATGGTCCTCGTCCCCAAATTGTTGCGAATTAATATTCGTGTTGCTTAGTTTAGAGTCTTATTTGACTTCAGCTGTTGCTTGGTTTGTCTCTCTTTGTTGGTCTTATTCTCGTAGTACTGATTTTGAAACTATTTGTAATTTGTATTTGAATTGAATTGAGACTGAATTTTAGTCCATAACATTGATTTGGTTTAGCTATTATTCCCATATTATTCTCCGAATATTTAGGTTGGTTGCAGTAATAAGCCAAAAATAAGTGACCTAACCTGTGTCATTGTTGCATGTAATGTAATTTTTTTATTAGTAAATTACTACGTTGTCTCTTTTTTCTCCTTTTATTTTTCTCATTTGTGAAAAAAAAAAAAGAAAAAAAGAAGGCAGTTTTGGCTCCATCCCATAGGTCTCCGATGAATATGTATGGGATGAGAATTTTCCGACCGGTTACATTGCCATCACTATTTGTTCGGCTAGCAACTAATAGTAACTATAGTTTATTAATTGTGAAGAAGAAAATACGGGCAGAAGAGCGTGTACAGAACTTTATTAATGTCCCCCTATTAATGCAATGGACAAAATACCAACAACAATATTCTTCATGTATACGTGTAATTAGCCAAGAAATACATACATGCGTTCTCAAGTGTGTAACAAACAGAAACATAATGCAATTGGATTAAGTATTACTACAGTCGGGCCAAGGGCTTTGCATAGACGTTGCGTTGTATACCTCAGTTTTGGTAAGAAGCTAGACGTTTCGGAGAAGTTTAACACGAAAGAGGTACGTAGCTGCATTTAACGTCGATCCGGCCGGCCGAGGGGCGTTGGAATTGAGCAACAACGCCATTAAAAAATGTGACTCCTACATGGTACATTTGATGTTGCACATTTCTTGACCCTAAAATAAAATCCAAGACTAAATATTTAAGAAACTCAGCGCAGCCTCTCCTTAATAACGATTTTCGCCCCATAAAATATAATCCAAGACTATGTATCTAAAATACCCAAATGAACTTTCTCAAGCTTTTTTACTCGAATTGTTTATTTTCTCCATATTCGAGCCATAAATCATACTGTTCCAAAGTTTTGACTGTAAATTGTTTCAATTTCCGACCTCTCGAAAAGGAAAATATATGAAGAGAAAATACAAACCGTCTCCAAAAGAATTCAACAATGTTGAGTTGTAGAGTCTAATTTGTCGCCTACGGAGTAAAGACCTTAAGTAGAGAATTCACGCGGACATTTTGCGAATTTTACACTTGTAATTAGGCAGCCCTAATTCGTGTTTTATATTTCGTGGATTAGGGGCGCTGTTTTTGTGTACGAGTATGGTGAGGATTTGATAACTCTGATTGTATTCTCCCAATTCGAATATAGTAAAATCTGCAGCGACTGAAAGTGGATGTAGCTCTCACATTAAGAGTGAACCACTATAAATTCTGTGTGTGCGATGTTTATTTTTGTTCTTCGTATTATTAATCGTTTTCTGACAGGTCGGATTAAGACGTTAATCCTAACAAACAAAAGGTTTCAAAATAAAACTGAAAAAGAAAAACCCTCAACAGTGCTACAAGAAGAGGATGAAGAAGAAGAAGAAGAAGAAGAAGCACGAGATACGAGCGCACTTCCGCTAGCTTCATGCACAAGCTACCCTCCCATTAACTAACTCTGACGAAGGAAATTGCTAGACTCGGAACGAAGACAAGACCAGAGGAACAGAAATTTGACTCGGAACGAAGACAAGACCAGAGGAACAGAAATTTGAAAGCAAGCGAAAAGTGCACATTTTCTTGAGGACTTGTGAAATAATCCATTAACCAAATAATGAGTGCAAAAACATTTTTTTTACTCTTAAGAAAAAAAAATAGAGTCCGAGGATGAGGATGTGCAACCTCTCGGGCTTTGGTAGAATAAGCCGAATGTGAAACATTCGAGCAACTATAAAAAGCTTAGCTACCATACCTGCATATAAAGAGGAAAATGGTAAACAATTAGACAGGGGACGTGCGAAACCCAAACTCAATGTCGAGTACTAGAAAACGAGAGAGAAGACGTCAAGCAAATCTATCAAACCTTGTGAGTTCAGATCTCTTGCCATCATAATTCAATAGCCGTGATGAGCCCTCCGATCAACTCTGCTTCAAAAGAAAAATCGATGAACAAGTTGAGTACAGAAACAGACTTGAGCAAAACCCCTTGACACTTACAGGACATACCCCGACAATTTGGAGAGAACCGAAGAGCTGTTTTCAGCCAGTAAGTGTTGAACTTGACGATTCGACTTGGAAGTGAACCATCTACGTGTTTGAACTGCACATAACTAGTAAGGCTTCTCAAGTCTCATTCACCAAGGCACATCCCAACTCATTCATTGTCTTCTTTCATGGCCAACTAGCTGAAAGAGACCCCGCTGAGCCATTTGATCCGATTGCTCTGCCTGTTTATACATCATACCGATGAAGCTGTTAAATGTTGATCGACTGGCTTCATATCACCCCCTTAATTATTGGCTATGTTTGTATCACCCGAGCTTAGCTTCATTCTGATTAGGGTGGATTGTGTTCTTCCTGCTCATATGTCATAGCATCGAAATCCAAAATTAGAATGTAATATGTACATGGACTTGAAAATCAAATTTCTTTTAAATATTGATTAGAAAACACCAGAACATGGCAACTCTTTCTTAATTAATATGAATAAAGGCATCACTTAAATCTATTGATTGTTACATATGATGATTTTCTTAGATTCCCACTTCAAGATTGTGTTCATGCAGTGTATACATGTGCAATATCTTGAACTAAAAGTAACTGGTAATTCGGCATAACTTTGAATCAAAGGTATCAAAACGTCACAAAAACTTGTTTGATGTTGCACATTAAAAAATGTGACTCCTACATGGTACATTTGATGTTGCACATTTCTTGACCCTAAAATAAAATCCAAGACTAAATATTTAAGAAACTCGCGCAGCCTCTCCTTAATGCAATTTTCGCCCTATAAAATAATCCAAGACTATGTATCTAAAACACCCAAATGAACTTTCTCAAGCTATTTTACTCGAATTGTTTATTTTATCCATATGCGAGCCATAAATCATACTGTTCCAAAGTTTAGACTGTAAACTGTTTCAATTTCCTATCTCTCGAAAAGGAAAATATATGAAGAGAGAATACAAACCGTCTCCAAAGGAACTCAACAAAAAGTCTCAAAATAAAACTGAAAAAGAAAACCCCTCAACAGTGCTACAGGAAGAGGAAGAAAAAGAAGAAGAAGCATGAGATACGAGCGCACTTCCGCTAGCTTCATGCACAAGCTACCGTCCAATTAACTAACTCTTACAAAGGAAATCGCTAGACTCGGAAAGAAGACAAAACCAGAGGAAAAGAAAGTTGAAAGCAAGCGAAAAGTGCACATTTTCTTGAGGACTCGTGCGAATGAAATGGTCCAAACTATCTCCATTTCAAAAACAGCACAATGATCCATCACCCACGCACCAAGACAAGTCTCCCACATTAGGTTTGAAATAGTCAAAATAACATAACCAAATATCAAAATTCATGGACTCTTATACTCGAAAAAAAAAACCGTCTATATCTCTCAATACCAAATAAGACAAATAGAAGTCTGTAGGATATGCAACCACTCAGGCTTGAGAGAATGAATAAGCTGAATGTGACGAGTCCCGAGCAACTATAAAAAGCTTAGTTACTTTCCCTGCATATAAGAGGAACCCAGTAAATGAGACACCAAGAGAGAGCGCAAAAGCCGAACTCAATTCATGAGTACTAGAGAAAGAGACATAAAAAAACGATAAGCACAACTGTCGAACCGTACAAGTTCAAATCTCTTGCCCATCTATAATCAAATAGCCGAGATGAGCCCCTCAATCACCTCTATCTCAAAATAAAAACCAAATAATTAGTGCAGAAACATTTTTTACTCTTTCAAGAAAAGAAATAAAGTCCGAGGATGTGCAACCACTCGGGCTTTGGCAGAATAAGCGGAATGTGATAACTTCGAGCAACTATAAAATGCTTAGCTACCATACCTGCATATAAAGAGGAACATGGTAAACAATTAGACAGGGGAAGTGCGAAACCCAAACTCAATGTCATGAGTACTAGAAAACGAGATAAAAGACGTCAAGCAAATCTTTCAAACCTTGCAAGTTCAGATCTCTTGCCCATCATAATTAAATAGCCGTGATGAGCCCTCCGATCAACTCTGCTTCAAAAGAAAAATCAACGAACAAGTTGAGTACAGAAACAGACTAGAGCAAAACTTTTGATACGTACAGGACATACCCCAACAATTTGGAGAGAACCGAAGAGCTGTTTTCAGCCAATAAGTGTTGAACTTGATGATTCGACCTGGAAGCGTACCATCTACGTGTTTGAACTGCACATAACTAGTAACGCATCTCAAGTCTCATTCACCAAGGCACATCCCAACTCGTTGTCTTCTTTCACGCCCGACCAGCTGTAAGAGACCCCACCGAGTTATTTGTTCCGACTACTCTGCCTGTTTATATTATATACATTGTACTGAAGCAATATTGATCGACTGTCTTCATATCACCCCCTTATTGATTGAGCTATGATTGTGTCACCCCAGCTTAGCTTCATTCTGATTAGGGGGATGGATTGTGTTCTTCCTGCTCACATATTATTGCATCAAAATCCAAAATTAGCATGTATATGTACAAGGACTTGAAAATCAAATCTCTTTTCAAATAATGACTAGAACACACCAGAACATGGCAACTCTTTCTTAATTAATACGAATAAGGGCATCAGTTAAATCTATTGATAGTTACATATGATGATCTTCTTAGATTCCCACTTCAAGATTGTGTTCATGCACTGTATACATGTGCAATATCTTGAGACTAAAAGTAATTGATAATTCAGAAAAACTTTGAATCAAAGGTATCAAAACGTGACAAAAACTTGTTTAAATTAGCATCAAAATTTTCAAAATGTTACCTTCAAAAGCCTAACGGCATCAGATAGTTAGAGAACAGAGTTTGTTTGTTCAAGCATTTATGTAAACTCAGACATGGTTGTTTTGTGAAAAGCCTAACGGCATCAGATAGTTAGAGAACAGAGTTTGTTTGTTCAAGCATTTATGTAAACTCAGACATGGTTGTTTTGTGAAAAAAAAAAAAAAACGGAACACCAGTTACGATACACAATTTAAAGAAAAGAGAATGGGGATGAAAGGCTATGTTACCATCTTTATATGGACTAAGTACGTAAACATGGAATGCCACTCAAGCCTTCAGGTTCCAAGGATCTGTGAATTCTGTTACCAAATGTAACACATTAACATGTATTAGAAAGATCTAATGGAATTGTTGAAAACAGTTACAATCACGAAAACAAGACTCTAAATACAAAAATAATTGTACTATATGGTTTAGCATCCGCTCATGAAAAAAAAAACCAAAAAAAAAAAAACGCTGTCTGATTAATACCATATCTCTTCTTTCTTTGGGAGACGATCAGACCAATGACATAAAAATTTTCAAGGAGAATAACGGAAGTCGAATAAAACATAGTAGTTTTCCTTGCTTGGGAAAATGTTACGAGGCACTTGACATTGTGGCATAAGAAGAAATTCAAGAAAACAAAGAAGTTCGGTTAAAAGAGGCGCACCATTTCATACTTTCAGTGAACAAGTCTCGTGGACACAGTAAGTGAATCATCTTCCCAAACCTTTTGAACAGTTGAATTAATATCACCCTCCCAACGATGTGTTTTGGCAGTAGAATCAAATTCAATGCTGTTCAAATACCAATCGATTCCCCATCCCTCCCATATATCTTCGTTTACTATCTCAATGATTATTCGATTTAGCTTTTGGGTGGTTACAATTCCATTAGAGAAACTCCTCATCTCGGGGCATTGACTCAGAATTAGTTTGTCTAGAACTGGAAATCTCATTGCACTATTTCCAGGATAGAAGCATTGAAGACTCGGTAAAT
Organism: Boehmeria nivea var. tenacissima; assembly: GCA_018132145.1. NCBI lineage: Eukaryota > Viridiplantae > Streptophyta > Magnoliopsida > Rosales > Urticaceae > Boehmeria > Boehmeria nivea. The sequence goes on from CM030874.1 coordinate 5,953,985, forward strand.
CATGAAGCACCAAAATACCCAATCGGCTGAAAACAATCTCATCCATTATCTCACCTTCCTCGCTCGCCATAATTTCTCTCATTTGTTTGCAATTCTCGATGCTCATTCTTGTTAGCTGGGGCAGGCTTTTCGCTGTCGAGGAAACTAATAGATTTATCATTGCAGAGCAGCGTTTCACTCGCAGGTCTTTCAAATTTTTGAAAGCGTCTAAGAATGGCAATAAGCGCTCTAATTGACCCAAACCATTTATATCCAGAGCTTCTATAGTCTGAAAGGCCTTGTCTGGCTTGACTTTTTCTAGATCCTCAAACAGATGCTTCAAATTCGGAAAATTCCGCAACTGCAGTTCTTTCAAACGTGCGAGTGTCCGATCAGGTTCTTCCGTAGCATCCTTTTCTTGATGTAGGCAGAGTTCCTCCACTGAGTCTCCACATAAATAAAGGTCCTCAAGATTTTCAAATTTTTGAATGAATTTGAATGAGAAAAAAGCTGACTTTTCCTGATTGTAAGTGAGACGTAGGTACTTCAGTGTGGAAAAGGGCACCATTGAAGATCGACGATGCCATATCTCATTCAGTACTTGTCTACCATCTATGTACAGTACTTCTAGGTCAGGAAATATAACCTACATACAAAATTATATGGTATTAAAGATTTGAGCAAAATGCATAATCAATTGATCTAAAACCCATGTAACCGTGTCATGTCATCTCAAAATTTGCAATAAAGTGTCAGCCAAAAAATTTTAGAAAATAGTCAATTTTTAGAGAGTGATTTCAAAAAATAGCTAATGTTTAAAAAATTTAAGAAAGTGGTTATTTATAAATTTTATTACCTTTGAAATTTATTACATTAAATTTTATGTATAATTTTGTTATGATAAGAAATTTCTTACATTAGCAATAAATTTTTATAGTTTTTTTTTTAATTTTTTCAACCTGTGACTACTTTTTAAAAATACATCATTCAAAATAGTCATTTACCTAACTGAACCATAATGAAATAAAGTGAACATAAACTAACTAGTTTTATACCCGCGCACCGCACAGGCGTAAATGCTTTACAAATTTGTTACAACCACGTATATTTTAAAATAGAAAAAAAAGAGATAAAAAAAAGTCAAAAAATGAAGCTAAAAAAATTAATTTTTTAAGTTAAAATCAATAAGACAATAGGTGTCTAAATAATGAGAAAAAAATAACTAACTACGATAACATTTTCCCAAAACCGAATCGGGACAAAAATAACCTTTAAAATAAAAAAGGAACAAGTATTTGAAAAATAAAGCAAAAAAAAAAAAAGGCTTAAAAGGTAAAGAAGAGTAAAAAAAAAAAAAAAAGGAGGGGGCGGGCGAGTATGTGGGGGGTTATTTGTGCGAGCGCGTTAGCGCATGCTCCACATGCACCACGCAACGCGTGTCCCAAGTGGGCTGATGTGCGAACCCCACCGCATCAGCTCTTTTTATTTCAACCTCCATAGAATTTCTATTCTGCCCTATTTATTTTGTTTCTGACCCTAAATTTTATATTATTCATATTTGGACGCCATTTAAAGAAGGAAAAAAAAAACAGTTTTGCCACTTTAAAAACAGTATTCACTACAACGGCTGAAACCCTAGAAATCCATCGCTCCTTTATATGGGGTATAGGATTAGCATTTTCCAATTTAGATGATTTTAACACATTCATTGTTGGTACATGTATTCTGACCCCAAAATTTAACAATTATTTGATTTTACGGGAGTTCATACTATAAGCAGAAGATCTACAAGAATCAGATGATGAGTTTATTTAATCCAACTTTGACATTTCTGGTAAATTGGTTCAAAAAGATTATTTTAGGGTGAATTAGCTAAATAGGGGATTATGAAAAATAATTTATAAATTTTAGTGAATGTTTCAAAAAATTAAGAAAATAGCCATGATCCAAATACAATATATATGAATGAACTTCATCTTCCATAATTACTTGTTGGCTATTTTGTTAATAAATGAAAACACTGGCTATATTTTCAAATCACCTAAGTAAAATAACTATTTTTTTTATAATTTCCCATTATTATTTTAAGTGCATTAGTCAAAGACTAATAAATAAACACAATATAGATTTGCACGTCACTTGTATATACAACAAGAACAAGGGGGTAAAAAATGAAAAACACAGGAAGAGAAATTACCTTTTCATTGAAGAGAGGTTGTTGAGCCATTGGATCGATTTCTTTAGATATCGAACTAGTGATGAATGTTCTGAGTCTAGGACAATCTTCTACAGACAGAAAAGTCAACATGGGAAATTCAATAGCGTCTCCGACGCAGAATTTCTCAAGTTTAGGTAGCCACCGTAACCAAAGATATTTGAGTTTAGGGAAAGAAATCTTCTCCAACCTTCCTTCTGCTTGTTCCTCTGTCATTAGTACCTCCTCTATGGAGATACATTCTTCTACATCTAGATACTCAAGTTGTACAAAGCTTCTCGCAATAGCAAAAGAAAAGAGGTGCTTTAGACCATTGCATTTATTCACAGACATACGTGTTAAGTTTTGAAAATGAAGTGTTGGAAGTATGTCTGAGCACAAGTCTTTGAATTTCATGTCCGATAGTTCTAACTCCTCCAAGCATGGAACAACAACCTGAAATTATGAATTATAGATGAGATCAGCTACAGATTACTTCACGATGTTTTTTGTATATATTTCATAGTCTCTATAGATAAAAATTCAAGGTAAGTAACTTTAACAGTCCAGATGATAAAAATTAAGTAAATGCATCCAAGGACCCATTTTCTATAAATTTGCTTATTTTCGTTAAAAGAAAGTTTCATAAAATGAGGAACCTGTTTTGAATTTTTAGATTTCTTAACAAAAAATTGCTTTTGGTCAAAGAACAAAAACCTATACAAATAGATTGCTTAGTTATTGTAGAACGACGCAGCCAGATATTAGGGTGCAGTGTTTAGATGTTTCTAATGTATTGCAAGGTTTAGGTAAATCCTCGGATGTTAGGGTGTTTATAAAAAACTACTTAGTAGTGAATGCTTATGAATCATATCATTTTTATAATATATTTCAATTGCCAAACAAGCAAAAAATTTTTTTTAAGATGAGGTAATTTTTCTCAAGTTAAAAAAAATCTACTACCTAATCTTCTCTATTCTCTCATCTTAGAACTTTTTACAAATATTCGTTTGGCCCAACTGAGTTTTGGTCTTTAAACTAGCTAGATGCTCCATCCATAAGGTGAGTACTTTTTCTACACAAGGGAAAAAAAAAATAGCTCTTGGTTTTACGAAGAAGAAAAGAAATTTTTCAAGCATTCTTTAAGCTCCGCATGTAGCGACTTCTTGGAATTCTACCTTTTTGCTAAATAATGGCAGTGGGGAGTCAGATGAAGAAGTATTGGTTGTCTCCAAGTCCAATCCAAACCGAAAGAATTGAATAAACTCTGGTAAATCTTTTAGAGTCAAGGAGCGTAACTGAGGAAACTCAATTATAGCTGTGACATTGTCATCAGAGGCATGGGCGCCATCTTCTGTACCATGTGTAACTATCTCGCTCATCGTCTTGCATTCGATCACTTTTATTTTCTCAAATCGTCTAGCAACAGAAGATGAGAAGAGATTTTTCAGTCTGTCGCAATTCCTAACTGTTATAAATTTCAACTTGCCAAATGACTCTGCTGAGAGTTTTCCATCACATATCTTTTCCAGATTCATCAGTTTAACCAGACACAAACGTTCCAAGTTCTGAAAAGCGCTATAAGGGTGAATTTGCTCCACGACACATTGGATTTCATCATTACTTTCGAACCGAAAAGACTTCAATTGAGGAAAGCCTTCATTATCTAATTGATAAACAATATTTTTGACACCCGCAAATCCATATAAGTACAATACTTCAGATTTTTTCATGATCATTTTAAGCCCGCACGTTCCCAACATATTGCTTTTAGAGAGATTCAGATTCAAACGATTGAGGTTCAAGAACTTTTTTCGCTCTCTATATGGACGATAGGACGTTTCTCCAATATATATCTCGTACCTCTTCAATCTGCCACTAATAAACAAATCTTTTGGCATAATATCAGCGTTCTGTATACTAATATATAATGTGGTCAGCTGCGGCAAATTTTTCAATTCAATAAGACAGGCATTACATCTTTCACCAGTGACTCCCTTCTCATCCCATTTCATAGGGACTCCTTTCATATTCAACTCTTCCAACCTTGTCAAATTTGAGATGACACCAGGTTGTATCACTTTAAGATACTTGCAGAATCCCAAATTTAGCAGATTTAGATGAGTTAGCTTCCCTATTTGTTTCGGTAACTCTTCAACATCAGAGTATCTGAGGTCAAGAATCTTCAACAACTCTATCTCTCCAATTAAACTTATATCTCTCACATTACACTCGTACAAGCATAATGCTTGGAGATTTTGAAGTGAACAGAAGGATGTAGGAAGTGATTCCAGATGCGAGCAACTTAAGTACAACACTTTAAGCTCTTTTTTCTGTTCAAAATATTGATCCACAATCTGCAATTTATAATCGGTGTTAAATGAAAGAAACATCTCGAGTTGCGGGCATTCCAATCGTTTTGGGAACTTGTTCGTACGACTAGCAAATAGGGAAATTGCTGTGGAGACATCAAGTCTTTTCTTAGTCAATAATTCTTCAAACTTGTTAACATTTTCAATAGTATGCATACGTCTCTCTTCAGATGCGATTGACATCGTAACATCTCGAACAACATCGTGCATTTTCACCGTACCATAGCCATCACCTTCTAACAACAAACAACAAGCTTTTAGTTTACTAACCAATGAGCATACTCTATTTCTTGCCTCCTCTATGGTGTAGACCTCTTGAAACAAACCCCAACCAACACCATATATCATCAAGTTCTCAACCTCAATGTTGGCATCTTCTTCATGTAAACTTGAAAGCAGCAACAATGATTTTGCTTCCTCTCCTTCTAAAAAGTTGTAGCTCAGCTTTATACTCGAGTAAACTTTTTGATGCATCCCTTCTATGTTAGTTGGGGCACACCTTTGCAATTGTACCAAAGCGTCCTCCCACATCAATAAGCTTTTATTTTTCAGCGCATGCGCGACTGTTGAAATTGCAATTGGTAAGCCCGCGCATTCCTTGACAATGTTTTTTGCCAAAGGTTGGAAACATATATTTTCAATGGAAGCACCTATATTCTTTTTAAACATATCCATTGATTCCGTATCAGATAGGACTTTAATTTCGATATTCATTTCAGCACCCATAGAATCTTGCACAACATTCAGAAATCTAGAGGTTAATAGTATCTTGCAGCCTCTTTGATCATCCATAAAGTCAATTCCAATAGCTGACAGGTCCAGTTCACTCCAGAGATCATCCAGGACTATAAGGATATTCTTTTCTTGACTCAATCTATGTTGTAAGCGGCCAGCTCGCACAAACTCGCTTTTGATCTTAAAGAATTCTTCTAGCCCAACCTGCTCTGCAATATCTTGCTGAATGCTTTCGATATTTGGAGTTTGCGATACAGTCGTGATAGCAACCTTATTGAACAGCTTTTCTTCTTTGGCTTTTCTAGCAACCTCTTTCGCGAGCACCGTTTTGCCGATGCCTCCCATTCCATAAATCCCAATCATCCTAACATTGTTACCCTTTAACGCCTCCATGATAAGCCTCAAAGTTTTCAGTCTTGAATCAAAGGTCTCATAGCCTCTATTTTCAACACGATATTCTATAGGTGGACAATAGGAGACCTTCTCAAACTTGTCAACCTTGAGGATTTCACTCATAACAACTTGCATCATCTTCTTTGCTTTCCTGCTTAGCTGACGTCGTGACACCATATTCGGAAACAACCCATTACTTGAACATCTAGTGCTTTCATGATCATCATTTCCTAAAAAATCCTCAGATTCTTGTTTGATCCTGTCAACGTTGCTAAGCCAGTTTACAACATCGGCTTCAATTTCTTCACCTTTTCTTCTAGCTTCATCAATGCGATGTTGCAGTCTATCTCTCGAGTTACCCAACTCTTGAATTTGAATTTGAAGGTTGTCCACATTGCTTTTGTAGTAAAACAAATAACCCAACTGTCGGCAGACCGGTTTCACTGTATGCTCAGCGGCTTTTGCAATAACTGAAGTGGCAATCCCAAAAAGGAACTCCATTGCTTTCCACTTTAGTCTTTTTCCTATCCTGAGTACTCTAAAACCACTCCTTATTCCTTTGACACTTGAATTTGAATCCAAATAAAATCAGAAGCAGTCAAAGAGCAAAAAAGATATGCAATTAGATTAACAAGCTAGATGGATGAAGGTCAGCTCTAACAGCTAGAAAAGAATCAAACATCTGACAGAAACAACTTTTGAACATTGCTTCAATATTAGCCAAAAAACAACTTTTGAACACTTTTTTAAAACAGTTTCAGCTTTTATATAAAAATGTTCACTCTTTTATTGTCATTTTTACAAGTCTTGTGGTGACTGGTAAACAGTGATCAATAAAAGATGCCATTGTAAAATGAAGCTTTGGGAGTCTTATTTCCGCATACACAATCAAAATCCAAATCAATGGCCGACAATGACACTTCCACAACTGAATCAATCAGAAACTATAAAAGACCACTAATGAACTCAAGCAATCTAGCTTACTTTAACACATTGACTAACTAATTCATTTTCGAGACAACATGTGATGAACTAGATTATAAGGAAAACGTTTTTGATGGAGTACTCTAGAGATATTTTGTGTCACAGGTACTTCTCAGCTGTTGCAGTCATTAATCAATAAGTTTAGGGTCTACATAAATATCAACAAATTTGGAGAAAAGAAAGTATCTCATAATCGAAGAAGAGAAAAGCTAAAGCATTTACTTTCTGGGAAAAACAGTGGTCGAGACCCTAAACCAACCGCTTCAACCAACAGCCTCTTTGCCTTACTTGGACCATAATCGAATTTTCCACCACTTAATTAATTTGTGTACTACACATTGAAAATAATCAACTTGATTATCATTCAATCATATCTAATTAAACCAACTTCCACTTGAAGTTGACCAGTCAAACTTAGCACTAGGACTTTCCTTCATAATAATGATTAGCTTAGACATGGATTGAATATATTTAAGCTATAGTTTGTGTTAAATATGCTTCTTTTACAGAAGCCAACAAACACTCCTTTTTGCCGACAACTAATGACGATTAGTCGGGGCGTTAAGCTCTCTGTCCATAAGGGGCTATAATGAATCTGGTTTTCCTTAATCACTGTGTTGAAATCTCCTTAAGTAGCAATAGATTCACAACTTTTGTATGTCAACCAACTTTTAGAAATCCAAAAACACTCTCTATATATACACTAAACCAAAGCCACTCTAATTTATTTCACTCACTCTTGAATCTCTTTCTTATCATAACTTCTCTTCAATAAGGACTAATTTCTCCGGCCCGATCTTGATCAAATCTTAAACAATAATTCCTATCCCAAAGGCACTTATCTTCTAATTTAATTACAATCCATCTCTAATCCTGCAATTCAAATTAACACAACGAAGAAGATTATCTCTAATTTGCTTGGAAAATGTGTTAATTCAGCCAGTAACTTTCTTACAAGACATCAAAGGAAATCTTGGATTCTTCAAGATTCAAATGACCCATTACTCTGCTATTCTCAACAATTAAATTCGTGACAATTTACTTCAAACACTTATTTTCCCATTGAGCAACAAATAACTCGCTAAAGGGTCATGACTCCTACACTTTGACTTGCTAGAATTCTTGAAAAAAAATCCTATTAATTCAGGATGACCATTTTTTTTTTTATATAGTGAATTCAGATGTACCTATATATGTCATACGTGTCATCAACTAATTCATAAATGATCAATGTTGAAATCAATTAAGTGGGGAATCAACACAAACACATAATTTAAAGGACACTAATAATTAAATAAATACTCATAAATCATGAGAATAAGTAAAGAACATATATGCACCTGATATATAATTTTACTATTTGTATTTTTGAGAGGGTATGTACCTGATATATCTTATGGCAGCAACAAATGGAGAGAAAAATAATTTTTTTTTGGGGGGTTTTAACTTTGAAACTAGTGATAGAACAAAGGAAAAGATTTTTTTTTTCTTCTTTTTTTTTTTTGGCTTATTTAGTTGGCTATTGCTGGAAGGGCAAAGGATGTTGTTGTTGTTTTTTTTTTTTTTTTAATTTTTGGAAATGAGAAGCAAGGAGTAGGAGATCGATCGAAAGCAAAGGAAAAATTATTTGACGGAGGAAGTATTGCTGTGGCTTAGCTTAGCTGGTTGATCAATTGGTGAGAAAGAAAAGCCAAAGAGAGTTAAAGATGATTGTTGATGCTTTCAATTTTTTATTTATTTTCTTTGTAAAAAGATGCATGAGTGCTGCCCAAGTCAACGAAAGAGTAGTAGTAGCTAATAGCTAAAAGACATAACTGTAGATAATAATACACGTATGATTTATTAGAATGAATTAAAAATGAGAATAGAAATAGAAGTACAATGGAATAAGAATAAGAATATAATTCTAATTTTAGTGTTTGGTTTATAAGTAAAATTGATACAGAAATTAGGCCAACCTATATTATTAGTTTGAGAATTGAAAAAGAATGGGCATTTTATAGGCTAATACTGACCCTTTGTTTGGGCAAAACATTTTGCTCATTTTTGACCATTTTAGATGGTTTAGAAAATGGTTAGAAAAATGATTAGAATGGTTTGACTTTGCGAATTTCGAGGTGGTATAAATGGTTGAGATTTAAGGATATTGTATAGGGATTTGAAAAGTTGAAAAAAATGGTTGAAAAAAATGGAATGGTTTGGAGGATTAGAAAAGTTGAAAAAAGTAAAAAAATAGAATGGTTAGAATGGTTGGGCCAAACATATATATATATATATATATTTGATAGAATAAGTATTCCATTAGAAGACGATTCATGTGTATTTTTCTTCTAACCAAATATGATAATATAAATTGTCATTCCAATCTATTTTCATTCCACCAAATCAAATATGAAAGATAACTTTATAAAGAAAAGTGTTAGATATACTAACTTACGTATCATATTATTATTGGTGATTGTTTATCATATAATTAGAAGAATTTAATACTAAGTCAATTAAAATATGATACTTCAACTATTATTATTGGTGAATATTTATCATATAATTAGAAGGATTTAATACTAAATCAATCAAAATATAATACTTCAATTGTCACATAAATTAATATTAAGAAATTGATTGAAAAAAATTAGTATACCTCGGTGTCATTTTTTATCCCTCAAATTTAAAATGTCTCGTCCACAGCCGGCCTAGATTATAAAAGTAAGTCACTTTACCTCTTCCGTCTTCAATTGGTCTATATAGAATACAGGAATACAATAAGTGGTTCATTAAAAACAAATAAAAAAGTGACACTGAAATAAAAAAAATACATTAAGTTTATGCGGGAGCATTAGTGCTCTACAAAATGCTAACCATGCGATGGACCTATTGAGATTAAAATATTGGTCTTGAACGGTCATGATTAAAAATCATACTTTAAGGAGTATATAGGGGTATGTGTTACTGTTAATAAAACACGAAAATAGATGGAAAAAATAAATTAAATTGGCATCCATAAAAACAAAAAGATTGATCAGATTAATGGAGCAGGTTCTAATATGTTATTATAATTTGTTCACAGTCCCGCAATTTAGTGGATTACAAGTGAGTCAAAATATAATTTGCATTGCTATATTATTTGCGCATTATTTTAGCTTTGTCAAAAGTTAAGCATGCATTATCTCATTTGCAAAATTTTATAAGAAAATTTCATCCCATTTTATTTAACTATATAAAATACCTTGCTTCACCATATCATTAAAAATAACATATATATGTTACATACTTCTTTAGCTATGCTTGTTTCTATTTATAATACCTGTAATAAAAATTGCACGTCATATTAATTTGTTTTATCATTTCCTCGCATGCACCTCTAGTGGTTCTTTGCTTTATTGATTTACTCTCCAATTTAATATTACGTACAAGTTGATGATATTTATGTTATTTAGTTGTTTTGTTTGACAGCTTCGGACAACTTTCTACCTACTACCTTGTAGACAAATCTTATCTCCATTCAGAACCTATTTCCTTACTTTAATTGTACAAGTAATGTCAGATCACAAAAAAAAAAAAATTGTACTAGTAATGTGTTCACAACATTATTTATTACGAGATTAAACATTAGGGCCAATTAAAAAGTTAGTCATTTTAAAAGTAAAATTTGAAATATTTAGTTTTAGAATATCAAAATTAAGGATATAATCATTAAATACCTTAATAGACATAAATATCCATTATAATTACTTAAAAAAATTGCTCAAATCAAATAAAAAATTTCAAAAATTCAGCTCATTCAACTTAAAAAAGCAAACCAAACCTACCACAACTAAAATTTTCATCTACTATATATGACTAATTTTTTAAATTTCTAAAAATTATGGCTAATCCTTAAAAAATTAATCTAAAATTTGACTAAATCCTTAAAAATCTCTAAACATTATTTGCATTTATGTGTATCTTGTTTCAAACACATCAAAATATAACCATGTATTATGCTTTAAAACATAGACCCACAAAGGACCTTTCACAAGCGCACATGTTAACAATTTCACAAAACGACAAATTAATTCTTGGGCACAAACGATACCATGTTTCGATAGAGCTTTGTTACAAGATGAAACTGAAACATTACAAAGAACACTTATACTGTTATGAGGGAGAGTGGGACTAGTGGGGGCTTCAGCCAAAAGCCCCCACAGTACTTTTGATTTTTTGCATTAGCCCAAGTAAAATTGGATCAAAGTCCTTTTAGCTTTAAGAAAAAAAATAGCTTTCAAGTCCAACCACCAAAAGTCCTCATATCTTAAAGTCTAATAACCAAAAATTTGATTGCAGTCTTTGAAAAAAATAAAAAATTACAGTTAAATTCTTCATTTTCACTCTACCAAGTTAATCAATTATAATTTATTTACTATTTGCTTCTTCTACATGGTTTCATCTTATTTGTATCTCTTGTGTACGCATAATATTTATATATTGTCTTTGTATGCATTAAATTACATTATTGTATCATGTCTTTCTAATACGTCATGGTTAACTCTTTTTTTAATAATTTATTTGTTTTGATTGCTTAATATTATAAGTAAATGAGAAATTATAGTGAATACCCAATTTTTTAAACTTAACTTAATGTAAGTTATTACCCAATCTTTTGAAAAATATAACCAACTACCAAAATGATTCAATTACTTACACAGTGGTAAGTGGTGGTAATTCACTAGTTACCAAAAACATGTGCAAGTAATTCACAAATTGACTAAAAACTCAATTACTTCAAAAGTTTGGGTATTTATTTTTATTATTATATAAATTCTGGGTATTTGTCTACTTCACCCTAAGTAAATTGGTAAATCGGGTCCTTTTAGTATTTAACCATTTTTAATTTATGTTTCAAGAAAATGGCCACAGTTTCATATAAAATTAAGAAACTAGTCATTAGTCAATACAAAATAAGGGTAAAAAGGTAAAATCGATGCATCATATAGGTAAAAAAAAAAAAAGAAGACTATTTCCTTCATTAAACATTAGCTATTTTCTTAAAATATTCTTTAAAATGGTTATTTACTTGATAGTGTCTTATTTATTTTTAATAGTTATGTGTGATTTTAATACAAGTTTATAGACATTATAATTAGCCCCCCTAACAAAAATTTCTGGCTCTTACTTATTACAATTTACAACTATCATCCTATTATTTAATTATTAATAAATTTTAAATGACTACTTTGCCCCCTTTAATGGCATATATGTTGAATATTTAAGTCTTAGAAAACAAACATAGGCTAGATGTTAAAACTAATATAAATGGATGACTATTTCATATAAAAACCGATTATTAGTTTGACTAACTTGGTTTTCTTTGATTGTGTTTGAAATTTATTTAGGTTAATCACATAAACCACGATGATTTTGAGGTTTCAAACTATGCAATAACTAGATGAAGTTCCATGCTGTCATGTTATTGCTGTGTGTCAAAAAAAAAAAAAAAGAGTGCAAGCGCATATGTGTTGCCATATTACAAAAGGGAAGCGTTTGCTGAAACTTTTAGTGAAAGTATATTTGATTGATGATGATGTTAATTAGAGTATCATGCCACATGAAGAACAGAGATATCTTTGAAGGCCTAAAAGGAGCAGATCAATTTTAATTGATATTTTATCTATCGACTATAATAAATAATTTATATATTATAAATGAATTTTTTACCCATTATTTGAGGAAATCATTTCTCTCATTCCATTTTATTTTTTTTAACTATTTTTTCAATTTTCTTAATCCCTATACCATTCATCTCATTCCATTCCATTTTTTTCAACCATTTTTTCAACTTTCTTAATCCCTATACAATATCTTTAAATCTCAATAATTTATATCACATCAAAATTTACAAAATCAAATTATTTTATAATCATTTCAAACTATTCCAAACTATTCCAACAAAATAGAATGGGAGGAGTTACCAAATAAGAGGTTAGTAAATTGATAAATATCATGATAAGTGAACGAAATACAGTTATTTTAGCTCGTAATTTATCTATTAGTTATGATGAATAATCTAATTACTGAAAACGAAAATTTACCTAAAAAACAAAATTTATGGGCATTTTTTAATTAGGTTAAAAAATAGCTTCTTTTTTTTTTTAACTTTTTAATCAACTCATCTAGAGTTGCAGTCTTGATTTTGATTTTGGACCATCAAATTAAAATCTAAAGGCTCAAAAACACACAAGTCTACGAAATTAAACTTAGGCCTTAGCACACTATATACTCTTCTAAAAGCTCCACTCCGGCCACCGGTGATGGACATCGTGGAATTGCCTTCTTTCCCGTAGAGGTCTCACCGGTGGCGAATTTATTAGTGAAATAAATGAGTTTTTGTTTTTGTTCCTGAGGGTCGAAAAGTTTCCCTAATTTTAAATAGGTCACTAATAACTTCTTTCATTGTGCTTGGTGATTTAGGAGCTCCGTTGACTGTTTTAAGTTATTAAGCTGACTCGAATAGCTTGAAAACTGGAAAGGAAAAGTGAAATTGAAATCTTTTTGGAATTTTATACCTTAAGAGGAGATTGTTGAGGTGTAGTTATGGCTATTTTAGTTGTCAGGCATTTCCATTAAGAGCCGATAATAACTCTCTCAACATTTCCACTGGTTTGTAAAAGGAACTTTCCCGTAACGAGAGTTCCTTTTTCATTTTGTGATAGAAAACGATTATCAATTGTCATATTAACTTTCGTAGTAGACCCTTCTCGTTAATGAAGATTTTCACCCTAAAATCCAAGATTTTGTACATCTTAAAATAACCAAATGAACTTTCTCAAGCTTTTAACTCGATTTCTTTAGATTTATAAGTTGTTTTCTCGGTAATCTATCCATTAATAATGCTGTTCCAAAATTTTGACCCTTAACTGTTTCAATTTCAAACCTAGAAAAGGATAAGGTATGAAGAAAGAGATATTGCAAACCGTCCCCAAAGGAACTCAACAAGGAAAGCAAAAGGTCTCAAAATAAAACTGCAAAAGAAATACACTCCCCGAAGGAATTCACTAACGACTCCGAAGGACACAAAAACAGAGGGAAAAAAATGAAAGCAAGCGACAATGCACGTTTTCTTGGGGACATATGCACTCAAATTAGCACAGAATGAAAAACTCCAAGATATCTACCTTTTGAAAAACGACATATTGTTCCATTACCGATGCACCTAGACAAGTCTCCCACATTAGGTTTCGAACAATCGAAAAAACGATCAACCGTCCATATCTACGCACACCAAATTAGACAAAATGAAGTCTTGAGGAAGTGCAACCATTCGAGGATTGGAAGAATTTGCTGAATGCGATCTCTCGGGCAACTACAAGAAGCTAACGTCCTTCATATAAGAGGAACCCCGTAAACAATAAGACGGGAAACGCAAAAGCCAAACTCGATTTCACGAGTACTAGAAAAAGAGAAATATAAAACACGTTAGTTGGAACTTCATACCTTGCAAGTTGCGATCTCTTTCTCATCCATAATCAATAGCCGTGACGAGCCCCCGGATCAACTCTGCTTCAAAAAAAAATAAATAAATAATTAACCTTATATATCTCTCAACACCAAATTAGACAAATAGAAGTCTGTAGGATATGCACCCACTCAAGCTTGACAGAATGAATAAGCAGAATGTGACAAGTCCCGAGCAACTATAATAAGCTTAGTTACTGTCCCTGCATATAAGAGGAACCCAGTAAATAATACACTGAGAGAGAGAGCAAAAGCCGAACTCAATTTCACGGAGTACCAGAGAAAGAGAGATAAAAAAAAACGAAAAGCATAATTGTCGAGCTGTACAAGTTCAAATTTCTTGCCAAGTTCAAACGATAAGCATAATCAAATAGCCGTGATGAGCCCCTCAATCATCTCTACCACAAAATAAAAACCAAATAATTAGCGCAGAAACATTTTTTACTGTAAGAAAAAAAATAAAGTCCGAGGATGTGCAACCACTCAGGCTTTGTCAGAATAAGCGGAATGTGATAACTTCGAGCAACTATAAAATGCTTAGCTACCATACCTGCATATAAAGAGGAACATGGTAAACAATTAGACAGGGGAAGTGCGAATCCCAAACTCAATGTCATGAGTACTAGAAAACGAGATAAAAGACGTCAAGCAAATCTTTCAAACCTTGCAAGTTCAGATCTCTTGCCCATCATAATTAAATAGCCGTGATGAGCCCTCCGATCAACTCTGCTTCAAAAGAAAAATCAACGAACAAGTTGAGCACAGAAACAGACGAGAGCAAAACTTTTGATACGTACAGGACATACCCCAACAATTTGGAGAGAACCGAAGAGCTGTTTTCAGCCAGTAAGTGTTGAACTTGATGATTCGACTTGGAAGCGTACCATCTACGTGTTTGAACTGCACATAACTAGTAACGCATCTCAAGTCTCATTCACCAAGGCACATCCCAACTCATTGTCTTCTTTCACGCCCGACCAGC
Organism: Boehmeria nivea var. tenacissima; assembly: GCA_018132145.1. Taxonomy (NCBI): domain Eukaryota; kingdom Viridiplantae; phylum Streptophyta; class Magnoliopsida; order Rosales; family Urticaceae; genus Boehmeria; species Boehmeria nivea. The sequence continues at coordinate 5,969,115 of CM030874.1, forward strand.
TGAAAGAGACCCCACCGAGTTATTTGTTCCGACTACTCTGCCTGTTTATATTATATAAATTGTACTGAAGCAATATTGATCGACTGTCTTCATATCACCCCCTTATTGATTAAGCTATGATTGTGTCACCCGAGCTTAGCTTCATTCTGATTAGGGGGGTGGATTGTGTTCTTCCTGCTCACATGTTATTGCATCAAAATCCAAAATTAGCATGTATATGTACAAGGACTTGAAAATCAAATCTCTTATCAAATAATGACTAGAACACACCAGAACATGGCAACTCTTTCTTAATTAATACGAATAAGGGCATCAGTTAAATCTATTGATACTTATATATGATGATCTTCTTAGATTCCCACTTCAAGATTGTGTTCATGCAGTGTATACATGTGCAATATCTTGAGACTAAAAGTAATTGGTAATTCAGAAATACTTTGAATCAAAGGTATCAAAACGTGACAAAAACTTGTTTAAATTAGCACCAAAATTTTCAAAATGTTACCTTCAAAAGTCTAACAGCATCAGATAGTTAGAGAACAGAGTTTGTTTGTTCAAGCATTTATGTAAACTCAGACATGGTTGTTTTGTGGGAAAAAAAAAAAAAAAAAAAGGAACACCAGTTACGATACACAATTTAAAGAAAAGAGAATGGGGATGAAAGGCTATGTTACCATCTTTTGGACCAAGTACGTAAGCATGCAATGCCACTCAAGCCTTCAGGTTCCAAGGATCTGTGAATTCGGTTACCAAATGTAACACATTAACATGTATTAGAAAGATCTAATGGAATTGTTGAAAACAGTTACAATCACGAAAACAAGACTCTAAATACAAAAATAATTGTACTATATGGTTTAGCATCCGCTCGTGAAAAAAAAAAAAAAAAACGCTGTCTGATTAATACCATATCTCTTCTTTCTTTGGGAGATGATCAGACCAATGACATAAAAATTTTCAAGGAGAATAATGGGAGTCGAATAAAACATAGTAGTTTTCCTTGTTTGGGAAAATCTTACGAGGCACTTGACATTGTGGCATAAGAAGAAATTCAAGAAAACAAAGAAGTTCGGTAAAAAGAGGCGCACCATTTCATACTTTCAGTGAACAAGTCTCCCAACGATGAACAGTAGAATTAATATCACCCTCCCAACGATGTGTTTTGGCAGTAGAATCAAATTCAATGCTGTTCAAATACCAATTGATTCCCCCTCTCGTCCATATATCTTCGTTTACTATCTCTATGATTATTCGATTTAGCTTTGGTGTGGTTACAATTCCATTAGAGAAACTCCTCATCTCGGGGCATTGACTCAGAATTAGTTTGTCTAGAACTGGAAATCTCATTGCACTATTTCCAGGATAGAAGCATTGAAGACTCCGTAAATTATGAAGCACCAAAACCCTCAATCGGCTGAAAACAGTCTCATCCATTATCTCACCTTCCTCGCTCGCCATAATTTCTCTCATTTGTTTGCAATTCTCGATGCTCATCCTTGTTAGCTGGGGCAGGCTTTTCGCTGTCGAGGAAACTAATACATTTATCATTGCAGGGCAGCCTTTCACTCGCAGGTCTTTCAAATTTTTGAAAGCGTCTAAGAACGGCAATAAGCGCTCTAATTGACCCAAACCATAAATATCCAGAGCTTCTATAGTCTGGAAGGCCTTGTCTGGCATGACTTTTTCTAGATCCTCAAACAGGTGCTTCAAATTTGGAAAACTCCACAACAGCAGTTCTTTTAAACGTGCGAGTGTCCGATCAGGTTCTTCCGTAGCATCCTTTTCTTGATGTAGGCAGAGTTCCTCCACTGAGTCCCCACCATATAAAGAAAGGCTCTCAAGATTTTCAAATTTTTGAATGAATTTGAATGAGAAAACAGCTGGCTTTTCCTGATTGTAAGTGAGACTTAGCATCTTCAGTGTGGAAAAGGGCACCATTGAAGATCGACTATGCCATATCTCATTCAGTACTTGTCTACCATCTATCCACAGTACTTCTAGGTCAGGAATTATAACCTACATACAAAATTATATGGTATTAAAGGTTTGAGCACAATGCATAATCAATTGATCTAAAACTTTTACAATAAGAATTTGAATAGTTCGAAAGAACCCGAGCTGTTTCACACTGGGAGTTAAAAGTTATTATCTTACTTCTAGTAAAACCCATATAACCGTGTCATGTCATCTCAAAATTTACAATAAAGTGTCAGCCAAAATTTTTTAGAAAATAGTCAATTTTTAGAGGGTGATTTCAAAAAATAGCTAATGTTTAAAAAATTTAAGAAAGTGGTTATTTATAAATTTTATTACCTTTGAAATTTATTACAATAAATTTTATGTATAATTTTATTATGATAAGAAATTTTTTACATTAATAATAAATTTTTATAGTTATTTTTTTAATTTTTTCAACCTGTAACTACTTTTTAAAAACACATCCTTCAAAATAGTCATTTACCTAACTGACCCATAATAAAATAAAGTGAACATAAACTAACTAGTTTTATATCCGCGCACCGCACAGGCGTAAATGCTTTGCAAATTTGTTACAGCCACGTATATTTTGAAATAGAAAAAAAAAATCAAAAAATGAATCTAAAAAAATTGATTTTTTAAGTTAAAATCAATAAGACAATAGGTGTCAAAATAATGAGAAAAAAATAACTAGCTACGATAACATTTTTTTCCCAAAACCGAAACGGGACAAAAATAACCTTTAAAATAAAATAGGAACAAATATTTGAAAAATAAAGCAAAAAAAAAAAGGTCAGATAAGGATTTAGCCATTTTGCAATCTATGTTTTAAAGATATAGCCAATGTTTTGAAATATTAGCAAAATAGCCATCAGGTCAACATCTAAAAATCCATGACTAAAGAAATAAAATTTGTAACTAAATAAATAAAATACACAGTCATAAAATTTGTGACTATAGTCACAAAATTTCAGAAAATTTGAAATAAACACAATAAAAAATTTAAACATCCATTAACAAAATAACCAACTCACAAATAAATGATTGCCTATACAACTAATTTCATAAAACTTATTACTAAATAAAAAATATATTATAAATAGCAAAAAAATATGCAACCAAAGAAGTCACAAATTTCATGACTAGAGACACAAAATTTTAGACAATATTGTCTGCAACAAATAATAAAAACAGAATTCAAAAAATTAATGATAGCAGTCTAAAAAATCTAGACACGAATGTATGGCTATTTTACTAATAAAAACAAACATAGGCTAATTGTTAAAAACATATATAAAAATATAGGTATTTATTTAAAAAATCGAAAAAAGGCTTAAAAGGTAAATAAGAGTAAAAAAAAAAACAAAAAAAAAAAAGGAAGGGGTGGGCGAGTATGTGGGGGGTTATTTGTGCGAGCGCGTTAGCGCATGCTCAACATGCACCACGCGACGCGTGTCCCAAGTGGGCTGATGTGTGAGCCCCACCGCATCAACCCTTTTATTTCAGCCTCCATAGAGTTTCTATTCTGCCTTATTTATTTTGTTTCTGACCCTAAATTTTATATTATTCATATTTGGAATTTAAAGAAAAAAAAAATAGTTTCGCCACTTTAAAAACAGTATTCACTACAACGGCTGAAACCCTAGAAATCCATCGCTCCTTTATATGGGGTATAGGATTAGCATTTTCTAATTTAGATGATTTTAACACATTCATTGTTGGTACATGTATTATGACCCCAAAATTTAACAATTATTTGATTTTACGGGAGTTCATACTATAAGCAGCGATCTACAAGAATCAGATGATGAGTTTATTTAAGGGCTCATTTGTTAAATAGCCACTTGGAAGTCTATGTTTCAAGGAAATGGCCTGAGAATTCAAATATTAAGTTATTAGCCTCAAATTCCATTCCATTCACACCACTATAAAATCTCATTTTTACCCCTCATCACTCATTTGTTACCTCATGTAACAAAGGGCAAAAAAGTCAATACATATTGTCTAGAGGCTAATAACTTAATTATATCAAACTCAGGTCAATTCTTTAAAACTAAAGTTAAAAACAAGTCATTTACTTAATAATCTCTTTATTTATTTAATCGAACTTTGACATTTCTGGTAAATTGGTTTTAAAAGATTATTTTAGGATGAATTAGCTAAATAGGGAATTATGGAAAATAATTTATAAATTTTAGCTAATGTTTCAAAAAATTAAGAAAATAACCATAATCCAAGTACAATATATATAGATCAACTTCATTCTCCATAACTAATTATTGGCTATTTTGTAATTTAAAAAAAAATATTTACTATATTTTCAAATAACCTAAATAAAATGACTAAATAATTATTATTTTAAGTGCATTAGTCAAAGACTAATAAATAACACAACATAGATTTGCACATCAATTATATACACAGCAAGAACAGGGGGTAAAAATGAAAAACACAGAAAAAGAAATTACCTTTTCATTGAAGAGAGGTTGTTGAGCTATTGGATCGATTTCTTTAGATATCGAACTAGTGATGAATGTTCTGAGTCTAGGACAATCACGTACGGACAGATAAGTCAACATGGGAAATTCAATAGCGTCTCCGGCGCAGAATTTCTCAAGTTTTGGTAGCCCCCATAACGAAAGATCTTTGAGTTTAGGGAAAGAAATCTTCTCCAACCTTCCTTCTGCTTGTTCCTCTGTCATTAGTACCTCCTCCATGGAGCTACATTCTTCTACATCTAGACTCTCAAGTCGTACAAAGCTTCTCGCAATAGCAAAAGAAAAGAGGTACTTTAGACCATTGCATTGAAACACAGACAGACGTGTTAAGTTCTGAAAATGAAGTGTTGGAAGTTGGTCTGAGCACAAGTCTTTGAATTTCATGTCCGATAGTTCTAACTCCTCTAAGCACGGAACAGCAACCTGAAATTATGAATTATAGATGAGATCAGCTACAGATTACTTCACGATGTTTATTTGTATATCTAACTAAACCTTCTAAGATTCTAAACCATTTTAAAACTTGGTTCACCACAATCTGACATGTAGCGCCTCTTTTTTTTTTTCAATTTTTTTTTCCTTTTTTAATTTCGTTTTTCTTTTTTTTCTTTTTTTTTTGTTTTCTTTTTTCTTCTCTTTTTTACGCGCGCGAAGCGCGTGGATAACTAGTATATTTCATAGTCTCTATAGATAAAACTTCAAGTAAAGTAACTTTAACAGTCCAGATGATAAAAATTAAGTAAATGTATCCAAGGACCCATTTTCAATAAATTTGTTTATTTTCGTTAAAAGAAAGTTTCATAAAATGAGGAACCTGTTTTGAATTTTAGATTTCTTAACAAAAAATAGCTTTGGGTCAAAGAGCAAAAACCTAAACAAATAGATTACTTAGTTATTGTAGAACGACGTAGCCAGATATTAGGGTGCAATGTTTAGATGTTTCTAATGTATTGCAAGGTTTAGGTAATCCTTGGATGTTAGGGTATTTATAAAAAAACTACTTAGTAGTAAATGCTTATGAATCATATTATTTTCAAAATATATTTCAATTGGGAAAGAAGCAAACATTTTTTTTTTCTTTTTAAATATGAGGTACTTTTTCTCAAGTTAAAGAAATCTACGATTCTAATCTTCTCTGTTATCTTATCTTAGAACTTTTTACAACATATTCGTTTGACCCAACTGAGCTTTGGTCTATAAACTAGCTAGATGCTCCATCCATAAGGTGAGCACTTTTTCTACGCAAGTCGAGGAAAAGAAAGATGAATTTGGCATTTTACCGTTTTGCTAAATAAGGGCAGTGGGAAGTCAGATGAAGAAGTAGAATTGGCTGTCTCCAAGTCCAATCCAGACCGAAAGAATTGAATAAACTCTGGTAAATCTTTTAGAGTCAAGGAACGTAACTGAGGAAACTCAATTATAGTTGTGGCATTGTCATCAGAAGCATGGGCACCATCTTCTGTATCTGGTGCAACTATCTCTCTCATCGTCTTGCATTCGATCACTTCTATTTTCTCCAATCGTCTAGCAACAAAAGATGAGAAGAGATTTTTCAGTCTGTCGCAATTCCTGACTGTTATAAATCTCAACTTGTCAAATGACTCTGCTGAGAGTTTTCCATCACATATCTTTTCCAGATTCATCAGTTTAACCAGACACAACCGTTCCAAGTTTTGAAAAGCGCTATAAGGGTGAATCTGCTCCACGACACATTCGATTTTATCATTACTTTCGAACCCAAAAGACTTCAATTGATGAAAGCCTTCTTTATCTAATTGATAAACAATATTTTTGACACCCGCAAATCCATATAAGTGCAATACTTCAGATTTTTTCACGATCATTTTAAGCCCATATGTCCCCAACATATTGCTTTCAGAGAGATTCAGATGCAAATGATTTAGGTTCGAGAACTTGTTCTCCTCTCCAGATGACAAGTAGGATATTTCTCCAATAGATATCTCGTACCTCTTCAATCTGTCACTAACAAACAAATCTTTTGGCATAATGTCGGCGTTCTGTACACTTATATATAATGTGGTCAGCTGCGGTAAATTTTTCAATTCAATAAGACTGGTATTACATCTTTCACCATTGACTCCCTTCTCATCCCATTTCAAAGGGACTTGTTTCATATTCAACTCTTCCAACCTTGTCAAACTTGAGATGACACCAGGTTGTATCACTTTAAGATACTTGCAGAATCCCAAATTTAGTAGTTGCAGATGAGTTAGCTTCCCTATTTGTTTCGGTAACTCTTCAACATCAGACCTTCTGAGGTCAAGAATCTTCAACAACTCTATCTCTCCAATTAAACTTATGTCTCCCACACTACACCCATACAAGCTTAATGCTTGGAGATTTTGAAGTGAACAGAAGGATGTTGGAAGTGATTCCAGATGTGTGCGATGTAAGTACAACACTTTAAGCTCCTTTTTCTGTTCAAAATATTGATCCACAATCTGCAAATTATAATCGGTGTTAAATGAAAGAAACATCTCGAGTTGCGGGCATTCCAATCGTTTTGGGAACTTGTTCGTACGACTAGCAAATAGGGAAATTGCTATGGAGACATCAAGTCTTTTCTTAGTCAATAATTCTTCAAACTTGTTAACATTTTCAATAATATGCATACGTCTCTCTTCAGATGCGATTGACATCATAACATCTCGAATAACATCGTGCATTTTCACCATACCATAGCCATCACCTTCTAACAACAAACAACAAGCTTTTAGTTTACTAACCAATGTGCATACTCTATTTCTTGCCTCCTCTATGGTGTAGACCTCTTGAAACAAACCCCAACCAACACCATATATCATCAAGTTCTCAACCTCAATGTTGGCATCTTCTTTATGTAAACTTGAAAGCAGCAACAATGATTTTGCTTCCCCTCCTTCTAAAAAGTTGTAGCTCAGCTTTATACTCGAGTAAACTTTTTGATGCATCCCTTCTATGTTAGTTGGGGCACACCTTTGCAATTGTACCAAAGCGTCCTCCCACATCAACAAGCTTTTATTTTTCAGCGCATGCGCAACTGTTGAAATTGCAATCGGTAAGCCCGCGCATTCCTTGACAATGTCTTTTGCCAAAGGTTGGAAACGGATATTTTCAATTGAAGCACCTATATTCTTTTTAAACAGATCCATTGATTCCGTATCAGATAGGACTTTAATTTCGATATTCATTTCAGCACCCATAGAATCTTGCACAACATTCAGAAATCTAGAGGTTAATAGTATCTTGCAGCCTTTTTGATGATCCACAAAGTCAATTCCAATAGCTGACAAGTCCAGCTCACTCCAGAGATCATCCAGGACTATAAGGATATTCTTTTCTTGACTCAATCCATGTCGTAAGCGGCCCGCTCGCACAACCTCGCTTTTGATCTTAGAGAATTCTTCTAGCCCAACCTGCTCTGCAATGTCTTGCTGAATGCATTCGATATTTGGAGTTTGGGATATAGTCGTGGTAGCAACCTTATTGAAAATCTTTTCTTCTTTGGCTTTTCTAGCCACCTCTTTCGCGAGCATCGTTTTGCCGATGCCTCCCATTCCATAAATCCCAATCATCTTAACATTGTTACCTTTTAGCGCCTCCATGATAAGCCTCAAAGTTTTCAGTCTTGAATCGAAGGCCTCATAGCCTCTGTTTTCAACATAATATTCTATAGGTGGACAATAGGAGACCTTTTCAAACTTCTCAGCCTTGAGGATTTCACTCATAACAACTTGCACCATCTTCTTTGCTTTCCTGCTTAGCTGATGCCGTGACACCATATTCGGAAACGACCCACTACTTGAACATCTAGTCCTTGCATGATCACCATTTCCTAAAAAGTCCTCAAACTCTTGTTTGATTCCGTCAACTTTGCTCAGCCAGTTTTCAACATCGGCTTCAATTGCTTCACCTTTTCTTCTAGCTTCATCAACTCGATGTTGCAGTCTATCTCTCGAGTTACCCAACTCTTCAATTTGAATTTGAAGGCTGTCCACATTGCTTTTGTAGTAAAACAAATAACCCAACTGTCGGCAGACCGGTTTCACTGTATACTCAGCGGCTTTTGCAATAACTGAAGTGGCAATCCCAAAAAGGAACTCCATTGCTTTCCACTTTTAGTCTTTTTCCTATCCTGCGTACTCTAACACCACTCCTTCGTTTGAGACTTTTGAATTTGAATCTAAATAAAATCAGAAGCAGACAGAGAGTAAAATAGAAATGCAATTAGGTTAACAAGCTAGATGGATGAAGGTCATCTCTAAGAGGTCGAAAAGAATCAAACATCAGACAAAAACAGTATCAATTACATTAGCTTGTGTCATTCCCATTTATTGAACATTACTTCAATATTAGACGAAAAACTACTTTTGAACACTTCTTCAAAACAGTTTCAGCTTTATATAAAATGTTTGCTCTTTTATTGTCATTTTTACAAGTCTTGTGGTTACTGGTGATCTGTGATAAATAAAAGATGTCATTGTAAAATGAAGTTTGAGAATCTTCTTTCCGCAAAACACAATCAAAATCCAAATCAATGGCCGATGATGACACTTCCCGAACTGGATCAATCAGAAACTATAAAAGACCACTAATGAACTCAAGCAATCTCGCTTACTTTAACACATTGACTGACTAATTCATTTTCGAGACAAAATGCGATGGACTAGATAATAAGCAAAAGGTTGTTAACGCAGTACTCTAGAGAAATTTTGTGTCACATGCTACATACTTCTCAGCTGTTACAGTCATTAATCAATAAGTTTGAGGGTCTACATAAATATCAACAAATTTGGAGAAAAGAATAAAGAAAAGTAAAATGGTTATGGCATAGTTCTTTACAAGTATCTCATAATTGAAGAAGAGAAAAAACTAAAGCATTTACTTTCTGGCAAAAACAGTGGTCGAGACCCTTAACCAACCGCTTCAACCAACAACCTCTTTGCCTTACTTAAACCATAATCGAATTTCCCCCCACTTAATTAGTTTGTGTAATACACTTTTAAAATAATCAACTTGATTATCATTCAACCATATCTCATTCAACTTAGACATCACAACCTTCGCTTGAAGTTGACCGGTCAAACTTAGCACTAGGAATTTCCTTTCATAATAATGATTAGCTTAGACATGGATTGAATATCTTTAAGCTATAGTTTGTCTTAAATATGCTTCTTTTACAGAAGCCAACAAGCACTCTTTTTCGCCGACAACTAATGACGATTACTCATGGCGTTAAGCTCTCTGCCCATAAGGGGCAATAATGAATCTGGTTTTCCTTAATCACTGTATTGAAATCTCCTTAAGTAGCAATAGATTCACAACTTTTGTATGTCAACCAACTTTTAGAAATCCAAAACACCAAAGCCACTCTAATTTCTTTCACTCCTTCTTGAATCACGTTCTTTTCATAACTTCACTTTAATAAGGACTAATTTCTCAAATCTTAAACTTTAATTCCTATCCCAACGGCACTTATCTTCTAATCTAATTACAATCCATCTCTAATCATGCAATTCAAATTAATACGATGAAAAAGATTATCTCTGATTCGCTTGGAAAATGTGTTAATTCAGCCAGTAAATTTCCTACAAGACATCAAAGGAAATCTTGGATTCTTCAAGATTCAAATGACCCATTACTCTGGTATTCTCAACAATCAAATTCCTGACAATTCACTTCAAACTCTTGTTTTCCCATTGAGCAACAAATAACTCGCTAAATGACTCCTACACTTTGACTTGCTAGAATTCTTGAAAATCCTATTAATTCAGGATTACCTTTCTTTCTTTTTTTTTTTTTTTTTTGATAGTGAATTCAGATATACCTATGTCATATGTGTCATCAACTAATTCATAAATGATCAATGTTAAAATAAATTAAGAGGGGAATTAACACAAACACATAAGTTAAAAGGACGGTAATAATTAAATAAATACTCATAAATCATTAGAATAAGTAAAGAACATATATGCACCTGATCTATAATTTTACTATTTATATTTTGAGAGGGTATGTACCTGATATGTCCTATGGCAGCAACAAATGGAGAGAAATATAACTTTTTTTTTATGGGTTTTTAACTTTGAAACTAGTGATAGAACAAAGGAAAAGAATTTTTTTTTTTTTTTGGCTTATTTAGTTGGCTATTGCTTGAAGGGCAAAGGGATCTTGCTTTTTTTTTTTTTTTTTTTAACTTTTGGAAATGAGAGGCAAGGAGTAGGAGATCGATCGAAAGCAAAGGAAAAATGATTTGACGGAGGAAGTATTGCTGTGGCTTGGCTTAGTTGGTTGATCAATTGGTGAAAAAGAAAAGCCAAAGAGAGTTAAAGATGATCGTTGATGCTTTCAATTATTATTATTATTTTTCCTACGAAGATGCATGAGTGCTGCCAAGTCAACGAAAGAGTAGTTGTAGCTAATAGTTGTAGATAATAATATACATTTGGTTTGTTGAAATGAATTAGAAATGATGATAGGAATAGAAATACAATAGAATAAAAATAAAAATAAAAATATAATTTTAATTTTAGCGTGTGGTTTATAAGTGAAATTGACACAGAAATTAGACTAACGTATCTAATTAGTTTCAGAATTAAAAAAGAATGAGCATTCGATAGATTAAATTAAGGAATACTAATTCATATATATGACTGAATGAGTATTCTATTAGAAGATGATTCATGTGCATTTTTCGTCTAATCAAATATGAGAATAGAAATTATCATTTTATTTTATTTTTATTCCACCAAATCAAACGTAAAAGATAACTTTATAAAAAATAATGTTAGATATATTATTTTTTAAATACTAATTTACGTATTATATTATTATTAGTGAGTATTTATCATATAATTAAAATAATTTACTATTAAACCAATTAAAATATGACACACCACCTATTACATAAATTAATATTAAAAATTAATAAAAAAAATTAGTATACCCGCTGTCATTTTTTATCCCTCAATTTTAAAATGTCTCATCCACAGCCGCCTAGATTATAAAAGTAAGTCACTTTACCTCCGTCGTCTTCAATTGGTCTATATAGAATATAGGAATATAATAACTGGTTCATTAACAACAAATAAAAAAGTGGCACCGAAATAAAAAATACATTTAAGTTTATGAGGGAGCATTAGTGCTCCTGACAAAATGCTGACCATGCCATGGGCCTATTAAGATTAGAATATTGGTCTTGAAGTTGACAAACGATCAGGATTAAAAATCATACTATAGGGAATATATAGGGGTACGTGTTACTGTTAATAAAACACGAAAATAGAGGAAAAAAATAAATTAAATTGGCATCCATAGAAACAAAAAGATTGAGATTAATGGAGCTGGTTCTAATATGTTATTATAATTTGTTCACAGTCAGGTCCCGCAATTTAGTGGATTACAAGTGAGTCAAAATATAATTTGCATTGCTATATTATTTGCGTATTATTTTAGCTTTGTCAAAAGTTAAGCATGCATTATTCATCTCATTTGCAAAATTTTATAAGAAAATTTCATCCCATTTTATTTAACTATATAAAATACCTTGCTTCACCATATCATTAAAAATAACATATATATATATATATATATATTACATACTTCTTTAGCTATGCTTGTTTCTATTTTTAAGACCTGTAATAAAAATTGCACTTCATATTAATTTGTTTTATCATTTCCTCGCATGCACCTCTAGTGGTTCTTTGCTTTATTGATTTACTCTCCAATTTAATATTACGTACAAGTTGGATGTTATTTATGTTATTTAGTTGTTTTGTTTAACAGCTTCAGACAATTATCTACCTACTACCTAGTATAATTTATAATATATTGTTATTATTTTATTCTGAAGTTTGTCTTAGGCAATCAAGCTTGATATATTAATAATTTAATCTATGCATGTACTGGTATACTTGAATCATTGTAGACAAATCTTATCTCCATTTAGAACCTATTTTTCTTGCTTTAATTGTACAAGTAATGTCGGATCAAAAAATAAAAAGAAAAAATTGTACTAGTAATGTGTTCACAACATTATTTATTACGAGATCAAATATTAGAGCGAATTAAGAAATTAGACATTTTTAAAGGTAAAGTTTGAAGAATTTAGTAGGGAATATCAAAATTAAGGATAGACATAAGTATCCATGATAATTACTTAAAAAAATTGCTCAAATCAAATAATTTTTTAAAAAAAATTCGGATCATTCAACTTAAAAAAGCAAACCAAATCTACCACTATTAAAATTTTCATCTACTGTGCTAAAATAAAAAATAAAAAAGCTAATTTTTTAAATTTTTAAAACTATGATTAATCTTTTAAAAATTAGTCTAAAGTTTGGCCAAATCGTTAAAAATCTCTAAACATTATTTGCATTTACGTGTATCTTGTTTCAAACACATCAAAATATAACCGCGTATTATGCTTTTAAAAAATAGACCCACAAAGGACCTTTCACAAACACACATGTTAACAATTTCACAAAACGACAATTAGTTCTTGGGCACAAACGATACTGTGTTTCGGTAGAGCTTTATTACAAGATGAAACTCAAACATTACAAAGAACACTTGTACCATTATAATCAGGGATGGAGGGAGAGTGGGACTAGTGGGGACTTCAGCCCCCACTGAACTTTTAATTTTTTGCATTAGCCCTAAAATTGGATCAAAGTTCTTTTAGCTTTGAGAAAAAAATAGTTCAAGCCCCCACAGTTCAAAATTTTGTGATTAAAAGCCCTCATAGTTCAAAGCCTAATCACCAAAAGCCCCCACATCTCAAAGCCTAATAACCAAAAATCTGATTGCAGTCTTTGAAAAAAATAAAAAATTACAGTTAAACTCTTTATTTTCACTCTACCAATAAGTTAATTAATTACAATTTATTTACTATTATTACTATATACTATTATTATTATTTGATTCTTCTACGTGTTTCATCTTATTTCTATCTCTTGTGTACGCATAATATTTATATATTTTCTTTGTATGCATTAAATTACATTATTGTATTATGTCTTTCTAATACGTCATGGTTAACTCTTTATTTAATAATTTATTTGTTTGATTGCTTAATATTATAAGTAAATTGGTAAATCGGGTCTTTTTAGTATTTAACGATTTTTTAATTTATGTTTCAAGAAAATTGTCACAATTTTATATAAAATTAAAAAACTAGTCATTAGCCAATACAAAATAAGGGTAAAAAGGTAAAATCGATGCATCATATAGGTAAAAAAAATTGACTATTTCCTTCATTAAACATTAGCTATTTTCTTAAAATATTCTTTAAAAATAATTATTTACTTAATAATGTCTTATTTATTTTTAATAATATCCAATTATATGTGATTTTAATACAAATTTATAGACGTTATAATTAGCCTCCCTAATAAAAAATTTTGGCTCCGTTACTGATTACAATTTACAACTATCGTCCTATTATTTAATTATTAATAAATTTTAAATGACCACTTTGCCTCCTTTAATGTCATCTCTGTTGAATATTTAAGTCTTACCCTTTGTTTGTTTCCCCCATTTCTCTCATTGCATTACATTCCATTTTTTTCAACTTTTCAAATCCTTCAAACTATTCCATTCCATTTCATTTTTTTTCAACCACTTTTTTCAACTTTCCAAATCCCTATACAATATCTTTAAATCTCAACCATTCGTATTACCTCAAAATCAGTAAAGTCAAATCATTCTTACATCATTTTTACAAACTATTTTCAAACAATTCCAAACCATTTTTAAAACCATTTTTTCCATCTCATTTCCATCCCAATAAATGGGATGGAATGGCCAAAATGGCCAAACCAAACAAAGGGTTAGCTTTTTTGCTTTCAATCACATCAATATCCTTATGAACATCAATAGTTTCTTTTCTTCACTGGTTATACAACATTAAGTTGCCAAACACGTGTATAATTAACCGGAAGCCACCGGGAGCATTAATGCTCCTTCCCTGCCTCGAGCATTATAGAAGTGGCCAAAGTTTATTTATGTAAAACATAGTTGCACTTATAATCGTGTACGAAATCATCGTTAGCGGAATATTTCATCGGTAGAATTAATTTAGAAGTCAGAACCTAAACGTCATATATTTTACCAGAACATGCTTTCGAAATTTTATCTAAACGCATTATTCGGAGTCTCGAAAGTGAGAGACAGAGAGCGAATTCCTCGGAGGCTTTGATGAAGGTCAACCTTAACAGTTAACAGCTAGAAAAGAATCAAACAGTAGACAGAGACAATATTAAAGGTGAAATAGGAATATATCTAAAATTTGTACAACAATAAAAATAAATACCCAATGTTTTAATGTAATTGAATAAATAACCAACTGATCAATAATTTGCACATGTTCCCGATGACTCAATCAATTACCACTAATTAGTACAATGTGAGTGATTGAATCATTTAAATATTTTGTTCAAAAGATTAGGTATTTTTTTTTTAAATTAGGTGTTAACTATCAAGTAATTACTTTAATTTCTCCAATATTAATTACATTAGCTTGTGTCATACCGATTTGTTGAACATTTCTTCAATTGGCCAAAAAAAAAAAATGTTGAACATTGAACATGGAACATTTCTTTAAAACAGTTTCAGCTTTATAAAATGTTGGCTTGTTTATTGTCATTTCACAAGTTTCTGGTGACTAGAGATCTTTGATATATAAAAGACGCCATTGATACTTGAAGCTTTGGGGTTCTTCTTTCACCAAATACAATCGAAATCCAAATCAGCGGCCGAGGTCACTTCCCCAAATGGATCAATCAGAAACTATAAAAAACCACTTATGAACTCAAGCAATTAGGCTTATTTTAACACATTGACTGACTTCATTTTCCAATCATTGATTTTCCTAAAGCTTTTTTCTCACCTAAGAGCACAAGGACTTTCCCTTCATAAAAATGATTAGCTTAGACATGGCTTGAAGAATTGACGCCATAGTTCGTGTTAAATTTGCTTCTTTTACAAAAGCTAACAAACTCTTTTTCGCTGACAACAGAAGCAACTAACGAGGACCGGACGGGACGTTAAGCTCTCTGCCCATAAAGGGCAACATTGAATCTGATTTACCTTCAATCACTGTACTGAAGTCTCCTTTAGTAGCAATAGATTCAAAACTTTTGTATGTCAAACCAACTTTTAGAAATCCATACGTACTCTCTATAGACTACACCAAAGCCGCTCTAATTTCTTTCATTTACTTATCATAACTTCTCTTCAATAAGGACTAATTTCTCCGCCCCATCTTTATCAAATCTTAAAAAATAATTCCTATCCTAATACGCACTAATCCTCGACGATAATTAGAACCCATCTCTAATCCTGCGATTAAAATAACACACACAAAAAAGATTATCTCTAATCTGCCTGGAAAATGTGTTCATTCAGCCAGTAACTTTCCTACAAGACATCAAAGGGAATCTTGGATTCTTCAAGATTCAAGTTACCTTTTTACTCTGCTATACGCAAGTAGCCAAGTATTCAATCCGTTACAATTTACTTCAAACACTTTTTCTTATTGAGCAACAAAAAAATCCTGTTAATTCAGGATGTACACTTTGACTTGCTGGAATTCTTGAAAGAAAGAAAAAATCCTATTAAATCATAAATTAATATATCCATGTTGAGACTGTAATTACATTGAAAAACAAAATTCAGTGGGGAATTAACACAAACACATAAGTGAAGGACAGTTATATTAATATAAAAAGCTCATTAATCATGATATATAATTTTACGGGAAATCGTAGGAAATAGCAAAAAAAAAAATATTATTTTTAAAGTTCAGTTTATGTTTCAAAAAATTAAAAAAAAATAGCCATGTTACGAATTATATAACAGAAAAGTGTTATATAAAATATAACACATTTGTAAATATTTGTAAGATATTTTGTAACACTTCAAGTTTCATTCATTATTTTTTGAAGTGTTAAATAATATCTTACAAATATTTATAAATCTGTTATATTTTGTGTGACACTTTTCTGTTATATAATTCGTAACATGGCTATTTTTTTAATTTTTTAAAACACAAACTATCATTTAAAATAAATATTTAATTTTGGTCTATTTTTACAACTCACCCATAATTTTACTATTCTCACTTTTGAGAGGGTATGTACCTGAAATATCCTATGGCAGCAACAAATGAAGAGAAAAACAAGTACTTTTTTTTTTTTGGGGCTTTTAACTTTGAAACAAGTGATTGAACAAAGGCAATTTTTTTTTCTTTTCTTTTTCTATTGTAGTTGGCCATTGCTGGAAAAACAAAAGGTGATTTTATTTTTTTTTTTGTTTTGTTTGAAATGGGACGCACGGAAATTGATCGGAAGCAAAGGAAATGATTGGACGGAGGAAGTATTGACTTGGCAGCTTGATCAATTGACGATTTCAATCAGGTTTAATTTGTTTATTAATATATTCTTGTTTAGCAAGCATCAGAGATATACGAGTGCCAATGTCAACGATAGAATAGTAGTACCTAAAACAGACGATGAAACTAAATAATAATAATAATAATAATAAAAAAGTTCTAACCCCATGTTTGGTCCTCATTTTATCCATTTTATTTCATTCATTTTTTTCAACATTTCTAATCATCCAAATCATTATATTTCATTTTATTTTTTTAATAATTTTTTTAGCTTTTCAAATCCCTATAAAAATATCTAAAATCTCAACTATTTATACCATTTTAAAATTCGTAAAATCAAATCATTCTTCATTATTTTTTTAAATCATTTTCAAATTATTTTTCTATCCCAAAAATTGAGATGGAATAAGCAAAAAGGGGTAATAAGTATATTTTTCGCGCTTGTCCTTTTTTTGTGTTTTTGTCCAATTCTGCGATGGGAAACAGTCAAAGATATGGCCGAATTTTTTTTTTTTAAACTATATATACAATTCATGATTTCGGCTCTAAAACTGTTTATATATATATATGTGAAAAATTTTGATAGGTGCTCATTTTTTAGATTATATTTAAAAAGTTTTGTAACTTTTTTTAATTAGAAACATGAATCATTTTTTTTTTATAAATTCAAATTATCATAATAAATTAATGAAACATTGACAATTAATAATTAGTAAAATCTACTACTTATGTTAAATAGTATATATATCATAAATGAATTTTTTGATACATTGATAAATTATCATGACAAGTGAACGAAATATGATAATTTTTAGCTAATAATCTGTCTAATTACGGTGAATAATCTAAATACTGAAAACGAACATTTACCTAAAAAAAAAAATTTATAGATATTTTTCAAATAAATTAAAAAATAAGGTCATTACTTACAAACTCATATATATATATATATAGTAGGCAAATACCCAGAATTTATATAACAATAAAAATAAATACCTAAACTTTTGAAGTAATTGAGTTTCTAGTCAATTTGTGAATTACTTGCACATGCTTTTGGTAACTAAGTGAATTACCACCACTTATTACTATGTAAGTAATTAAATCATTTGGGTAATTGGTTACATTTTTAAAAAAATTGGATAATAACTTACATTAAATTTTAAAAATTGGGTATTCACTCTAATTTCTCTATATTATTATATATATTAGCCTCAGCCCTCAGACGGGCAGCCCCTACAAATCTACTATGCAAGTTAAACCTGCAAGTTTTTTTTTTTTTTTTACTTTTTAATCAGCTCATCTAGAGTTGAAGTCTTGATTTTGATTTTGGACCATCAGATCAAAATCTAAAGGCTCAAAAACACACAAGTCTACGAAATTAAACTTAAGCCTTATGTCACGTCCTCACCGATCCAGCACGCAGCAAGGACCGTGCGGCACCCAGAACCAACGAATGACATTGAGTTAGCCTTCCCGACGGGGCAACTATCGACTGGTTTCGCCCTGCCTTGGGCTCATCAGGGGAACGGCTTCAGTTCTCGACCAGTTTGTGTAGGGATGGCCTAGTCCCTTCTTCACCGTCAAGTCCACGACTAGCGACAAGCTCCCCGCATTTAACCGGGTCGGCATGCCTGACTCCGAGGGGTCTTTCCAACTTGGGTCCTACACGCACCACTGAAGCGCGAACCCCACCCAGTCTAAGCAACTCCACGGTGGTCCCATGACAGGTCACGCCGTCACGGCCGTCAAGGAAACGGTCCGTGACACTTAGCACACTATATACCCTTCCAAAACAACTCAACTCACTCTCCAGTTTCCCCAGCCTCCAGTCCGGCCATCGGTGACACTTAACTGTTGCAATTTCAAACCTAGAGAAGGATTAGGCATGAAGAAAGAAATAGTACAAACCGTCCCCAAAGGAACTCAACAAGGAAAGCAAAAGGTCTCAAAATAAAAACTGCAAAAGAAATACACTCCCATTGGACTGTTACAAAGGAATTCACTAACGATTCCGCAGGACACAAAAACGGAGGGAAAAAAAAAATGACGACAAATGCACATTTTCTTGGGGACATATGTACTCAAATTTGCGCAGAATGAAAAACTCCAAGATATCTACCTTTTGAAAAACTAAACGTACTGATCCATTACCGATGCTCCTAGACAAGTCTCCCACATTAGGTTTCGAACAATCGAAAAAACGATCAATATCTACACACACCAAATTTGACAAAATGAAGTCTTGAGGAAGTGCAACCAATTGAGGCTTGGCAGAATTTGCTGAATGCAATAACTCTCGAGCAACTATAAAAAGCTTAGCTACCATCCCTGCATATAAGAGGAACCTGGTAAATAATAAGACGGGAAGTGCAAAAGCCAAACTCAATTTCAAGAGTACTAGAAAAAGAGAGAGCTAAAAGACGTTAATCGACTGCTCCGCCTGTTTATATTATATACATTGTACCGAAGAAGTTGTTAAATGTTGATCGACTGGCTTCCCCCTTTAATGATTGAGCTATGTTTGTGTCACCCGAGCTTAGCTTCATTCTGATTAGGGTGGATTGTGTTCTTCCTGCTCACATGTTATAGCATCAAAATCCAGAATTAGCATGTATATGTACATGGACTTGAAAATCAAATCTCTTTTAAAATAATGATTAGATAAAAAAAAAAAAAAAAAAACAGAACATGGCAACTCTGTCTTAATTAATATGAATAAGGGCATCACTTAAATCTATTGTTAGTTAACTACATTTGATGATCTATTGTTAGTCAATGCCCCTAGATGAGGAATTTCTCTAACGGAATTGTAACCACCCCAAAGCTAAATCGAATAATCATAGAGATAGTAAACAAAGATATATGGACAGCATTGAATTTGATTCTACTGCGAAAACACATCGTTGGGAAGGTGATATTAATTCTACTGTTCAAAAGGTTTGGGAAGATGATTCACTTACTGCATCCACGAGACTTGTTCACTGAAAGTATGAAATGGTGCGCCTCGAACTTCTTTGTTTTCTTTAATTTCTTAGATTCCCACTTCAGGATTGTGTTCATGCAGTGTACACATGCGCAATATCTTTAACTAAAAGTAATTGGTGGTTCAGCATAACTTTGACTCAAAGGTATCAAAAAATGACAATTTTGAATTACCACCAAAATTTTTAAAATGTTACCTTCAAAATTCCAGCATCAGATAGTTAAAGAACAGAATTTGTTTGTTCAAGCATTATGTAAACTCAGACAGGGTTGTTTGTGCGGAAAAAAAAAAAAAAAGGAACACCAGTTACGATACACAGTTCAAGGAAAAGAGAATAAGGATGAAAGGATTTCTTACCATCTTTATATGGACGAAGTACATAAACATGGAATGCCACTCAAGCCCTTTGTGTTCCAAGGATCTGTGAATTCTGTTACCAAAATGTAACACATTAAACATGTATTAGAAAGATCTAATGCAACTGTTGAAAACAGTTACAATCATGAAAACAAAACTCTTTAATACAAAAATAATTGCATTATATTAAGTTTTAACCCTCTGCTTCACTAGTATAACTATGGTTAGCATCCACTCTTAATGAAAAGAAAAAAAGAAAAAAAACGTTGTCTGATTAATACCATGTCTCTTCTTTCTTTGGGAGATGATCAGACCAATGTCATAAAAAAAATTCAAGGAAAATAATGGGCCGGAGTTGAATAAAACGTAGTAGTTTTCCTTGTTTGGGAAAATCTTACGTAGCACTTGACATTGTGGCATAAGAAGAAATTCAAGAAAACAAAGAAGCTCGGTTAAAAGAGGCGCACCATTTCATACTTTCAGTGAACAAGTCTCGTGGATGCAGTAAGTGAATCATCTTCCCAAACCTTTTGAACAGTTGAATTAATATCACCCTCCCAACGATGTGTTTTGGCAGTAGAATCAAATTCAATGCTGTTCAAAAACCAGTCGATACCTATAATTTCCTCCCATATATCTTTGTTTACAATCTCTATGATTATTCGATTTAGCTTTTGGGCGGTTACAATTCCATTAGAGAAACTCCTCATCTCGGGGCACTGACTCAGAAATAGTTTGTCTAGATCTGGAAATCTCATTGCACTATTTCCAGGATAGAAGCATTGAAGACTCGGTAAATTATGAAGCACCAAAATCCTCAATCGGCTGAAAACAATCTCATCCATTATCTCACCTTCCTCGCTCGCCATAATTTCTCTCATTTGTTTGCAATTCTCGATGCTCATCCTCGTTAGCTGGGGCAGGCTTTTCGCTGTCGAGGAAACTAATACATTTATCATTGCAGAGCAGCCTCGCACTCGCAGGTCTTTCAAATTTTTGAAAGCGTCTAAGAACGGCAATAAGCGCTCTAATTGACCCAAATAATTTACATACAGAGCTTCTATAGTCTGGAAGGCCTTGACTGGCTTGACTTTTTCTAGATCCTCAAACAGATGCTTCAAATTTGGAAAACGCCACAACTCCAGTTGTTTCAAACGTGCGAGTGTCTGATCCGGCTCTTCCGTAGCATCCTTTTCTTGATGTAGGCAGAGTTCCTCCACTGACTCCCCACCATATAAAGTAAGTCTCTCAAGATTTTCAAAATTTTGAATGAATTTGAATGAGAAAACAGCTGACTTTTCCTGATGGTAAGTGAGATGTAGGTACTTTAGTGTGGAAAAGGGCACCATTGAAGATCGATGATGCCATATCTCATTCAGTACTTGTCTACCATCTATCCACAGTACTTCTAGGTCAGGAAATATAACCTACATACAAAATTATATGGTATTAAAGTTTTGAGCAGAATGCATAATTAATTGATCTAAAACTTTTATAATAGGAATTTGAATAGTTCGACAGAACCCGAGCTGTTTCACACTGGGAGTTAAAGTTATTATCTCACTTCTAGTAAAACCCATATAACCGTGTCATGTCATCTCAAAATTTACGATAAAGTGTCAGCCAATAATTTTATGAAAATAGTCCATTTTTAGAGAGTGATTTCAAAAAAATAGTTAATGTTTAAAAATTTTAAGAAAGTGGTCATTTATAAATTTTACTACCTTCGAAATTTATTACAATAAATTTTATGTATAATTTTGTTATTATAAGAAATTTTTTACATTAGTAATAAATTTTTATAGTTATTTTTTAAATTTTTTCAACCTGTAGCTACTTTTTAAAAACACATCTTTCAAAATAGTCATTTACCTAACTGACCCATAATAAAATAAAGTGAACATAAACTAACTAGTTTTATACCCGCGCACCGCACAGGCGTAAATACTTTGCAAATTTGTTACAACCACGTATATTTTCAAAAAGAAAAAAAAAGTAAAAAAATGAAGCTAAAAAAATTAATTTTTTAAGTTAAAATCAATAAGACAATAGGTGTCAAAATAATGAGAAAAAAATAACTAGCTACGATAACATTTTTTTCCCAAAACCGAATCGGGACAAAAATAACCTTTAAAATAAAATAGAAACAAATATTTGAAAAATAAAGCCAAAAAAAAGGCTTAAAAGGTAAAGAAGAGTAAACCAAAAAAAAAAACAAAAAAGGAAGGGGTGGGCGAGTATGTGGGGGGTTATTTGTGCGAGAGCGTTAGCGCATGCTCAACATGCACCACGCGACGCGTGTCCCAAGTGGGCTGATGTGTGAGCCCCACCGCATCAGCCCTTTTATTTCAGCCTCCATAGAATTTCTATTAATTATTTATTTTGTTTCTGACCCTAAATATGGACGCCATTTAAAGAAAAAGGAAAAAAAAAAACAGTTTTGCCACTTTAAAAACAGTATTCACTACAATGGCTGAAACCCTAGAAATCCATCGCTCCTTTATATAGGGTATAGGATTAGCATTTTCCAATTTAGATGATTTTAACACATTCATTGTCGGTACATGTATTTTGACCCCAAAATTTAACAATTTTTTGATTTTACGGGAGTTCATACTATAAGCAGAAGATCTACAAGAATCAGATGATGAGTTTATTTAATCCAACTTTGACATTTCTGGTAAATTGGTTCTAGAATATTATTTTAGGATGAATTAGCTAAATAGGGAATTATGAAAAATGATTTATAAATTTTAGCTAATGTTTCAAAAAATTAAGAAAATAGCCATGATCCAAATACAATATATATAGATGATCTTCATTCTCCATAACTAATTATTTGCTATTTTGTAATTAAAAAAAAAACATTGACCGTATTTTCAAATAGCAAAATGAATATATTTATAATGTCCCATTATTATTTTAAGTGCATTAGTCAAAGACTAACAAATAACACAACATAGATTTGCACATCAATTATATACACAACAAGAACAGGGGGTAAAAATGAAAAACACAGAAAAAGATATTACCTTTTCATTGAAGAGAGGTTGTTGAGCCATTGGATCGATTTCTTTAGATATCGAACTGGTGATGAATGTTCTGAGTCTAGGACAATGATCTACATACAGAAAAGTCAACATGGGAAATTCAATAGCGTCTCCGACGCAGAATTTCTCAAGTTTTGGTAGCCCCCATAACGAAAGAGATTTGAGTTTAGGGAAAGAAATCTTCTCCAACCTTCCTTCTGCTTGTTCCTCTGTCATTAGTACCTCCTCCATGGAGCTACATTCACTTACATCTAGACTCTCAAGTTTTACAAAGCCTCTCGCAATAGCAAAAGAAAAGAGGTACTTTAGACCATTGCATTTATTCACAAGCAGACGTGTTAAGTTCTGAAAATGAAGTGTTGGAAGTTGGTCTGAGCACAAGTCTTTGAATTTCATGTTCCATAGTTCTAACTTCTCCAAGCACGGAACAGCAACCTGAAATTATGAATTATAGGTGAGATCAGCTACAGATTACTTGATGTTTATTTGTATATATATTTCATAGTCTCTATAGATAAAACTTCCAAGTAAAGTAACTTTAACAGTCCAGATGACCCATTTTCAATAAATTTGTTTATTTTCATTAAAAGAAAGTTTCATAAAATGAGGAACCTGTTTTGAATTTTAAATTTCTTAACAAAAAATTGCTTTGGGTCAAAGAGCAAAAACCTAAACAAATAGATTACTTGGTTATTGTAGAACGACGTAGCCAGATATTAGGGTGCAATGTTTAGATGTTTCTAATGTATTGCAAGGTTTAGGTAAATCCTCAGATGTTAGGGTGTTTATAAAAAACTACTTGGTGGTGAATGCTTATGAATCATATCATCATTTTCAAAATATATATCAATTGGGAAAAAGAAGCAAACATTTTTTTTTTTTAAATATGAGGTACTTTTTCTCAAGTTAAAAAAATCTGCGATTCTAATCTTCTCTGTTCTCTTATCTTATAACTTCTTACAACATATTCGTTTGACCCAATTGAGCTTTGGTCTATATTCTAGCTAGATGCTCCATCCATAAGGTGAGCACTTTTTCTACGCAAGTCGAGGAAAAGAAAGATGAATTTGGAATTTTACCGTTTTGCTAAATAATGGCAGTGGGGAGTCAGATGAAGAAGTAGTATTGGCTGTCTCCAAGTCCAATCCAGACCGAAAGAATTGAATAAACTCTGGTAAATCTTTTAGAGTCAAGGAACGTAACTGAGGAAACTCAATTATAGTTGTGGCATTGTCATCAGAAGCATGGGCACCATCTTCTGTATCTGGTGTAACTATCTCTCTCATCGTCTTGCATTCGATCACTTCTATTTTCTCCAATCGTCTAGCAACAAAAGATGAGAAGAGATTTTTCAGTCTGTCGCAATTCCTGACTGTTAAAAATCTCAACTTGTCAAATGACTCTGCTGAGAGTTTTCCATCACATATCTTTTCCAGATTCATCAATTTAACCAGACACAACCGTTCCAAGTTTTGAAAAGCGCTATAAGGGTGAATCTGCTCCACGACACATTCGATTTCATCATTACTTTCGAACCCAAAAGACTTCAATTGATGAAAGCCTTCTTTATCTAATTGATAAACAATATTTTTGACACCCGCAAATCCATATAAGTGCAATACTTCAGATTTTTTCACGATCATTTTAAGCCCATATGTCCCCAACATATTGCTTTCAGAGAGATTCAGATGCAAACGATTTAGGTTCGAGAACTCGTTATACCTTCCAGATGGCAAGTCGGATGTTTCTCCAATAGATATCTCGTACCTCTTCAATCTGTCACTAACAAACAAATCTTTTGGCATAATGTCGGCGTTCTGTACACTTATATATAATGTGGTCAGCTGCGGCAAATTTTTCAATTCAATAAGACTGGTATTACATCTTTCACCATTAACTCCCTTCTCATCCCATTTCAAAGGGACTTGTTTCATATTCAACTCTTCCAACCTTGTCAAACTTGAGATGACACCAGGTTGTATCACTTTAAGATACTTGCAGAATCCCAAATTTAGCAGTTGCAGATGAGTTAGCTTCCCTATTTGTTTCGGTAACTCTTCAACATCAGACCATCTGAGGTCAAGAATCTTCAACAACTCTATCTCTCCAATTAAACTTATGTCTCCCACACTACACCTATGCAAGCTTAATGCTTGGAGATTTTGAAGTGAACAGAAGGATGTTGGAAGTGATTCCAGATGTGAGCGATGTAAGTGCAACACTTTAAGCTCCTTTTTCTGTTCAAAATATTGATCCACAATTTGCAAATTATAATCGGTGTTAAATGAAAGAAACATCTCAAGTTGCGGGCATTCCAATCGTTTTGGGAACTTGTTCGTACGACTAGCAAATAGGGAAATTGCTATGGAGACATCAAGTCTTTTCTTAGTCAATAATTCTTCAAACTTGTTAACATTTTCAATAATATGCATACGTCTCTCTTCAGATGCGATTGACATCATAACATCTCGAATAACATCGTGCATTTTCACCATACCATAGCCACCACCTTCTAACAACAAACAACAAGCTTTTAGTTTACTAACCAATGTGCATACTCTATTTCTTGCCTCCTCTATGGTGTAGACCTCTTGAAACAAACCCCAACCAACACCATATATCATCAAGTTCTCAACCTCAATGTTGGCATCTTCTTTATGTAAACTTGAAAGCAGCAACAATGATTTTGCTTCCCCTCCTTCTAAAAAGTTGTAGCTCAGCTTTATACTCGAGTAAACTTTTTGATGCATCCCTTCTATGTTAGTTGGGGCACACCTTTGCAATTGTACCAAAGCGTCCTCCCACAACAACAAGCTTTTATTTTTCAGCGCATGCGCAACTGTTGAAATTGCAATTGGTAAGCCCGCGCATTCCTTGACAATATCTTTTGCCAAAGGTTGGAAACGGATATTTTCAATTGAAGCACCTATATTCTTTTTAAACAGATCCATTGATTCCGTATCAGATAGGACTTTAATTTCGATATTCATTTCAGCACCCATAGAATCTTGCACAACATTCAGAAATCTAGAGGTTAATAGTATCTTGCAGCCTTTTTGATAATCCACAAAGTCAATTCCAATAGCTGACAAGTCCAGCTCACTCCAGAGATCATCCAGGACTATAAGGATATTCTTTTCTTGACTCAATCCATGTCGTAAGCGGCCCGCTCGCACAACCTCGCTTTTGATCTTAGAGAATTCTTCTAGCCCAACCTGCTCTGCAATGTCTTGCTGAATGCTTTCGATATTTGGAGTTTGGGATATAGTCGTGATAGCAACCTTATTGAAAATCTTTTCTTCTTTGGCTTTTCTAGCCACCTCTTTCGCGAGCACCGTTTTGCCGATGCCTCCCATTCCATAAATCCCAATCATCTTAACATTGTTACCCTTTAGCGCCTCCATGATAAGCCTCAAAGTTTTCAGTCTTGAATCGAAGGCCTCATAGACTCTGTTTTCAACAGAATATTCTATAGGTGGACAATAGGAGACCTTTTCAAACTTCTCAGCCTTGAGGATTTCACTCATAACAACTTGCACCATCTTCTTTGCTTTCCTGCTTAGCTGATGCCGTGGCACCATATTCGGAAACGACCCACTACTTGAACATCTAGTCCTTGCATGATCACCATTTCCTAAAAAATCCTCAAACTCTTGTTTGATTCCGTCAACTTTGCTCAGCCAGTTTTCAACATCGGCTTCAATTGCTTCACCTTTTCTTCTAGCTTCATCAACTCGATGTTGCAGTCTATCTCTCGAGTTACCCAACTCTTCAATTTGAATTTGAAGGCTGTCCACATTGCTTTTGTAGTAAAATAAATAACCCAACTGTCGGCAGACCGGTTTCACTGTATACTCAGCAGCTTTTGCAATAACTGAAGTGGCAATCCCAAAAAGGAACTCCATTGCTTTCCACTTTTAGTCTTTTTCCTATCCTGCGTACTCTAACACCACTCCTTCGTTTGACACTTTTGAATTTGAATCCAAATAAAATCAGAAGCAGACAGAGAGTAAAATAGAAATGCAATTAGGTTAACAAGCTAGATGGGTGAAGGTCATCTCTAAGAGCTAGAAAAGAATCAAACATCAGACAAAAACAGTATGAATTACATTAGCTTGTGTCATTCCCATTTATTGAACATTGCTTCAATATTAGACGAAAAACAACTTTTGAGCACATCTTCAAAACAGTTTCAACTTTATATAAAATGTTCGCTCTTTTATTGTCATTTTTACAAGTCTTGTAGTTACTGGTGATCTGTGATAAATAAAAGATGTCATTGTAAAATGAAGTTTGAGAGTCTTCTTTCCGCAAAACACAATCAAAATCCAAATCAATGGCCGATGATGACACTTCCCGAACTGGATCAATCAGAAACTATAAAAGACCACTAATGAACTCAAGCAATCTAGCTTACTTTTAACACATTGACTGACTAATTCATTTTCGAGACAAAATGTGATGGACTAGATAATAAGCAAAAGGTTTTTGACGCAGTACTCTAGAGAAATTTTGTGTCACATGCTACATACTTCTCAGCTGTTACAGTCATTAATCAATAAGTTTGAGGGTCTACATAAATATCAACAAATTTGGAGAAAAGAATAAAGAAAAGTAAAATGGTTATGGCATAGTTCTTTATAAGTATCTCATAATCGAAGAAGAGAAAAAACTAAAGCATTTACTTTCTGGGAAAAACAGTGGTCGAGACCCTTAACCAACCGCTTCAACCAACAGCCTCTTTGCCTTAATTGGACCATAATCGAATTTTCCCCCACTTAATTAGTTTGTGTAATACACTTTTAAAATAATCAACTTGATTATCATTCAACCATATCTCATTCAACTTAGACATCACAGCCTTCACTTGAAGTTGACCGGTCAAACTTAGCACTAGGATTTTCCTTTCATAATAGTGATTAGCTCAGACATGGATTGAATATCTTTAAGCTATAGTTTGTCTTAAATATGCTTCTTTTACAGAAGCCAACAAACACTCTTTTTCGCCGACAACTAATGACGATTAGTCGGGGCGTTAAGCTATCCGCCCATAAGGGGCTATAATGAATCTGGTTTTCCTTAATCACTGTATTGAAATCTCCTTAAGTAGCAATAAATTCACAACTTTTGTATGTGAACCAACTTTTAGAAATCCAAAATCACTCTCTATACACTACACCAAAGCCACTCTAATTTCTTTCACTCACTCTTAAATCGCATTCTTATCATAACTTCTCTTTAATAAGGACTAATTTCTCTGGCCTGATCTTTATCAAATCTTAAACAATAACTCCTATCCCAAAGGCACTTATCTAATTACAATCCATCTCTAATCCTACTATCTCAAATTAACACAACGAAAAAAGATTATCTCTAATTTGCTTGGAAACTGTGTTAATTCAACAAGTAACTTTCCTACAATACATCAAATGGGATCTTGGATTCTTCAAGATTCAACTGCCCATTACTCTGCTATTTTCAACAATTAAATTTGTGACAATTTACTTTAAACACTTCTTTTCCCATTGAGCAACAAATAACCCGCTAATGGGTCATGACTTCTTCACTTTGACTTGCTAGAATTCTTGAAAAAAAAAAAACCTATTAATTCAGGATTACCTTTCTTTTTTTGTTTTTTTGTTTTTTTTTTTTTTTTGTTTTTTGTTTTTTGATAGTGAGTTCAGATGTACCTATGTCATACGTGTCATCAACTAATATATAAATGATCAATGTTGAAATAAATTAAGAGGGGAATTAACACAAAAACATAAGTTGAAGGACAATAATAATTAAATAAATACTCATAAATCATGAGAATAAGTAAAGAACATATATGCACCTGATATATAATTTTACTATTTATATTTTGAGAGGGTATGTACCTGATAGATCCTATGGCAGCAACAAATGGAGCGAAAAATAGCTATTTGTTTTTTTTGTTTTGGGTTTTTAACTTTGAAACTAGTGATAGAACAAAGGAAAAGTTTTTTTTTTTTTTTGGCTTTTTTAGTTGGCTATTGCTAGAAGGGCAAAGGGTTTTTTTTTTTTTTTTTTGGAAATGAGATGCAAGGAGTAGGAGATCGATCAAAAGCAAAGGTAAAATGATTGGATCTGTGGCTTGGCTTATCTCAATTGGTGAGAAAGAAAAGCCAAAGAGAGTTTAAGGTGATTGTTTTTTTTTTTTTTTGCTGAGAAGTTTAAGATGATTGTTGATGCTTTCAATTTTTTTTTTTTCTCCCTTCAAAGAAAGAGGCAATGAGTGCTCCCAAGTCAACGAAAAAGTAGTGGTAGGCTGGTAGCCAATAGCTAAAAGAGATAGCTCTATATAATAATGAGAGATGACTTTAGAATGAATAGTGATACGGATACCAATTTTTATTATTTTTTTAATATTAACTTATATCTTATATCATCTATTTTGGCGAGTGTTAATTACATAATTAAAAGAATTTAATATTACGCGAATTAAAATAAGATAATTTGATTGTCATTCAAATTAATATTAAAAAATTAATAAATAAAATTCATAATGTCTGATTTTATTTAAAAAAACGATTAGAATAGGGCACAATTTTTTATATTATCGATAAGTCACAGTTTATAATAGCTTAAAAAATATATAAAAATATTTTTTTCTCACACATAAGTACAATATATCGTTAATTTACATGTTATTGATTTGTTTTTCAAATTTAAAATTAAAATTATGTTCAATCGAAGATGAAAATGAAGAAAGAATTAAAACAAAACATAAAAGATAATTTATTTTCCTCTTTTTCATCTCCAAATTGAATATAATTTTTATGTTAAATATGAGAAATGAATCGATAATATGTAAATAGAAGATGTAATGTACTTACATGTAAAAAAAATATTTATACTTATATTTATACTATTTTTTAAGCTATTATGAGCCGTAAATCATGCACTAGTATAGTCGCTTCCCTTTTAAAAGATACTTTTACATCGGCATCATTTTTTATCCCTTAATTTTAAAATTTCTCATGCACAGTCCTTAGATTATAAAAGTAATGGGTTGTTTGGGATAAACATCCCAATTATTTTATTTTAGAATGTTTTGATTTTACGAATTTCGATATAATATAAATGGTTGAGATTTAATAATATTTTTAAGGTCAGTTAGGTAAATAATCATTTCAGACTGTGTGTTTTCAAAAAATAACCACAGTTTCAAAAAATTTTAAAACTAGCCATAACACATTGTAAGAAATTTCTGATAATAACAAAATTACACATAAAATGTGCTGTAAGAAATTTCTGACAGGCTAGTATTTAAATTTTTTAAATTTGTGGTTATTTTTTAAATTTATTTTATAAACAGTGGCTATTTTCTTAAAATTCTCATATTTTTATTAGAATTAAGAAAGTTGAAAAAAAAATCAAGAATGTTTACCAAAGGTAAGTCACTTTAATCGTCTTCAAGTGGTTCATTAAAAACAAATAAAAAAAAGTGACATTGAAATAAAAATACATTTAAGTTTAGGGAAAATTTATGAATAATCCCTAAGTTATATCAAACTTATGATTTCGCCCTTACGTTTTTCAAAATTATCAAATAATTTTTTAGTTGTACAAATCAATATTAAACTACTCTTAATACAAAAATTTAGTGAGCATTAACACATAAAAAGACATTACTACCTTTTAGAAAACTATAATATTACATTTACACATTTTCTTTTTAATTTCATTATCTTTTTATTTATTTAATTATTTTACTTTTTGAGTGATTAAACGAATTTGGGGGAGCAACGAGCGGAGGTGGGTCTGCGGCGAGCGACGAGCAGCATTGTGGAGGCAGGGTTCATGGCGACGATGACGTGGAGGCAGCGTTCATTGCGAGCGGTGACATGGAGGCGGGATTCGTGACCTCTCGAATCCACGAGCTCCAATCCGCTCAAAATCCACCTTGACTCGCTCCAATCCGCCAAGACCTCCGCCTAATACCCACCTTGACCCGCTCCAATCCGCCAAGACCTCCGCCTAATACCCACCTTGACCCGCTCCAATCCGCCAAGACCTCCGCCCAAAATCGTGATTGTGGGTCGCGGATCGGCAAGGGTGTGGCGTAGCTGTGGGTCACATATCGGGCACGACGTGGGAGTGGGTTCAGAGTTGGGTTTGGCAGATTTGGTACGGCGGCGTGGTTGAGGTAAGTGCGAAGACGGCAGGACTTGGTGTGGCGGCATGGTCAATGTCAAGCGACTTTGGATTTAGTTTTTGTTTCAGTAATATATTTGATGGTTTTGGTTTTTGATTGTGTGTCTGAATCTGAATATGAGTTTGTTTGTAGTTTTTCTAGAACTGCAATCTGAAGCTTATTTGTTGTTATGAATCTGAGTTTGAGTTGTTCTAGAATTTGAGTTACGGATTTGGTTGAAATGTTGTTATGAATTTGTGTTTGAGTTTGAGTTGTTTTTCACTCAAGTGTGTGTTTTTTTTTTCGGTTTTTAGTTCTATTAGTCCCTGAACATTTTGTCGGGTGACAGTTTGGTCCCCAACCTTTTTTTATTAGCACGAAATATCCCCGAATTATTTTTTCCTTGCAATACCGTTATTTAAGACGGAATAAGAGCACGTGATTTACGCGTGGGACAAATTTACTTGTAATACCTAAAATGCCCTCAATATACTCGGGGTTTGTCAATTTTTTTTGTCATTAGAACAACTGAGAAAGGGTTTTGAAAAAAAAAAACCCCAAAAGAGAGATTCGAAGAAAGAAAGAGAGGGAGAAGTTGGGTCGGCGCTAGGATTGTTCGATTCGGTCAATGAAGCTAGATTCAAGGTACAAGGATGACGATTGAGCGCGAGCCTGGTGCCGGTCAACCCGAATATCGTAAGGATTTTTTGATTTTTTTTTTTTTTGGTTTTGTTGTTCTGCTTAAATTCGTATGGCAGTTTTTCTGAAATTTTTTTTTGCTTATGATTGAATTTGTGTTGCGTGACATATAACCGAATATGGATTTTTGAACCATTAATATACAAACAACGAACCCAATATGACCCTTATGTAACAAGTATCATACATAGGTGTTAATAGAGTTCTATCTCTTTATGTTTCTGAATATTTCTGTTATTTATCTAAGTTTGATATTGTCATGCCAATGATCTATGTCGAAGGAAATGTGCTAAATTTGTGTTAAATTTATGTGGTTTAGATATATACAGATTGTTGAGTTTTGATTTAGAAAGTGGTTGTTGAAGCCCACATGTTTGATAAAATGCCAACTTAATTTCTTTTTTGTTTGGTACGTTTTAGATACTTTTTTTTTATTTTTTTATTTGTATTTTGCAGCCGATAATGATTCAACAATTGTGACACTGAAAATTCATCATGGTGGGGCATTATTTGAAGACAGAGGTTTAATTAGTTACCGTGGAGGTGAAACTATGTTCTTGGATTGTGTTAGCACGGACTACATTTTACTGCTTGAGTTGGATTATTTTACGAAGAAGCTAGGTTATGCTCTGCCCATTCTATATTATTGCAAGAAAGATAGAGGATATAATGTAGACTCATTTGAACAACTATTGACTGATAGAGACCTGCTGCAAATGCTAAATAG
Source organism: Boehmeria nivea var. tenacissima (assembly GCA_018132145.1). Classification (NCBI taxonomy): domain Eukaryota; kingdom Viridiplantae; phylum Streptophyta; class Magnoliopsida; order Rosales; family Urticaceae; genus Boehmeria; species Boehmeria nivea. Next base: position 6,001,958 of record CM030874.1, read on the forward strand.
TTTGGGGGCTGTGAGAGTTGCGAATGTGTATTTTTGTGTACCAAATGTCCCACTACAAGTTGATGCTAGCGGTGATGAGTACACATTTGAGCAAATTGAAGTGTCATTCCATTCTTTTCCTACTCCCAATGAAGATGAAGAAGATTTGGTGGATATTCAAGTTGAAGAAGGTAACAAGGCAGCGGACGATGAGGTGGTTGACTCTGAGTTTGAGTTAAGTGATGCTAATGAGTTTTATATGCCAAGGAGTGGAGTTGACAATAGTGGTAGGGCCTTCGAAGAAGATATTGGGGAACAAGAACATATAAGTTCTGATAGTCATGGTGATGATTCTGATCAGTTAGACAGCAGGAGTTCAAACGAGGATAGTGACACACTTGGTCGTCCAAGGAGCAAAAGGTACTGTGAGTTTAATGAGGAGGTTGATATGGGCCATCCTGAGTTAAAAGTTCGAATGATATTTCCAAAAGCAGATTCATCGAGAAAGGCTTTGAAGGAGCATGCCATTCAAAGCCACACAAAAATACGGTTCTTCAAGAATAACAAAGTAAAAATTAAAGCCGTATGTGCAGTTGATGAAACTTGTAGTTGGAGCTTATATGCATCTGTTATTCAGGATACTGAGTCGTTTATGATCAAGACTTTGAATAAGGCCCACAGTGAGACATGTGGTAATGATTTCTCTACAAAACATATCACTGCAAAGTGGCTGTGTGCAAAGTATTTGAACCAATGGAGGGCAAATCCAAGTTGGAGCTTTGCTGGATTTAAGCAGCAGGTTAGGGATGATCTGAAAGTTGATGTTACTAGATGGCAATATTATAGAGCAAAGAAACTGGCTCAGAAGAAGATTGAAGGATCGGTCAAAGATCAATATGCATCTCTATGGGACTACTATGAAGAGTTGAGGTCTTCTAATCCGGGTTCTACCATTAAAATAATGTGTGAAGCTCCCATCAACAGTCAGGCTGACCAAAACCCGAAGTTTATACGCTTGTACGTCTGTATGGATGCTTGAAAGAAGGGACTTCGGACTGGTTGCAGACCTATAATTAGCTTGGACGGCTGTTTTGTGAAGGGGCCATATAGAGGACAACTCTTAGCTGCTATGGGGATCGACCCCGACAATGCAATTTACCCAATTGCATATGCTGTGGTTGAGTCAGAATGCTACGAGACGTGGCTGTGGTTTTTAGGTCTACTCAAAGATGACTTAGAGATCAACAACTCCAATAGCATCACCTGGATTTCAGATCGTCCATAAGGGCTAATAGAAGCTGTTAAACAGCAATATGGTAATGCTTCTCATAGATTTTGTGTGCGTCATCTTTACAACAACTTCAAAGTCTTGCATAAAGGTTTGTTATTGAAGCAAAGCCTATGGAGCGCTGTAAGGTCAACCACAAAGCAAATGTATTATTTTCAAATTGATTTTATATTTTCATGTGAATAAATGGCTGAAATAAATTTGTATTTTGAAACTGATTTTATATTTGAATTTGTTTAAGTGACTGAAATAAATTTGTATTTTCAAATTGATTTTGTATTTGCTTTTTTTAACTGACTGAAATAAATTTGTATTTTCAAACTGATTTTGTATTTGCATTTGTTTAAGTGACTGAAATAAATTTATTACTAACAGGTTCAATCTGATTTTGTATTTTCATCTATTAAAGTGGCTGAAATCAATTTATTACTAACAGGTTCAACGAAGAGATGGAAAAGTTGAAGAGTAATAGCATGGAGGCATGGGAATGGTTAGCAAAACTTGATCCCAAGCAGTGGACTCGAGCTTATTTCAGTGAGTACCCATGTTCAGACATTTTGCTCAATAACTTGTGCGAATCATTTAATGATGCAATAGTTCACGCTCGTGACAAGCCCATCATAACACTTTTGGAAATGATAAGGTGTTATATCATGAAAAGGGTAGAATCTAAATTGGCGTTTGTAAGTAAGTGGAAGCATCCGGTTGGGCCAAGAGTTTTCAAATTGATTGAGAAAAACAAAATACAATCTAGAGAATGTATTGTTGAATATGCTGGTGATCTTGCATTTCAAGTGAAAGATTTTTATGGGAACCAATATGTTGTGAATCTAAAAAGCAAAATATGTGCTTCTAATCGTTGGTCCCTTTGCGGAGTCCCTTGTTCCCATGCTATAGCTTCAATCCAGTCTCGAAGTCTCAACATATATGATTATGTACATGAAAGTCTTTCGAAGTCTACGTACGAAAGATTGTACTCCTATACTCTCAAGCCTATTAATGGACCAAAACTATGGAAGAAAACAGGGCAGAATCCTGTTGAAGCCCCAACATTCAAGAAGCAAAGGGGAAGGCCAAAGAAAATGAGACGCAAAGAACCCGATGAATACACAGTTGCCGGAACAAAAACGGTGAAGTTAAAACGGACTTACATCAAGATGAGGTGATATTATTTTTCCTAACCTTTATTTTATTTTCAATATTTACTGATGTTCATATACTAAAAAATGTGTCACTCTATTGTACTTAGGTGTAAGAAGTGTGGTAAACCGGACACATTGCAAAAACTTGCGGTGCAACAGTTCATGGAAGTCGAAATGTTGCTGACCAAGCTGACCAAGATGCTCCGTGACGAAAGAAGGGGAAAAGAAGTTGTGAATTAGTCTAAGCTAGTATCTAAGGTTATATGATATTTTGGTCAAACTCTTATTAGTATAAGAGATCGATATTTACTACTTTTGATATTGGTTTTGGTATTTACTTAGATGGATGCATATTTGGTGGTTGTGAAGAAATTAGCTAGGTGGATGCATATATGGTAGTTGTGCAGAAATTAGTTAGGTGGATGCATATATAGTGTTTGTGCAGAAATTATGATATACCTGCACATATAGTTTTTTTGGCCTTTTGAGCTACATGGATGTAAAGGGTACAACTTATGAAATTGTGCTGAAATTATGAAATGATACAAGTTGTGCAGAAATATTTTGTATATGACCTCTTATAAATTAGAACCCTATCAATTATGCAGTCATATATTAGCTACAATTATTCAAGTCATTTTGGATGCATATATCACTGATGGTATCATTCATGAGTAGTACTTGATTGAACAAGTTGAAAAGTAATAGAATAACAGTGAGTAGGCAGAGAGTAAACATTGATATCTCATTTGAAAATGCATTAACATGTCATTGAAGAAATAAAATAACAACAAAGATTAAACATTGATATTTTACAGTAACAACATAATAACTTACATTACCACTCTAACATCCTTAAAATACCCAACGTCTAAAATTCATTACAAGTTGAATACATAGGCATCAATATTACAAAACAAACCTAAACCATAAACAAACAAAAAAAACCCTAACTAACAGACCTAACCATTCAAGGCTAAATTTTTTCAATATACATTATAAAAGCCACAAATATGGCAATCAACCACCAAAATTTCCAGCCACAGCCACTGCTTCTTTTGGGTTCAATGACCAACATTAGCTTCATTTGTCTCATTTTTAGCTCTATGTCTTAGATTTGAGCTTCCAAGTCTCTCACTTTTCTCAACAAACCCGGAATGACCACCTTTGATCTTGCACACATTGGAGGGTCATACCAATAAAAATATTTGCTGCCACGAGTATCAAATCCCTAGCAACATGAAGAGAATAATGATGAAGAATTATTATCAAATTCGGTTTCTTAGAGACACTATTCAACAAAAAATTCATACCTCATAATTTTCACATCCATAAAATCGCCGTCCAGGATTCGAGTCCGTCCACGAAGGGAGCCTTCGTGAAGGTTTTCCCCAAAAGCACAAACCTCCTTCCTCCAAATCCATGGCTTTCCTGTTCAAACTTCCTTTTCTTTTCTCCTTTAGAGCTGCTATAGGGTTAGTTTTATTCACATTAGAGTTCTAGTATTATGGGTATTTTTGGATTTTCAAAATTTATACTGCTCAATGTGACTTTCACGTGCAAATTCCGTCAGCAAATTCACGCCCGTTACAATTTTTAACGGCATTGCAAGGAAAAAACAATTCGGGGATATTTCGTGCTAATAAAAAATGGTTGGGGACCAAACTGTCACCCGACAAAAAGTTCAGGGACTAATAGAACTAAAAACCCTTTTTGTGTATTTTTTGATTTCTTCATAGGGGTAGTCTGGTCATTTTTGAAAAATATTAAGCACGGTCAATACAAAAGGATGTTTTTGTAGGGTGAGTTGCAAAAATAGGCCAAATTAAATGTTTGTTTTAAATGATAGCATATGTTTCAAAAAATTAAAAAAAAATAGTCATGTTACGAATTGTATAACAGAAAAATGTCACACAAAATATAACAGATCTATAAGTATTTGTAAGATATTATTTAACACTTCAAAAAATAATGAGTAAAACTTGAAGTGTTACAAAATATCTTACAAATATTTACAAATGTGTTATATTTTGTGTGATACTTTTCTGTTATATAATTCGTAACATGGCTATTTTTTTAATTTTTTAAAACATGGGCTGGACTTTAAAAACAAATTTTTTTTTTGGCTATTTCCTACGATTTCCTGTTTTTATATCGATTTAAACAATTGAAGGATTATTTGATAATTTTGAAAAATATAGGGGCAAAACTATAAGTTTGGTAAAACTCAAGATTATTAAAAAAATTTCCCTTAAAGTTTATGTAAAACATAGTAATATATTTTAGCAGCACATGCTTCTGAAATTTCATCCAAACGTATTAAAGTTCTTGAGGGAGTCACGACAGTGAGAGACAGAGAGCGAATTCCTCGGAGGCTTTGATGTGGTTGCTCCGAGCTTTAGCAAAAGCTCTTACCTTCATCAATGAAGCCTCATTCTTCTTCTTCTTTGGGTTTCTTTAGAACAAAAATGCCTCAACCATTCGCCAAAACCAGTACAGTCTTACTCACCAGTGTGAACTCTAGTTGGAAGCACAAGAGACCCTCCTCTGTGCAAGTCTCGGCTATCTCTTACCAGAAATTCATTCACTTTGCTTTGGATGAGACCAAACGACATACCCATTTGGAAAGGTCTCATCTTCAGGTAAACACATTAGCAATGTCTCTCCACTGTTTGCTATTATGTCTGTGTGTAAGTGTTTTGTGTTTTTGTTGCCTTGGATCTCATTTGGATTTGCCTTTGGACTAAGCAGTTCCTTTTTATGGCTTTTGTTTGATATCCTTGTGGGTTTGTTGAATCCCAGTTGGCACATTTAGCTGTGTGATTTTTTGGATAGAACCCATAAGATAAAAGTAAAGTTTTGAGCTTGTTTAGCTAAAATTTCGGCATTCAAAGTTTGATAACTTTTTTTTCTTCTCTAGTCTTAAGAGTTGAAGATGGGATTTGGTTTTGGAGCTCAAAAAGTGGCTTCTCTTCGTTTTATTTGTGTACATCATAAATTAGTTGCTAGTTGGGTTTTAGTTTATTTCATTTGTTTCTCATTAAGAAAATTTTCTTCTTTATATGATATGAAGCTCTGTGAATTTCCCTAGAGCTTCCTGGGAACCCTGGAACAAGGACTTTAGGTTAAAAAGGAGGTGATACACTATTGTGTTTTTTAGGCTACACTCTAGAATCTCCCACTTGAAAAGCAACATTTGCTTTTAACAATTAATTGGAATCTTATTCTCCAAAATATGTAACAAAAGAAACCGAAAAAGGTTGAGTCTTTTTCAGGATTCTGTTGAGCCAATATGCTTTAATGTAGACTTTAATTAGTTCTGTGGTAGCTTTTTCATCGTCATGGAAGGAAGATATCAGTTTTGCTTTTTCTTGTTTGTTTTTGGCTAGTATAAGATTCCCTAGCATACACAGCTACTGTGCACTATGGGTGCTCTTGTACGTATTTTGTGTTTTACATGCTATCTCTCCGTTCTGTTTCTGATGAATTGGGCTATTATATCATCAGGACAGATATAATTCCATGGTTTCCACGGATGGCACTGTAGAACTGCAAATGCAGTCGTTCCAAGCTCCGAAGATTAGACTTCTAAGAAGTCTTAGTATTGAGAGTGAAACAATGCAGGTAGCTCTCTAACTTGTTACGACAACCGTGACATACCATATGCTATAAAGCGATGAAAAGCCACCAGAGTTAATTTTTCACTGATCTTTGATTAATAGCGTTAGCACCACCGTCATGATACCGATTTCAAGGAGAGTACCATGTGGGGTGCCCTGTAGAACAGGTGAATGATGCCCCAAGACTCTTGTAAAAATATTCAGAGGATCACCCTGAGGCTCTTTATCATTTAAATTTCGCTTTCTACGTCCATATGCATTTTATGGTTCTTGGTATTTGATTTTTGCACTTATAACTATTCATATTCCTTCCTTTTTGCAGGTTTTGGATTTTGGCGTCTTCCCTAAACCGGAATACGATTTACCTATATTTTGCGCCAATATCTTTTCAAATGCAAGTACAAATATAATTTTGCTGTAAGCTTTCCTCTCTCTGAATGTGGGAACATGATAATTTAGTTGCTACTCAGTACATATCAAACAGAATTTGTGTATTTGTTACATTCGAGTTCAAAACGTAATTGTTGTATGGGATACTCTTCACTAAGCCCAGAGTGCCTTCCGAGGCATACTTGCTTTCTTAAATGCTTTCTAGAAGACCTGAAACATGGCAAAGTTTGCTAGAAGATGAAAGATCCATCCCCAAGATAGTTCGGTGCTACAGAATTTCATAGAACTTTATTAGAAGTTTTTTCTCTGGTTCAGAAATTTTGGTTTAGAATTTCATAGAACTCCTTTGATATTGTCTTCTCTATTCTTTTCTTTTTCCTTTATATATTAAAACATTTTATTTAGAAATTACTTTTGTATTTTTTGAGGGAAAAAAGAGTGATTTATGCTGTTCTTATCAGATCAAACTAATATAGCTGGGCTTATGTTACATAGTAATCTTGTTGAGTAATCAGTTGCACTCACTCCTTATTAATCATTGACAGAGATCTTAACCCTTTGCACGATGTCATCGCCCAAAGCGATTACAAAGAAAAGTACTATAGGAGTCTAATTCCTCTTGGAGTTAAATATGCCGAGGTAAATGCAAAAGTCTGATGCTTATTACCTGCAAATTGTTTACTCATCCTGATATTTGTAATATCTACGGTATTATTCTAAAGATATGCGGCATGGTGACCTAAACACGGACTTAATGCAGCTTTTGCCGTGGGGAGGAAAGCTCACAAGCGAGTCTATAAAATTTTTCTCGCCCATCGTTATATGGACCAAATTTACTCCGAGTCAAGAAAAATATGATGTCCTATACTCTGCACTTAAGGATTATTACAAGGTATGAGAGATGATAGCATTCAAATATTTTGTGATTACCACCTTTGTCTTGTGCTTTTCTTTGTTCAACTTGATGGCTGAAAGTTTTACGATTGTACCGTCTTATGTCTTTTTTCTATGTTTACAGGCATGGCTTGAGCTGGTGGATGGCGGAACAGAAGAGAACGATGAATCGAGAATTATACGCAACCGTGAAGCACAACATAGATATCTGGCTTGGAGGGCCGAAAAGGTGATTAACATTTTCTTCTATCAATTCTGGGAAATACGTATAGGATTATCAAATAATCATGCTTGCATGCCATAACTCTCCTAATATTGAAAGAACTTACAAGATTTCTCAACAATAACTTTGTTTTTTCAATTGAAATCGAAAATAAAAAGAAAACGAAAAGCTGGTTGTATGAGCTGCTCATTTGGTTTGTCAACTTTTCTGGAAAGCAGGATCCTGGTCATGGAGTTTTGAAAAAGTTAATTGGCGACGTAGCGGCAAAGGTATAGAATTGTGCTTTACATTCACTTTTTAGCACCTAATCAACGAACATAGCTCCTTACTTTTTCTTGCAATCCTGTAGGAGTTGCTGAGGAACTTCCTCTTTGATGGAATCAATGAACTAGGAAGCAGAACTTTCCTGGATTACTTCCCCGAGTATCGCTCTGAAGACGGGACTGTGATTGAGCGACGCAGTATAGTTGGCAAGTCCTTTGAAAGTCGCCCTTGGGATGCAAGAGGAGAATTCATAGGTAATAGTTTGACTACTTAGCATGTAACGTATCTGGAATTTCTGTTGGATTGTTTGTTTGTTTGTTTGTTTGTTTTTTTTTTTTTTTTTTTTTGCGTTTCTATCTTTCTCCAAACTTGAGATTTTGTGGAAATGATAGCATGTAGTTTCGTTCCAATATGTCAATTAGGGTCTTTTTCTTAAGCTCAATTCTTTCATCAATTCAGTGACAGTAATCATCAATTCATTGACAGTAATCGAATGATTCACATAAGCTCATTCATTTTTTTTTTTTTAAATAACATTAGATATATTACTCTTATAAGACTAAATATTTACTAATTACAATACAAATTAAATGAAAAAAAAAACCAGAAAATACCACGTATAACAGTTATATACATTCTTTAAGCACTTATGTGTCACATACAATTCACTCTTATGGAACAATGTCTGCACCGATACACAGAGAGAGAATCAGACAGAATGCAAAGCCCTAGATTTGCGGCGATTGGAACAATTCTCGCCATTTTTGTTGATCGTTTCCGGGGCCTTCTCCCTGCAAAGATGTAATTGTTTTAGCTGAAGTACATGTTTTCAAACGACTTAAGTTCTGTACACAAATTTATGTGCAACTTCGTCTATAGCTACTGAAATCAGCTTGAGCGAAAAATTACCTCGACCGAGTTGATTTCATAAATTTTGCCTTCAGTGAACTCTATATCCAGGGCTTGTATGCAAGCTTCAGCTACGACAAGTCTGCTAACCTCTCCTACTAGTTTATCTCCTGAAAACCGATTTGGCAAATTCGTTAAAACAATGAGATATGAGTAAAGCAGATAAAAATAACATCAATAGTAAAATCGAATTATATATGGCGTAAACCTTGACCAATAACAACGGCACGCCTTTCCCCTGCCGTAGCTTTGAGCAAAGTGTTTAAATCGTAAGATGTGTATGGCCCGTCCGTCAATCTACCAGCTCTGTATGCGATGTAAACACAAAATAGGCAAAGATTGAAGGCCAGAGTGTGCGATGAAATTTGCATATGTTGTAAACAAACCTGATTATTGTAAATGGTAGACCAGAGTTTCGAAGACAATCCTCGCCCATCTTCTTATATTTGAGAACACCGAAAAGGTTCATGATGCTGGCGAGAAAGAGAAAAACACGTCGGCAAACATGAAAAGTAGTGGTAGTCAATTAACTGAATGAAAAAGGTTAAATGTCATGACTAGAAAGATATCTCTAAATGGCCATTAACATGAACCAAATTGAATTCCCTTTTCTAGTAACTGATTTTAATAAGAGAAGAGATGCTGGAAAAAGAAAAATGGCTTGCTAATTGCTATATCACTCACCGTGAGTCTTACCTCCATGGAAGTTCATTAAACTTGGTCACACCTATTGAGGAAACAAGAACGACTCGCTTCACCGATGAAGGAAGCGCAGAGACAAGGTTTCTCACACCCTCCCAATCTACAGAAGGAAAACAAAACCAGACAAAAGTTCTCGAACCATGTTTAAGCGAAGTGCGAATGACACTTGGTATATTTTGTGTCTTTCAGCGAATAACATCGAAACCCTCTCCTTTGAGAGCAATTCATGCAGACAAAACACATGTAGGCAAGCTTACCTACTCTTTCTGGAGAATTGTCTCCTTCCCAACGTTTCGAAGGAAAAGCCGTTGTCCCAGTGCAGCATATGACATGCGTAACTCCCTTTAAGACAACTCGTCTAAATTAATTCCGTCAACAAATCATCAATACGTTTTAATGAGAGCCAAAAAGAGAGAGCAAACCTCAAAAATATCTGGATCTAGATCTCCAGGGTTTCTAGTATCACCCATGAATACCTGTCAAGTTTAGAATCTCTATGAGAGAGAGATTTAGATCAAAGAAAGAGAACATGTTTAAGCACGAAATTGGATCGCAAACAATTAGGTTGGCCATCAAGAAGCACAAGGAAGTCGTTACCTGTAATGTCTCCTCATCTTGCTTGCCAAATAATGTCGTAGCTTTCTCGGGGTCACGCAGTAATAGGCGCGCCTTGATATTCCGGTTGAGCAACGATGCCACAACCAATTGCCCTGGAAGAAATACACTAGACATAGTAAACCCCATATGTTCTTAACAAACACACCAAAGGGTATCTTCAGAACTGAAATTTTTTAAGGCACATCAATCATTTCTTTCACTCCTCTCAATCAGGCAACACACTCAAAACCTTAACAAATTTATACATAAAAGGATGTTATGTATAATAAAATCCTAGAATTTGAAGGAACCGTATATTTCCTTCACCAATACATCCCAAAAAAGCAATAGTAAACATTGACATAAATTTATAAAACCAACCCCAAGAAAACAGGTCAATAAAATACATAATAAGCATTAACAAACACATGATAAAGACTGTGGACTAGCAAGAAATTACTGCGAAAAGAAGTTTGTATGACAATAATTAGGTTAATGACAAAAATAAATAAATAAAAAACGCCCTCTTTCAAAATTAATCCAAAAAAAATGAGTTTGAGTCGTTTTCCCAAACTAACTTGTGCAGTAAATTTTACAATAATCACATCAATTTGAATCCAAATAATTGTAGGATTCAAAAGCATTATCAAACTGCTCTATTATGAAACTGGACAAATAAAAATAGTAAAGATGGGACTAGAGAGTAAAAAGACTGTAAAGCCCCACCAACACCACCGGTGCCACCGACGACGAGAACGACCTTCGAAGACGAGGGAGGGGCAGTATCGGAATCTTGGGTCGATTCCGAATCCGGCTTTTGGACAATTTCTTCTCTCACAGCACGAAGCTCGTGAAAGACTTCCCTTCTGGGGCCGGAGACAGTCCTCGATTTCGAACAAGCGCGCTCTGAGCGAAAGCCCAGTGGCGGAAGGGCAATGAGAGGGACTTGGCGAGGGTGTTTTGGGAAAGTCTCGGCTCCGAAGTCTGGGATTGGACTGAGCGACGAGAGTCGAGAAGCCATGAACGAGCAACAGAGAGAGAGAGAGAGAGAGAGAGAGAGAGGGAGAGAGTGGCAGAGGGGGGAAAGAGGAAGGTAAAAAAATCAGTTTGTGGTTGTTATATTTGGAGTTCTTATTTGCCGAAAATGCCCCTGAGTGCTTGCTTGGTCGGGCTGTGGAAACCGGAAAGATTTGATTTTGATGTGCTTTTTTGTCATTTGAGAATATGGTTCTGATTTGGCAATATTATTGACCAGATATTTTTGTTTTTATTTTTTAATTTAATATCTTGACCAGAATAAATAGAATATATATAGTTGCGTAGGAAAACACGTATATGTAAGTGTTACAAAAAATCAAATTTAACTTTCCCTCATTATTTAAACCCTAAAAGAGAAATTGAGTAAATAGTCATTTTTTAAGATAATTTTTCATGCATTTAATCAAATTTTTGGGTAATTTTTTAGGATTTAGCTCTAAAATGTCGAAATTAAGGATTTAGTCATAATATGTAATATTTTATGTTACATGCAACGTTATATTTAATGTTATATTTTTTTACATATATATATGTTACATGTAACATTTTATGTTACGTGTTATGGCTAAATTTCTAATTTCGTCAAAGGGAGATTTTAAGGAATACTCCACTCTTGACACAATGATAATTTAACCACATATATGTTGCACTTTTGATTTATATTTTAAAATTTACACTACAAACATAGAGTAAAAATGAAGGGAGTACACCACATGTGGTATAGATTATTAAGTGGCATTAAAAATGGCTTTATTTTGAAATTCTCCCTTCCTGAAACTATGGCTAAATCCTCCAAACTTTATCTTTAAAATGGCTAATTGCTTAACTGACACAATATGTTTTAAGAAAATAGTCAACGTTTTTATTATTTAAGAAAATAATTATTTTTTTAACTACATGATGGTGTTATATTACCTGTCATTAGTTTTTAAATGGGCTAATACTAATTTGTTAATTTTTGAAAACATTGTTCATTTCTTTAAAATATGGACTAGAAAATGGCTAAATAACAAAGACTAAAAAACAAAATGACAGAGTTAATTTTCGTGACTATTTGATTGGTTTTGATAATTATCGAAATTTCTTCGAATGGCTCTCGTTTGGATAGATTAATTTTTGATATATAAAAAATCATCCAATATATATGTATATATATTATTTTATTTTTTATAGAGTTTAGTTTTGTGCCTTATTTTTTTCTTATGCTTATTTACTATTACTTCATGTCTTTGTTTAGTTGTTATGCATGACTTTCTCATATGAATTATGAACTTATTTTGTGTATCAATTATTGTTTTTCATTAATAGGCTTTACTGTACTAATATTATAGAGTATAAAATTTTCAATTTTTTTCACTTTTGCTTAACTTTTGGGTCATCCGACAATTGTCCAAATATCGACAAAAAACCGAAAGCAATCACCATTTTTGGGCGATTTTCAAAATTAAAATTTTGGTTAGGAAGAGATCGAGGGGACAAGGGGGACGACAATGAGTTAGGAAGAGAGAGAAAGAAAACCCTAATTGGTGTCAAGTGAGCCTTTTATACTAGGATTTTCTTGGACAATTCAAAAATAATAAAATAATATGTAAATTTTAAAAATTATGAAAATTTACCTAAAGACTTGGCTCGACAAATTAGGAATATTAATATCAATTTTGTGTCAAAAATCAGTTATCAACATTACCAAATAATTCAAAATAAACTTAATAAAAATTACAGTGATATTCCACGCAAACAAGTGCGGGCTCAATTCAATATATTGGAAATATTTTTCTCTACGACGAGAACATTTACATTAAAAAAATAATATCAACAGACAAATTAAATTAAAATAATCGCAAAAAGTAGAGTACGATTCGGTTGATTACAAAAGGTTACCAAATCAGGGCACATTAGCAAAATGACTTGTTAAAATAACATCTTTTGAGAAAATGACTCAACTATCTAAAAATTAAGTTATTAGCCTCAAGCCCATGTGGACTGTCCAAAATATCCTTATTCACCTAAATTTTATTACAATATGTAACAATACTTGTTACAACAAGTAACAAATATTGATACAAATCGTAACAGACAAAAGTGTGATAAAAATAAGATATTTCACCCAAATTTTATTATAATATGTAACAAATATTGTTACGGATTGTAACAATATTTACAATAAGTAACAAATGTTGATACAAATCGTAACAGACAAATGTGTGATAAAAATTAGATTTTTTTTTATATATCTATCAAAAGTTGTTATTTATTGTAACAAAAATTATTACAGTCTGTAACAATATTTGTTACAGATAGTAATAAAATTTGGACGAACATGGGTATTTTGGGCAGTCTTAATATATGTGAATAGGCCTAGAGGCTAATAATTTAATTATGACAAACTCAGATCAATTCCTTAAAACTAAAGCTAAAAATAGGTCATTTAGCTAAAAATAATTTTTCATTTTAAATAATTACAAACAAATTAAAAAAAGAAATATTTGGGTTTTAGCATTTTTTTAGGCTCATGTTTTAAGAATTTAGTTATAATTTCACAAAATTAAAGAATTAATCATTTTTATCGTGTAACAAAAATTGATACATATATAATAAATTTTGATACACATCTAACAAATATAATATAATAATTTTTCATATTCGTATAATAACTTTTGATACATATGTAGTATATTTCTTAATTTCGTGAAACAGGACTAATCCTTAAAAATTTAACAAAAAAGTTCGGCTATATCTTTAAAAATCTCTAAAAGAAATTCATCGACATTAAATAGTCTATTAAAAAATCAAAAGGTCGAAACTGACCCGCACTCCTCACCATCGCCGCCATCCCCGCCGCGTCGAACATTACCTCCGACACCACCAACACTTTTGGGTCATTTTAGCTTTTTTCTTAAAATACTTTTTCAAATATTCAAGGGTATTCACTTTCCACACAACCTTCAAACTTGTCCAAGCAAATATATATATATATATATATATATATATATTTATTTATTTATGGCGTCTTCTTCCTCTTCAGCTCTCTCAAGACTGTCCAATCTCCGCAGACACTTGGACTCTTCGAACTCAAAGGTTCCAACTTTTACAACCAAATTCACTTTCTTCACTCTGGGTTTTCTCTAATGCTTTACTTTCACTTAATCGCGATCAGGGTTTGGGCTTAGTCAAGGTTTCTCATGAAGTCTCCGAAGCTTTGTCCAAGGGAAAAGCCATTGTCGCTCTCGAATCCACCATCATTTCCCACGGTAAATATATTTAGGGAAAAAAAAAAGCACTTTTTTTTATTTAAATTTTTTGGCTTCAAAATGTTAGCTTTTCAAAAACCCAAGTTTCTTTGTGAACCCAATTTGTTAATTTCTGGGTTAAGTAAAGGTTATGTAATGTTTCACTGAGTTACGGCTTGAAATATGTGTATAACAACTTTATACAATGTTCTTAAACTCTGTGGCGCTCAATTGTTTATTAAAATGTTGATTTTGCTCGGGTATTAGGGATGCCTTATCCGCAAAATCTCGAAACTGCGAAGGATGTCGAGGCGATTGTGAGGCGAAAAGGAGCGGTTCCTGCCACCATTGCGATTTTGGATGGCATACCATGCGTAGGTGTTTATAATAAACTTTTCACTTCCTACATTGTGCAAATACATGTGGAGTTGAGTTTGTACCTTATGTTAATTGCAATAGAAATTCTTGGTTTGCCTACTCGGCTGTTGTGCATGATGTTCGTATTGTTATGATTGCAATGATAAATTTTGGTCCCGGCGATATGAGTTTATGGAGCGTGTGCCTTGACCTTTTACGTGTAGAAACTAACAGTTCTGTAGGTGATAATTGGCAGAGGATAGTCCTATTACGGTTCAAGCGTTTCCATTTGATCCTAAATTGTTCGCCACCTTGAATGTTGAAGTATAATATTTTTGGGGTTTAATTTAAAGTGATAATCCTTGGTTGGTTATTATTATATTGGCTTAGTTATTTTGTGGACTCTGATTTGGCCAGAAGTTTTTTTTTTTTATTTTTTGGAAACTGTTTTGTAGAGGGGTACACTAGAAATTATTCACGCAATGGTTTTTCATCTATTCATTGATGTTGCAAAACTGTTGCTATAGGTTTAAGTACGCAAGAGCTTGAAAGGCTTGCGAAACTTGGAACAAAAGCTCAAAAGACAGCTCGTAGAGACATTGCACATGTTGTAAGTAACTTCATATATTAAACCTCCATATTTCAGGTTACTCGTCGGTGATTTATAGTTTGTAAATACAAACATAAGTAACGGATCATATTTCCTTTGTGTCTATCTAATTCTGTACTAGAAGTTTCTTCTGATAAAGGTTACTAATTTATCATAGTTTCAGGTTGGTTATTCGTAAAAAAGTCGATAATGCAATATGATTACTCAATGGTTTCTCATTTAGGTGGCTACTAGAGGAAATGGGGCAACTACTGTGTCTGCAACTATGTTTATTGCTTCTATGGTAATCACATCACTCTGTTCTTAGCCTTTGTTTTTTTTGTTTTTTTTTTTTTTAAGAAAAAAAATTATCCCCTGATTTTGGTTCCATAAATAATTTCTCTGTGCATTGTCAACTTCTTTGTCAATTATTTAAATTTCTTATGCTCGGCCTACAAACTATTGTAGGTTGGCATCTCAGTCTTTGTCACTGGAGGGATTGGAGGAGTGCACAGACATGGTGAACATAGTAAGTTTATCTCAATCTGTACCTTTGAGATTCAAGTTATTAATTGTGCTTGGCTGTTTAAATCCCTTTTGTATTGTTGGTTTTTCTGTTTGAGTAGGAACCAGGTTTCATTACAAGTTTATCTGTCAAGGGTCTATGAACATTACCTGCAGATAGAAAATGTTTTTCTATAGAGTCGTGCAATTGGTATAGAAGAGAGATCTTGAAACTTCTTTTTGGCGCTTGTACAGATGTAGAGAATTCAGCATGAAAACAATGAGGAAGTTTATTTTTCTTCCTGCGTATGGATGTAGGAATCAGATTTTATAAAACTTTCACTCTAAGCCAGAAGAATGTTCATTGCTCAGAAAACATCTCCTTTGAAGTTTCTCATGTATAATATGCAATATTTTTTTTATTTGTTTCTGTCAATAGATTTGTTTAGCTATAACATCATCTCCCAGTTGGCCTGCGTCTTCTCTACCTATGATCTCTGTAATTGATTATTACTTTTGAAAACTTATTTCAGTCTCTTCCTTGCAGCAATGGATATATCTTCTGATCTGACCGAGCTTGGGAGGACACCTGTGGCAGTCATTTCTGCTGGCGTAAAATCGATACTAGATATTCCCCGCACACTTGAGTACTTGGTACTTGTTATATTATTACTACCAATATAGTATCGAAGTGTGATCGTATTCCATTTAAATCGTCAATTTAAGTACTACTTTTGTCAAACATCACTACAGGAAACACAAGGAGTTTGTGTTGCTGCTTACAAGACCAATGAGTTCCCAGCATTTTTTACTGAAACTAGTGGCTGCAAGGTATCATTGTTTTTTTATTATTTTCTTCTTTCTTCGAACTGATAATGTTATTTTCTCTTATACAAGTGACGATCAAGTTTTAGCATCCACATATTTAGCAAGCATGCAAATTTATATCATTTGCTTGAAGGAAAAAGATTTAGTAATTCTTTTGATCTTTTGCCCCTCTGTTTTTTGGCTTATGATATGGCAATTAGGTACCTTGCCGTGTAGATTCCCCAGAAGATTGTGCCCGACTTATTGGTAAACGCAAATGCCCAATCTATTGCTTAACTTCTGCTTTTGACTTGCATGTAAGGTTTATAGTAGCACCCATATGTAACCTTTGTTGATTTTGCAGATGCCAACTCAAGACTTGGTCTTGGAACCGGAATTCTGATTGCAGTTCCTATTCCAAGAGAACACTCGGCTTCTGGAAGCTTAATTGAGTCTGCAATTCAGCGAGCTCTCAGAGAAGCTAGGTAAATAAACATCTTTTGGTGCATCTGTATGGCAAATTGTACTTTTCACGTTATCATATTGTTGGTTTGTTTCTAATTACATTATGATTGGAACTACATCCAGGGATAAGAATATTACAGGAAATGCCGAAACTCCTTTCTTGCTCGCGCGAGTGAATGAACTGACGGGAGGAGCTTCTCTTTCTTCTAGTATCCTTTTCTGTCACTTTGTCATAGCTTATGGGCGAACTAATAGAATTTGTGTACTTATAAACACACGCCCTTTGGTTTCCATTATATTATGTGTCGATGTTGCTTGGTTTACGTAAACAATTTCTTAACCAACTCGTAGACATTGCATTGGTGAAGAACAACGCACTTGTTGGCGCTGAAATAGCTGTAGCACTTGCCCACCTCAGAGAAGATGCTAACTAAGGTGAGATTCAATGTTTACTCATTCATCGACTGTTACATTAACTGAGCAAAACATGAAACTGAGAATCTTCAATAGAAATCAAAAGCAACACTACTACGTATTATTTGCTCATCTGTACTCCTCGTCTTACAGGTGCTTTTCCAAGTCATCTATCTTTGCTGAGACAAACTGCTGTCGTCTTTTGATAGGTGATTCAGACTTTCGAAGCCAGCGTTATTGACCACAATCACCGAACAATGTGCGCTTATCGGGTCTGGAGTGTGTGGAGTGTCAATTTCTGTTCTAAGAGATGCTCGTTTCAACTTCTGGATGATATCGAATTTGGATGGCGCGTGAGTTTTTCATGTACATTATATTTCATATTAGACCTAAATCGCGAGGCTTTGGATTATATGCATGTCAACTTAATTTTGTTGGTTGAATAATTTATGATGAGTTCAATGGTTAAGACTAGTCATTATCTCTCATCTGCAAGTGCAAACCCATTTCTCAAACTCTAAAGCTTTTGAGATTTGAGATTTTGACAACATTTCAATTAGGTCCTTCTATTTATAATTTCTAGTAAATTAATGCTCTAAGACGCTATTTTGGAGAGACATACTCCATTACATGGTTATCAAGTTATTGAATAATGTTTGAAGTGCACACACAAGGTTGAGTTATACCTTGTATAAACGAAGTGCACACTCAAACTTGACAAGGTTGAGTTTTTAAAGTACAATTCATTTAATACGACTGGTACAAAAATAGGACCTACATTTCTTATCTTCCTTATTGACCTATGAATGATATCAAATAGGTTATAAGAAGATAAACCAACTTTGGAGTTGTAATATAGGTATCGAAAGGAAAACAGAAAACCGTAAACTAAACTGCCTTTTTTTTTTTCCTTTGAAAAATGATCATTTCGTTATAACATTCCATATCTCTATCGTCATATAAGAATCTTGGAGTCCACTAATAAAACTGAAGAGACTTTTAAGTCAATTTTACTTGAAAAATGAGTCTAATTTTACTCTAACCATTAGCATCAATTAACTAAAGAGTCTTTAAAAACAATGTGTTCGAGTCTCTGAATTTAGACGCTTAAGAAAGAAAAACATTCTAATTGTTATCGACTTAACAATAGTCCAACTGTTTTATTCAACAAAAGTCCAATAGTCTCTATTCAATCACGCAAACCTATAGAATAGAGTTAGAGATATTCAATTCTTTGTTTGAAGTGCATAAACGATTAAAGCAAGAGTTCAGACACAGACAAACTTCTCTAACGACCGTACTGTCTTATTTATTGCACTCTTTCTTGTCATTAATACTCAGTTGTGTCTTATATTGACCATAGACAAGATTTCAAATACAATAAGTTTTGGACATTTTAAGGGCATAACCAAGTCAGTCCAGCCATATATCGCCACTAGATTTCTTGGATAATCCTCAATAAAAATTTTGAACTCTTCATACATTTGAAAAGGTAGATCTCTACAATGATTTTCTTTTCCAAGATCTCCATGAAAAACGAAACTTAGCTGAGAATTCAAGGCCTTTCCTTGCTAACGCCATAAACAAACTCGGCATAATTTGGATTCTTTGTAACAGGTTCTTCATTTTGTCCATTCTATTATTCTACAATACTAAACATTAAATGTGGCAAATAAGTTTCTTGCAAAATTTAGATCAACAATACTAATAAAAAATTAATTTGAAATTTTATTTTTTAAAGAATTGTCGCAAATGAGTTAAAAAACGTACTTGTCAAACATTTTATTACGATTCTCAATCTTAACGTTTTTGCCAAATGGGAGAGAGTTTAGTAAATTACCGACACTGGCAGAGGTATTAGTCAACCAAGAAAAGTGACCATTATAAAGTCTTTAATCTTTATCATACCTTTTTTTTTTATTGAATATTAATTGACCAAGGATGTAAACTCTTTTACATGATTTATCGCATTTATTTTTCCCCGGCAATTCTTTTTTTTTTTTCCCTTTTAAATTAGGGAGAGTTGTAAAAATATGTCAAAATTAAATGTGTTTTTTAAAGGGTGAGTTGCAAAAATAGGCCAAAATTAAATGTTTGTTTTAAATGATAGCCTATGTTTCAAAAAATTAAAAAAATAGCCATGTTACGAATTGTATAACAGAAAAGTGTCACACAAAATATAACATATCTATAAATATTTGTAAGATATTATTTAACACTTCAAAAAATAATGAGTAAAAGTTGAAGTGTTATAAAATATCCTACAAATATTTATAGATGTGTTATATTTTGTATAACACTTTTTTGTTATATAATTCATAACATGGCTATTTTTTTAATTTTTTGAAACATGGGCTGGACTTTAAAAATAAATTTTTTTTTGGCTATTTCCTACGATTTCCCTTTTTTAAATGAGCCTATGTTTCGAAAAATTAAAAAAATAGTCACTGTAAAGAAATTCGTAACAAAAAATGTCAAATAAATTAAGATATTGTTTAATACTTCAAAAAATAATGAGTAAAAGTTAAAGTGTTGCAAAATATTTTACAAATTTTTACAGATGTGTAATATTTTGTGTGATGCTTTACTGTTATATAATTTCTAACATGGATATTTTTTTTATATTTTTTGAAATATAGGCTATCATTTAAAAACATAATTTTTTTGGCTATTTACTATAATTTTCCTTTAAATTATATGTAATTACATATTAAATCACACTATAGACCTTACTCTCTATTTAGAGCACTAGCGAGTAATTCAAGAAGTAACTACATGGACCACTAAATATCTTAAACTCAACCATATTATATAGAAAAAAACCTCTAAAAAAATACATTTATCGGAATTTAAACTTGAGACTTCAACAACCACATCAAAAGACTTTGTCACCCAGACTAACTCTCAGGGGTTCTCCTAAAATTTTTATTGAGGTTCGGTGAATTCAAGTTGAAATTATACTAGAAAGCCACCTAACTATTTATTACATGTACTTAGCAAAAGAAAAAGAAGAAAGAAGCTTACTTCATTACACGTACAAGAAATTATTAATTGGCACAATCATGTTCTTTGTTTGTACAATCTGAATGAAAATATTTTAATGGTTATTGGCTTTTTTAATTTCAAAGGTGATTTGGTTTACGAAGATTTAAGGATTTTACTTTCACCCTTGGCTTAAACTTAGTAAGACCGTCACCATGCAAGGGTCATTGTGTTCTGATTCTATTTAAGCATGCAATAGTATTGAAATATTGAATTTAGCACGCTGAAACCATATTGTACTCTAATAAGTTTATGCTAAAGTAAATACTATTTTTTTATTATTTAAATTTTATTCAAACAACCATAAAACATACCTACAATGAACATAATATATTATTTTAATACTTTTATAGTGGCAGTATTATATTTATAAGCTCATATCATAATTTGACATATGCTATTTTTGGTGTAAGATGTAGCATATGCTAAAATTTATGTTAAATTTAGTATAATAAGAGTGCAGCTTTTTGTTTAAATGTTATATATTAGGATTAACATAGTTTTTACCACATGCATATTCAAGATGCTCCTATACTGTAGGCTTTAGCGATGATAAATAACTCAGACACATCACCATAATTTAAATCAATACATTGAAGTTATAACTTAAAATATCATATTGTGAATACTTAAAAAGTCTCATATTTTATTTTCCTAAAAGCTTTTGGTTTCTTACCAATATCCAATATAAAAAATAATAATCTCCAATACTTGAGGGGTTGGTGATGCTTAGCTTTTTTTTTTTTGTTTAAAGAAGTTTTATTTAGCATTTCATTTTCTAACTAACGTGGCAAACACATATAGATAAACAATTGAGGACATATAGATATGATATCTAAGAAAAATACTGATTTATGAACGTTTATGACCGAGTATTTAAGAAGCTGGCAAGCCAATACTTCTTTTTCGGACAAGGAAAACAGAACAAAATTTTTCTTCCTAATATTTGGTGTTGGATTTATGTCTATGACTCAATAATTAGAAAATGGATATATTGAATATTAATTCTATTATTGTAAGCTTATATGTTAAGTGGCTGACTTTTCTTTGTAATACTTTTTTATTATACCTAATAACCATTGAAGTTTCTATATGGACCCAATTGAACCACATCTGTGAATATAGCTTCTTGAATAAAGTTTTATGAGATAAAATCAATGGCATTGTTTTAGTGGATTGGTTATGTGAATATGGTCTTTGAAGGACGTGATAAATTGGTGAATGATGTCTTTTGTTGAGAAGAAGCTACAATATTTATATATGGAAGCTCAATGTCCATTAGTACAATGTAATTGTGTAATATCTATCAAGTATTGACCAGTCAAACAAACAATAACCCATCCTTTTGAGGTTCTAGGAATCAAACATCTAAAAAGTAAAAAGGCATATGGTGCATTCACATATCACAACCAAAGGACTTTTCTGCGGTGAAAATGGTACTAATCAATAATTTTTTGGCACTCAATCCTAATACTAAGAATGAAAGTGTTATATAGTTCGGAATCAAAGTGTTACCGATGAATTATTTGGGCAAATCATTTGAAGGATTTGGTACTATTTAAACTATTTTCATAACATTTTGTTATTGGAGGTCAAAATTATTTATTTTAAAATGACCCATTTGAATGGGTGAAACAAATAAGGCACAAATTCAATCGAATTAGGCTCGTCTGAGAGAAGATTTAGGCCTTTTTAATAGGATTTATCTGATCCTCTCTCAGTTGAGTTTCATATTATTATCCCGTAAGGAAAAAAGATAAAAAATTGTTGATTAATTATCGTCATTAATTGAAAAAGAAAAAAAAAAAGTCTATGGTCGTTTCACCATTTAACTTGGACTAACTTTTTTGTAGTCTTTATTGTCATTTATGAAGCTTTGATTGACTCACTTTTATAAATGAAATACGGTCCTTCGGAAAATAAAAAGTTCACTCTGAATTCTTGATCAAAGAAAGTACGGCACATAGACTAGAAAACGACATAAAGGAGGTCTCATTTTAATGAATCAAGATCTTATGTTCTCAAATTGGTATTTTCCTTGCTCTGCTCTTAACGAGAATCGCACACATACGTCTTTAGAAGAGAATATGACAATATAAAAATATAATTACAAAATAATACGTATAAAATTTTTATTATGAGCACAATATCGAAAATACTAATTTAAAAACAACGTATATGTTCCCATTACTCATAATTTCAAATTTCAAATTTCAGCAATATTTTTTGATAAGGCCATGAAGATAAGTATCTTCTAGTCCTTAGAATCTTTTTTGTACACCACATTAATTGTAAGAGATATCATGATCTTGTCTTTTATACTCAAACTCATACTAGCTGATAAATTAAATCCAAATGCTAACTTCATTGCATTACCGGTGACGTGGCGGGGTGTGATTGGGTAGCTTTTTTGCACTTTGATTAAGTGACATGGTCCAACACACAACTTGACATGATGCTTGATTAATATGGACAAATTTCAGCAAAATTTGCTAAGCATACGGCTAATGTTAGTCGTTTTTTATTCCCTAAAAACAAGGGGATTAGGTAGTTGATTACCATTATTTCGAACATTAGATCTTTCCATTTAAGTAGTGTTACACATCTATAAGGAATTCTATTAAAAATTGTGTAGGTTAAAATGTTGGTTTTTCTTCATACTTTTCTCCGTAAGAAATTGTGTTTATAATTATGTGTTGATGATCGTCAATTAACAGTTTATGTAATATTATATAAGCATGTGAGCCTTGCAGTTGAGACCTCCTACAATCACGCGTTTGTGATGATTATGATTTATGAGTATAAACTTGTGGTAAATAATGTCCTTCCAACCCTAAAACTTCACTAAAATTAAAGAGAAAACATAAAAAAGTAGTGTAGTAAATTTTTAGTACTTATTTAAATAAATATGGTCAATGTTCGAAAAATTTTAAAACAATCGGTTATTAAATTATTTATTTAATAATTGAATTTATTATTACAATAATTGAGTTGTGCTAAACATATTGTTTTCTACCAATTTTAAGTCAATACTAATTGATTAAAAAATAGTATATTTATCCAAAAAAATATGATATATCACCTGTAATAATATGACATATTAAAATTAGTAATAAAAATCACATGTTTAGCAATCTTCTATAATAGTAAACTTATTTCCTAATAAACAAAGTGATTATTTATCATTTTTTTAAAAAATACCTATTTATTCGAAATATATATTCCAAAATATTTTTAACTATATTTCTGCTTAACCTAAAATGAATTAGTATTTTTTTTTCTTTTTTGCAAAACCCAACAAAACCTAGAAAATAGAGTTGAGGTTGGTTTCCAAGAAATGTCCACCTAAGAATCCACAAATGGAGATAAATGTACCACCTAGTTTTGGATGCTTCCTTAACCTCCTTGTTCTTTTGTCTCAGCATTGGAAGGTAAATAATAATACCAATCGAATGGTCATTGCAATTTGCATTTGCATTTTGCTTCGCCACTTTGAAAACAAAACAAAACAAAATTGGGTTTTGGAAGCACTCTTTGCGAGCTCTCTCGCAAATTCCCACAAACTCAACCCCAACACTACCAAACAAAACAAAACTGAGGCCATTGTTTGTCTTTGTTAGGGCATGTTTGGACTTTTGTGACCTTTGGGAATATTTAAAAGGCTCTATCTAAAGGCCAGCCCTGATTCCCTATCCACCTTAGGTCAAGACAAAAAACAACACAACACACTAAAAGTTGCAAGTGTTTTAGAGAGAGAGAGACGCACACAGAGTCAGAGAGAGAAAAGAAAGACAAGTTTTTCTTTTTCTTTTTTATTTTTTCATTTTTTATTTTTCAAAGACTCAACACAAATTCCATATTCCACTTAAAAGCGATGGACAACAAAACAGTAACGACAAAAAGGACCCTCCACGCATTGTCGACAAACGTAGCCATGAAGGAGTTTCTTTGAAACAGAACAACCTTTTTGTTTTAATTTTTTTATTTTTATTTTAAGACCGTTTTGGTGTTTCTTTCTTTTAAAAGAGAGAAAAAACAGCGGAACAAGGCAATTGTTGGGGTCGAAGACTATTCACTCTTGTATTTCCATGGGGTTTCATTTGGGTTCTTGATTAACTCCAAAACCCAGTAAGGATTTTTGGCTCTTCTTGTTCCTTGTTGCCTAATTCTTGCCTTTCAACTTGTGGGCTGTTTTTGTTTTTGGTTTTTTGCCCCTTCTTTTTTTTCTTAGATGGTTTGTTAAGTTTCTCTATTAAATTCGAGTCATCTACTTTTGTCTCAAGTTTTTATCAGCCTGATCCTTCCTCAAGTTTTTCTCACCAAGTTTTTTATTGCCCTCTTATTCTGAAACTTCGTTGAAGAAAAGAAAAAAAAAAAAAACCATAGTTCATCAAAAGAGGGAACACCATTTTGTCTTCCCATTACACAGAGTCACTGGTTTCAAACAAAAGCTTATTCCTTTACAATAGAGTCAAAAACTTTTTCGTTGGACTATTCTCTGCCTCTCTAACTACAACTCTGCTTTCTTGGTCTCCCAAAACCCTCCCCAAAAAGCCCCGTCCTTTGTCTGTTCTATGGCACCAATGTTCCAGGACGAAGGGTCATCTTCCGTGACATCCTCGCCGCTCCAATTCTTTTCCATGATGTCGCTTTCGCCGAGCTTAGGCTCGCCATATCCGTGGCTCAAGGAGCTGAAGTCCGAGGAGCGGGGCTTGTACTTGATCCACCTATTGCTCACCTGCGCAAACCACGTCGCTTCGGGGAGCCTCGAGAACGCCAACATTGCGCTCGAGCAGATCTCGCAGCTCTCCTCGCCCGACGGAGACACTATGCAGCGCATCGCGGCCTACTTCACGGAGGCGCTCGCTGATCGCATCCTCAAAGCCTGGCCCGGCCTCCACAAGGCCCTCAATTCGACGAGGATATCGCTCGTCTCCGAAGAGATTCTCGTCCGCAAGGTGTTCTTCGAGCTCTTCCCGTTCATGAAGGTCGCGTTCGTGCTGACCAACCAAGCCATCACCGAGGCCATTGAGGGGGAGAAGATGGTGCACATAATTGATCTTCAGGCGTCCGAGCCCGCTCAGTGGGTTGCGCTGCTCCAAGTTTTGAATGCCAGGCCTGAGGGCCCGCCGCACTTGAGGATCACGGCCGTTCATCAGCAGAAAGAGGTTCTTGATCAGATGGCTCATAGGCTGACAGAGGAGGCCGAGAAGTTGGATATCCCGTTTCAGTTCAATCCGATGGTGAGCAAATTGGATCATCTTGATGTCGAGAAGCTACGTGTTAAAACCGGGGAGGCTCTAGTTGTGAGCTCGGTTCTCCAGTTGCACACTCTTTTGGCTCCGGATGACGAGCTCTCGAGGAGGAAATCCACGCTAGGATCGAAGAACATGAACGGGATGCAATTTTCTAGGGTGATTAACCAAGGCACGCTGGGCGAGTTACTTGAGAAGGATGTGGTTAATGGGTATAGCCCGAGTCCCGACTCAGCCTCCTCGTCGCCATTGTCTTTGAACGGATCATCAAAGATTGACAGCTTTCTCAATGCCTTGTGGGGTCTGACGCCGAAGCTCATGGTGATAACAGAACAAGATGCGAACCACAACGGATCGACTCTGATGGATAGGCTCCTCGAAGCTCTATACTCGTACGCGGCGTTGTTCGATTGCTTGGAGTCCACCGTGTCAAGAACGCCCCTGGAGAGACTCAAGGTCGAGAAGATGCTCTTCGGGGAGGAGATAAAGAACATCATAGCTTGCGAGGGGGCTGAGAGGAAGGAGAGACACGAAAAGCTCGAGAAGTGGATTCAGAGGCTCGACTCAGCCGGGTTCGCAAACATACCTCTGAGCTACTATGGCATGCTTCAAGCGAACAGGCTGTTGCAGGGCTATGGGTGCGACGGGTACAAGATCAAAGAAGAGAACGGAAACGTCTTGATTTGTTGGCAAGAACGGCCGTTGTACTCGGTATCGGCTTGGAGATCTAGGAAGTAAGATATGGTACATTTAGTAGTCTTTTAAGTTTCTCTTCTTCCTTATCATCAAAGAGTTTTGTTTATGGTACATGAATACTGATAGAAGTGATTCAGTGACTTTGAAAGACCGTCTTTTGTAGCCATCGGAAGGAAGGACGACGGCAATTGTCACTCTTTTTGCCTATCTACATGACATTTTTTGTTTCATTTTCTTCTTTTGGTTGCACTTCATATGTCATTCAACCAAATACTGACATTTAGTGTGTTCATGTACATATCAATGGAAGTTTCTGTGTTTCTTTCAACACTCTGTATCTGATAGAGACAATACTGATATTGCTTGTGAGCTTATCATTGAGCTTATGTTGGAATTCCCTCTCAACCTTTATTTCCTCGTGCTTTTGTTTGCATTTGAGTCTTGCAATTTGTTTATCAAATTCAAATGTAAGATTATGTTTTTGTTCCCTAATTTATCATGAATATAATCACATGGAACCACCGCGAGTACTTGCGTTTGCGTCAAACCAAGCTCGAATGAATCACGCATCATGCTCCTTGATCTCTCTAGGCAAATTTCATGTAATCTGCTTTACCAAAATAAGTATGCTAAGCTTTATTCAATGAACGGAATTTGTAATCAAAGCTTATGAGAAGGGACTTTAGGCCCGAAGCCTGATTACGAATTAGCCAATAAGTTATTCCTGATAACATCTTGGAGCGGGTTGGATTGGATTGGATTGGATTGGATTCACTCGGGTGGCATGATTATGAATCCATGTCCAACCTACACTTCTCAAGCTAGGCATTCAATCAACCGGGTTTGGCTTTTCTTTTATCGGTTGAAAATTTTCGGGTTAGAGCATATAATCTACGGGTCTCTCGGGTGTGGCAGGATTCAGTACAACCCTGGCCAGATTGTTGTTTAAGCAACAAAATTATAGTGTGTTTAGGCAGCTGGAATCCGGATTGAAATGCTTCTGCATGTGACCATGGGGCACATTCCAAAAAAAAAAAAAAAATCAATTATGACCGCTTTAAAAAAAATTATAATTTATAACTACAATCCTGTTTAAAAATATAAATTATAACCGTGTTCTTATTTGATTTAAATTAGTTTAACATGTAACTTGCAAAATTTATCAAAAGAGTTTAATGTAGTTTATTTTTAAATTTTTTTGGCCCCACCCTGCTATACATTATGATGTATCGTTGAAATTAGGTTGTATTTCTTGAGAAAATGTTAGAGAGCAACTAAGGACAGCTACAATTATACAAGACATGATGTTTTGTTGGCCTTGTTTTCAGTTTAACCAGATGTGAATTTTCAGATATGAGCATATCTACAAAAAACTCTAAGCCTAAGGGTTCAATTCAAAGGCTTGATTATGTGTTGTCACATCTTGAAACTTGTGACTGTCTTTGCGTTTGTGTCAAGCGTGTATTCTCTTGTGTGTCAAACAAACATGTGTTCACTTTGAAGCGGTTTCTAAATTCGGCTCTGTTTGCTAGCGATGGCTCTGTGACTCTTCTCTTGCTTGAAACTTGAATTCGATGGATTTTACCAGCGTTAGTGCATAATAATAATAATAATAACAATAATAATAATAATAATTGGGCTGTGATTTAATACTCGATAACATTCATTAACGGTGTGGTAGAGCCAGAAACTTTTTCAGTTGAGGCACAAATAAGGCGTTGTTATCTGTACTTTTCTAACAATGTATTGTGTTTATAATTATATTTAGTAGAGTTTTAAAAATTTAAGCTTTAATAACTCATGAAATTTAAGAAGCGATGCAGTTAATTATTGTTACAGATAAGATTCTATGATGGATTCAGTTGATTATACATAATTTGTATCATTATAATAGTACAAAATTATGGCCAATACATGCACATATATAATAAAAAAAACACCATCCAAGATTAATTATGTTCATTTTGGTAATTTCGTTTGTTGTTATATATGCTTTTGGATTTTTTTTTCCCCTTTTTGTGATGAACAAGTGGTTGCTACTTTCCGTTAATGTTGTGAGAGGATAATATAGGTAATAATTAAAGTTTTTAATGTGTTAGTGATTTTTTCGTTTTAAATTCTAGATTTAGGTTATAAATGCATTGGAAATGATAAAACGACACTAAATGTTATGCTGCCAGTGTAAAAGTGAGAACCGGGACGAAAACGACAGCAATATCTGAAACGACAAGAAATTTATACAAACGAAAAGAGTGTGAACAAACGACAAGTTACAGAAAACGACATCTTAGTATGAAAAATGATAAAAGGTGTCGATAGAATGTCGTAAAGTTGCTAAATCGAGACAGATTAATAGAAACGACATTAACTCGTAAAAACGACACGCTCTTGGATAAACGACACGTTCTGATCCAATATCTATAAAAAAAGCCTGCAGTTTTGTATTTATTATTGAATATCTTTTTTAGTAATGTGTCAATATGTTATGGTAAGTCAGTGAAATATATCTATTTATTTTTTAACTTTTGGTATAATTGAATCATAATATATAGACTAACGCATAACAAAAATAGACATTAATGCATATCATAGCTATATTCTCAATTACTCGTGAAATAATTTGATTCATAATAGTAAGAGGCATTAAGAAACACAACTCCTCTTATTATTCAAAACAACAAAAGGCTTTCAATAAAAATAATAATAAACGAACAACAACAACAACAACAACAACAACAACAAATGGGCGTGACAACAAATTAGATACAATAGCAAATCCACCAAACCATCTCTCGCAACATTGTGCCTCTAAGGAATCTCACGCAGCTGGAACTCTATAACCTGTACATTACGTATAAGATAATTAAACAATATTTAACATTAATCTGTTATAATTATCCAATGATCAGCTAATACTAGTCCTATTGCACTACTAACAAGCTTAATTAATATATAGTAGTACTAAAAATGAAAATATATCATTAAACTCACTTCCACATTTGGTCCCCGGAGCAAGCTTTTTGCCACAACATCCAGCCACGTAGACAACTTTCGCCATGTCGATAAGCTGTTCGATATCCTTGGTGACGAGGCCGCACACGCACGGCACCTCGACGGCCTTCACCGCGTCGCAGCAGGCCCCCGAGGGCCTCGCTTTCGCCCCCGATTTCATGACGTAGGCCCCACAGTCTGAGACAAGTTGCTCTAGGGCATGGCTGCTACTATTTTCGCATTTTTTACTTTGTTTCGCTGCCGTGACTTGGTGATTGCCGGAGATCAATATTCCGGCGAACATCATGGTGGCCAAGGCCAGGCAACGGATATTAGGAGTGTAAAAAGCCATGTATTGATAGCTGTGAATGAGTTTGATGGATTTTGTTTGTGCTAGGATAGGGTGTATCCGTGTATGTATAGAGTAAATGTGGATCATACATGTGTGTTTATATATATAGAATGTCACATGTATGAATTGGAATATAGCTGGGCCAAATTGCTACTTTGTGTGCTCGTGATATATATATATATATATATATATATATATTTTGATTAAATGTTCTCGTGAACTATGTTAATTGGTATTTTATGTTCACATTTCAGGTCTGGGTTATATAATATAATTGAAAAAAGATATGCAATCTTGTGATTTTGGATAACTTAAGACATGGTTGGATGGTGTAGCTAGCCTCTTTTTGAGTCAGAAAAATTCCAAAGAGCACTATTCTGATTGTGAACATTATTATTTCATTTAATTATTAATGAATCATCAAAACTGTGTTGTATATGTGAATTTATATGGATTAATGAATCATAAAATTCCAACTCCACTCTCTACTTCATTTGACTTGTTGAACTAATTCGTTAATTATTGCTTAAGTACGGATAAAAAGGAAAATAATTTTCTCACTTTGGTAGTTTAGTTGCAATTTGTTATCAATATGTCTATTTATATAGTGTGAATATTGTTCACATTCTTAACTTCTAATAATTTTGTAATAAATATATGTATATCCTGGAGTGTATATAATAATAGCTTTTAGTTTAATACTATTTAGTGTAACATAACCTACCAATTGAACACTAATATTGTAACGTAGGTTTATTAGACTTCTCTAATTTATGAAGAGATACTTAAATATAATTATTGTGGTCATATATAATATATATGTGAAGTATACCATATGAAAAAAATAATACATGATCATCAGTCTTCTCGTCGTTCTTAGTTTATATTTTTCTCATGTCAATCTTTTGTTTTTGTTTTTCCTTTATGTCTTCTAAGAAATTAGTTTTATAATACAATCCATATTATGGTGAATTGATGACTAGAAGTAATATTAATTTTATAGAGGTGAAACACGCTAATTATGGCTTATATATAGCATACCGATGACTATATGGCACTATAACAAAGTGCACGCTTAAAAGTGGCTCACAAGTAATAATTGAAGGCACTAACCACTATGCTTGACCAAATAATGTTAAAATAGTGTTATCCTATAATTAAATTAACTTAATTTGAGTTGAAGATCAGGACAAGAAAAGAAGTCGGTGCATGTCATATGGAGATTATCGTTAATTTTCCACTACGTGAACGTTGTCTCGAGTGTTGTCTTATATGCGTTGATCAATAATTAACATATAATCATATTATTTTCATTGTTGATCCGAATATCTACGAATGAGAATCTCCTGTTCGTTTGTCTCTAAATGTTGTGTTTGTATTCATATTTTGACAACTCCTCAAATAAATAATAGTTATTAATAAAATTTCAAAAAAAAATATATATTGAGTTGTAAGAATGTAATTTGGCATTACAGTTTTGTATA
The DNA here is from genome assembly GCA_018132145.1 of Boehmeria nivea var. tenacissima. Lineage (NCBI taxonomy): Eukaryota > Viridiplantae > Streptophyta > Magnoliopsida > Rosales > Urticaceae > Boehmeria > Boehmeria nivea. The sequence goes on from CM030874.1 coordinate 6,033,190, forward strand.
CGACTATGTATTGAAACGGCTGATTTTCGCCCAAGATCAACATTGTGTTATTGCCTCTCCTGAAGACTTATATATATATATATATATATATATATATATAGCTGTTCTTTGTGAAAAGAATCTGTTGTCCCATTTGGCTGTCACACGCTGACTCCTCTCATATTTTTAATTATTATTTGAATTTTTTAAAAATATTTTAAATATATATATAGATGAGTTGTCAAATTTTTATTAGAAGAAACAGCTATGGAGACAGTCATGAAGACAGTAGATTTTTGTTCGGCCTTTGTTGCCAAGCCCTCACTTATTAATATGTGCTTGTAAATTAGTTACCTTTGGAGAAAGTTTGGGAAAATTAACCATTCAAATGTGTATCTTATAATAGTTGTTAACTTTTCAAATTTTAAGGTAATTGAAATAATTAAAATTTAAGCATGTTATATTAGAATTAGGAAGGTCAAAAAAAAAAAAAAGTAAGATAAGAAATTTGAATGAGAACCTCAAACAAGGGTTCTCTCTTTATATCCATATAGTTTTCTTCTTCTTTTTTTTTTTCAAGCCATGTATATTTATAGATATGTATCCATGATAGGTACATATATATGATCAGTAGATGAAAATGAGCACTACTCGTTCTACGTTTTCTTAAGTATTTCATTTAGTTATTATTTCCCTCTGCAAGATTTATTTCCCGAGATGAGTTTGAAATTGAAAGAAAACGTTTCGATAAAATAAACCGGCACGGGCTTAATTAGCGCGTTGGTAAAACTAGTTAAAAGTATATAAAGCAAGAAAAGTAAAACTAAATCATATCAAACAGGCAATCCGCAATAGCTTCGATTGTAATACTTTGTTAAAGGAAAGTAAATCGGAGAAGATAAAAGTGGGGCCACACGTTCTCTAACTTATATTTTTTTAGGTTTTCTGTGCTTTTTGGAGGAGGAAAACCACTGGGAATTCGGGACTACGCAAGGAGTGTATTATTGTTATTTTTTATTATGTCAAATCTTTGTTGAAAATAAATCTTTTTTTTTTTAATTTGGTGGGAGACCACATGAACATGAAATTAGTGCATTTGAGAGAAAAGTAAATGGGGACCATATATGTCAAAAGTAATTAAGTGGAATCAGAGAAGGAGTAGTTGGTACAAATCTTTCACACTTGTTTGCCGACAAACGACAACTTAGCGAATTATGGTGTATTTCTGTGGTGAGTGCGTAGATGGCGCGACTCTGTGAAAAATTGGCCACAAGCCATGGATCACATCTTCGTTCATTGCCCTTTTGGCAAAGATTTATATATGGTTGATGGCTTCTTCTTGGTTTAGAAAGCCTTTTAATTTATCTAGAATTTTGAACATCTTTTTTTGTTGTTCACCTAAAGAGACATTCAACTTGCAATTACGCTCTTTTATGGCTTGTGAGAATAATGGCTATAAGTACCTTGGAAATTCGGAGAACTTGGAACTATCGGATTTTCGAAGACAAACAATCGATCGAATGTTGTCTCGCCCAAGGCTTAGATTCTAGCCTCATTGAGGGAGACTAACAAAATCATCTCGGGATGCATATATGATTACTAGGAGGACCTCTTTGTTGGTCCTTCATAAACTTGGTAGTAAAGGAAATCCTTTTACGGAGTCCTTTGATTACTCAAGTTTTGTGAAACCTTCCACCGAATAGATAGCTCAAAGTTAATATTGATGGGGCTGCTAGAGGAGCTCTACAACGCTTAAGTTGTGGCGACAATTTTTATGCTCGCGAGAGACAAGTTAAAGGTTGCTTTTTTATTTTCTTAGAAAACCGATTTGCCCTTCGAAGCAAAGCTATTTAAGTCTAAGTTTTATGATAGTAATTGAATTTGTGTAGAAACTCCAATAGAAATCCTTGCGGGTGGAAACAGATTCTTCCTCTGTGGTGTTGTTTTTCAAAAAAAAAAAAACCTCGCACAAAGTTTCATAGAGATTTAGAAATAGATGGATTAGGACTCTTCAGTATGTTATGGCCTAATTACTGTTCAGGTTTCTCATATCTTTTGTGGTAAAAATTGCGTCATAAGTAAACTAGCTTTGATGTCAACTATTATCTCTAAAAATGCTAATTTGGTAGAATTTTTAGATGGAGAATCAACCTAATTGGTGAGAAAAATTCAAAAGTTTAGCAATTCGGTTGAGAAGAATTCTTAATTTATTGTCTTTTTATTAGAGAGAGAGAAAGATTTGATACAAAAAAAAAAAGAAGAATATGACTGAAATATATTAAAAATAAGTTGGGGGTACTAAACTAAATATTGAATTTTAAGGAGTAAAAACCAATTTTTCTTTTGGGCCGACAGGGGCACGACCATAGTGTTCCTTTATTGGAGATATGTGATGCTATTATCTTGATTTAGCTTTAGCTATTACGATTAGAGAAAATTTGTAAAATGATATTTTTGGTAACATGTGTTGAAAATTACCACTGTAAAAGAAATCTTACCGTCATGTCATTTTTTTAGTGAGTTTGATTAAATTGTCTTATATATATATATATATATATATATATAAATAAATGAATAAGACAAAAAGACAAGTGAACGGTAATTTACTAATGAAAATGACATGTTTTGCAATGATAGAATAGATCGTAGACTTGGATTTGGAAGGTGGTAATAAATCGAATTTTCTCTTCCAAGTATAAAGATATAGAGAAGATTTGATGAGATGTCATTTTATAATACAAAATTACAATCTGTACCACTTTTCTGTTGGGAAGTCATTACTTTGTTCTCTCGCTTCACTTGTTCGTTTGTAAATCAAGAGAGCAATTTAATCAAATTTGCTATTAAAAATAAGGGTTATTTATACAAACGCCCCCTAATGTTGTGCTATTATTACAATTTCCACCATAATATTTAAAAACTATCATTTTGCCCCTTATAGTATTAAAAACTTATAGATATGCCCCTTCTATCACAATCTGTAAAAAAATAGATTAAATTAATAACGTAACATTAATCTGTTAGAGCCTATACATATTTTTAAAGATCAATCGCCTTTAAATTAAGAAAATTATAGTAATTAATTCTATATTTATTTTCACAAAACACGTTCTTATGTTGTCTTTTTTCTTAACTGCACCACGATCTTTTAAAATTTTGTATTCATATTCCCTGATTTTATCTATTTTTTATCTTTAAAAATTTGACGGGAGCCAACAGATTAATATTTCGTTATTAATTTATTCTATTTTTTTATAGATTGTGAAAGATGGGACATATCTATAAGTTTTTAATACTTTAGGGGGCAAAAATGATAATTTTTAAACATTAGGGTGCAAATTGCAACAATAGCACAATATTGTGGGGCGTTTGTATAGATAACCCTAAAAATAGACATATAATGCAACTTTTTTAAAAATGATAATTATTAATGTCTTGTTTGCCTCAATAATCTAAAACATTTCATTTTATTTTTATTTTTAACTTTTGTAATCCCGATCTCAATGCAATATTTTTAACCTCTTGTTTGGATGAATATTTTGCTCATTTTTGATAGTTTGAAAAATGATTTGGAAAACAATTAGAAAAATTATTAGAATAATTTGACTTTACGAATTTTAAAATGATATAAATAATTGAGATTTAAATATATTGTATAAAAATTTAAAAAGTTAAAAAAAATATCTGAAGAAAAATAAAATAATAAAATAATTTAAATGATTAAAAAAATAAAAAAATAAAAAAAATAAAATTATTAAAATGTGTTAAACAAACAAAAAAAAGTAATCTCAACCATTTATACTATTTTAAAATTCATAAAATCAAACTTTAAATATTCATCCCAAATAACACACAGATATATCGTCCAAAGGTGATATTTTTCAAATCTTGAAAAAATTTCCTTTCAAGATGACAAATAATTGCACTACTGGGTTCCAACATCTTAATTAGCATGGCCGTACACTGTATCAAATCTTATCGTCTTTAAGTGATGAAAAGGGGGATCACGCCACGTTGCCCTATATGTCATGTCTAATGGATAAATGTAACATCCATCTCAATCACTTGATGTTTCGATTGCTGACGTAATATTCATTAGTGACCATTATTATTAACTATCATAACAGTAGCAAAAAAAAACAAAAACAAAAATAATATCAGAGTTTTTTTTTTTTTTCTTTACGCCCCATTTTATTCTCTACATTCCTTTAATAATTAAAATTTTTAAAGACTATCAATTTATTTTTTTTATTTTTAAAAATATTTTTAATGTGCTTACACGTATTTTCACTTCTGTTATTTTTTGGATATATGTACTCTTATTTTTTTTATTTTATTTTGAATAACGACCACACTAATATTGCTATATTTATGTTTTTTTTTGGCAAATTTTTTAGGTTTTTTTTTGCTCTAGAGGTCCTCCAGCTTATCGAGTCGTTATACTGTGGCATCTCATTTTTTTTTTAACTTTAACCCTTTTGAATTTAAGAATTATAGCAATTCTGCCTAAATTGAAAACACTCATATAAAATTAGACAGAATGGGGCTTGTGCTTCTTAGGCAGAAGTTTATTTAGGGGCATTGTCATTTGATAACAAAAGAAAAATAACATTAAGAAAAAAGAAAATATAAAATTTAATCACAAAAAAAATTATAATTAACAATGGAAAAGATATATGACTAAAAAAGTTATAAATTTACTTACCAGTTACCACGGACATTTCCATCACAAAAAAGTTTAATTTTTGGTGATTAATTTATAGTAACAATAACGTTTATGTTTTAGAAAAGGGCTATTTTGAAAAAAGAGAAAAATATTATAATTTTTTAATTAAGTATATACACTATTAAATTTTCAAAATACTAAATTATAAGTATTTTGAAAATTTTCAAAAGAGCCCTTTTCTAAATAACAGTCATTTTTTAATTTAAACATTTTCAATTGTTTTAGAAAAGGACTCTTTTTTTAATTTAGACATTTTCAATTGTTTTAGAAAAGGGCTCTTCTGAAAATTTTTTGAGTAACAATAATGATAATTATAATTAGAGTTTTTTAGGCATTTAACTAAAATTTTGGGTAACTTTTTAGGATTTAGCCATAGTTTAACGAAATTAGGAATTTAGCCATAAAATATAACATTTTTTGTTATATAAAACATACATATGTGTCAAAGTGTAACATTTTATATTACATGTTACAAAAAATATTATATTTTTTACACGTATATATATTTCATGTTACAAAAAATATTACATATTATGACTAAATCTCTAATTTTATAAAATTATGACTAAATTTTTTAAATTTTACCTTTAAATTAATTAATTGCTTAATTGACCCATATTATAGAGTGATGAAAAAGTAGAAGTGAAACAGATAAAAGCACAATTTAAGAGTACTTCAGTAGCCATTGCCATACCATCCAACTTAATAGGAGCCTGTAATTATCTACGTTACTTTATATGCGCGTGTGTCTCACCAACTCAGTTGTGAAAAGCCTTGTTTCTCTTGCATAGATTAGGTAGACCTTTTGGTAATCAACTATCGCTTAATTAGCTAGTAAAAGAGATTTCCTTTTCCATACATATTGAAAAGGTATTTTCATTAATTGTTACCTTTTCTGAATTAAAAAAAAAAATCTTTCAGTGCAAATTGCTTTCAGTAGGGACTATTAATATAAAAATTACTCGAGTAAATATAATAGAAGGAATAATAATTAAAATCTGAAAAATATGCTCAATCAACATTCTATGTTTTAACAAAATCAAAATACAAAATTATAAGTATCATATATATTTAAATCTAAATTAAAAAATATATATCTAAGGTATAAATAGACATAAAAATTGAATTTTTAAAAGTACATAAGAATGAAAACGAACATAATTTTTTTTTTTTTTTTTACAAATAATGTCTTATTATAGCAACACTTAGATATTAAGTCTAACAAAAATAAATAAATATACCTCACTCATTTTTTTTAATTTTTTCGTTTTTAGATTAGAAAAATAAAAAAATAATAAAAAATAAATTTAGATATATAAGGAAAAAAAGAGTTTTTTTTTTAATAATTTGAGGAAGAAATCAGACAAATATGAAAAAATTCTCAAATTATTTCACAACTTTCTGGAAAGTGAGTGGGGTATAACGGACCCAACAGCGGTCTATCTCTGGTCATGTTGACAAGCAACGTGTGACAACAAAAGTTTTGTTGTTTTCTTTGATTTTTTTAGACGCAGCGATATAGGCATATGGCAACTTTTTTTTTTTTGACAAAAATAGCAATTATGGTCGACGCTAGGGATGATAATTCGTGTCTCGTATTGTGTTCGTATCGTATCTTATCGTATTGACTTTTTTTTTTTACCCAGACTCGACCAACTTATTTAGTAGTATTTACTTATCGTGTCGTGTTCGTGTCGTGTCTTGTCGTGTTACCCATTAACGACCCATTTAATAATCGTATTGTAATGGTAAACATATATTAATGGTATTACAATCTATATACGACCCATTTAAATTTTAAACTCATTTATGATCTAAATTAAAATAAAAAATAATTCAACACATAGAAAAAACAACAAAACTAACAAGAGTGTGAGTCCAATAAAGAAAAAAATAACAAAACCAATCAACAAAATATATAACGTGACTAAATCAAAAAAATATGTTGTTCTATTTTATAAAAATGAATATAAAATTAAAGAATACATATATAAATATTAAAAAAAATTATTAATCGTGTCTTTATGTTAGTGTCGTGTTCACCAATTTAATTATCGTTTTAATCGTGTCGACTCGTTTAAGACCCAGACTCATTAAAGGTGGACCCAAACTCATTTATTTCGTGTCGTGTCTCGTGTTTGGACCCAAATTATCACCCCTAGTCGAAGCGGTCATTCGACAAATGATTTAAACTAAAAATTTGATTAGATTTTTTTTATTTGAATTAAAAAAATTAATTTCATTATTTAGTTGCACTATTTAAATAAATATTTAAGAGATAAATTTTAATTGAGAATTTAATAAATATTTTTTACTATAATAAGAGTATATAAATGTGAATTTGGCCAATACAAATAAGGGAATTTTAAGAAAATAGCCACTGTTTACAAAATAATTTTAAAAAATAGTCACAGTTTCAAAAAATTTAAAAGCTAGCATTTTTAGAAATTTTTGACACAAAATAGTCATACAAAAAATTTAAGAACTAGCATTTTCAGAAATTTCTGACACGTGTCAGAAATTTCTTATAGTACATTTTATGTGTATTTTTGTTATTATCAGAAATTTCTTACAATGTTTAATGGTTAGTTTTCAAATTTTTTAAAATTATGGCTATTTTTTAAAAACACACAGTCTGAAATGACTATTTACCTAACTGATCCTACAAATAAATATATGTTTTTTTTTTTTCAGCGATCATCATGTGTAAACGCCTGCGGAATATAATTAACTAACTACTTATTTCGTGTGGTCCAAACTATTTATCATGTTTCATGTGGGATCTTATAATAATTGCTAATGTGACAAAACCAATTGATAAAAAATGTTCAATCAATTAAGAGTTGCGTGTGAGCCTTTTAATAGTTAAATTTGTCAAATCATGTAAATATATAGATGTCTGACTAGCTCTTATTCATAAATTTGATTTTTCTGTGCTATATGGTATATATCCCTACCATGCTATATATATAACTTTCCTATGAATTAATAAGGCACGTTCATATGCATATTTCAAGTCAATTTTTACTGGAAAATAAGGAAAGATACAAAGCAAGTCGGCAATACTAAAATAGGCAAGATTGCGTAGATGTCATGATAGTAAAAAAGACGATGTTCTCCCTCAGGTTGTATAATATAATGGTGTGATTTTCACGAAGAATCATGACTATAAAATAAATGAATTTTAAGGAACAAAAAAACTGCGACTAAATAATACTTTTAGCCATAATTCGTTATAACTTACCACTAAAATATATTTTTGGATATATATTATAAAATTTTTTGTAATTAAAAATATTTTTAATCACAAAAAATAGGAGTTTTTTTTTTTAATTTCTTGTGATTAAAACTTTTAGTTACGAAAACATCAAGTTTTTAAATTTTATTGAGAAAAATTTCAATTTTAGTCACTATAAGTGTGAAATTTTTTCCTCGTGAGTATTGTTTCAAAAGTCGTTCCTAATTTCCCCGGGGAGATCATTTTCCCCACCTTATTTCATTTTGTTCCATTCAATCATTTTTTTCAACTTTTTTAATCTTATAATTTACCCAATTTTATTTTTTTTCAACTATTTTTTTAACTTTTCAAATTTTTATATAATATCTTTAAATATCAATCATTTATACGATTTCGAAATTTACAAAATCAAATCATTTTACGTTATTTTTTCAAATTATTTTTAAATCATTTTAATTATTTTTAAATTATTTTTTCTATCTCAAGAAATATAATAAAATATGTGAGATGATCATCCAAACAAGTGATAAATATGCGAAAAACCTTGAAACGATAGAAGGGCATGGCATGCCCACAATAATATGTGCTCAGCCTTTTTTAGACTATCTCTACATGACTATCTCTTAAATTGAAAAAAAAAAAAGGGAAAAAAAAGACACCAACAAATGAAAAAAGATAGATTCTTTAGAGATTCACTAATAATTGTTTGAAAAAGTTATTTGGACTGTCTGTCTATCTCTTTCTTGTCTAGCCAGTATAAGACAACCACGTGTATTACTAATTTTGGGTCTTAAAACGGAGTTAGTTTTCCGTTATCCCTTCTCTTTCTTTTTCGAGACCTCTCTTATTCCTTGAAAAAAAAAATCCTTTTAATTGACCTTGAATAAAATAAAAGAGGAATTCTAAAATAAAATAATTTTTAATATTATTTTAAAATTTATATTCTAAATAATGTGTTTTTTTTTCTTTTTATTTTTATAATATAAAATTTAAAATATAAATTAAAAATTCAACACATATAAAACATAAATTATTATTATGCACACTGATTTTTCTCCTCTTTTTCTATACCATCTACTGTCTTTGCACTAAAAAAAAAAAAGATTATTATTGTGCTAAAATAAGAGCATTCTTCAAAATAACAATGTCTTTAAGAAAATATACCAAAGGATTTTTTTTTTTCTTAAATCTTTTCGAGCCTAGACTCATCTCCTCTTTTTATATATGACTTTTGCCCCCATATCAATATGTAGAACTGTAACACATTTGGGATTCTTTTTCAAACGAAGAAAGCCATCTCAACTATTCAGCGGAAATAGAGAACATAAATATTTATTTTTAGTTACATCTCTAGATTTTCAAAACTTTTTCAGAGCTTTGGGTATGTATGGCTAATACTTAATATATGATTATCAGTCGTAGAGCCCACATTAATCTATTGGGTTGTGAATCTGAGAGAGCTTGAAAACAGTCACAGAGGGTTCTTGTTTCCTTGTTGAAGATAAAAGAAAGAATATGGTGTAAGAAATCCAAGAACTAAAGATAGAAAAGAGGTTTTTTTTTTTTCTTTATTTATTTTGACGTTGAGAAATATCTATTTTCACTGCGTTTTAATTATTGAAATTGAGAACACAAGTTGTCTTTATTAGTCTTGGAAGTTAGTAGAAGGAAACCTGACGGCAACATATAACGACGTTTATTGCTATTAAAGTGCTTATTAGTGTCAACATCCTAATCGCTAGATAGGGAAACGGACAGCATTAATTATTGTAAAAGTATGAGAAGTAACAATTAATACAAAAATTACTTTTACGTCAAATTGTTGTAATTTGTGTGCCTATAAAAGCAGGCCCGATCACTCCACATCTTCACACCTCTCACTACTCTATTAAGCTTAAACTTCATATAATAGCATAATCAATTAAGCTTTCAATGAAGTACTTTTATCTTCTTTCCCTCGCCTTCTACGTAAGTTTCTAATTATGAGAAAGTCTTTCAGAAATTTTGTACATTTTTTTGCCAATAATGTTGGAAATCATAGAACGTACATATGTGTAGCTTATTGAAATGCATATTATATTATACAAGCAAATTATAATTATTATTATATTTGATTTCTCGTCTTTTGGCAGCTCGTTGTGGTAGGAAGATGTGCTCTTGCGAACGACGAATCGGAGGCATGGAGATTTGCTCTGCCAAATACTCCGATGCCGAATTCGCTGCGCAACATTTTGCAGCCAGGTCCTTTTAAATGAAAAGTTAAATTAGTTCTGATATTATAAAAATCACTTGACCTTATATTTGAAAGAGAATTACATTATTACATATAGTGGCATCGTTACAATAGTTTCAGAAAATTAAGACATATTTTATTAATCTTAATGCGTTATGTACTCTATAAGTTTGTGACAAATTTTTCTATATTAGTTAATTTCTGATCGTACAGCATTAACGTATTACGTGTGTGCATGAGTTATATAACACGCTATTATTCTTCAGCGTTCATACTAAAAATAATTTTAATATGCACGCTCAATTTATATATAGTATTGTGGAACCTTTTTTTTTTTTTATTATACTTCAGCAAAAATATTCTTATGTTTAAAATTATATCACTCACTAGCACAGCCCGCTCTATATTACTTTAAACAGTCCAAGCTAGCACTTTCACATATTATATGTTCCAAATTTCTTATTGTCTATACCAAAAAGTGCAATACGTATATATATATATATATATATATATATATATATATATTGTACTGCTATATTGAATCTCTGCTTGTTCTTTGACGCAGCAAAACCAATTAATCTTCGAGGCAAAATCGCTCCTCTTAGTAAAGACGATCTGAAGAGCCTTTCTGAAGACACGTCAAGCAATTTCTTCACAGAGAAAGATCTCTTCTCAGACAAGAAAATCGAATTCGTCTATCCGAAAACCACAAGCCAGGCCAAGTTCTTGCCCCACAGGACGGCCAAAGCCATGCCCTTCTCAACCGCGAAGTTCCCGCAAATCCTCAACTACTTCTCCATAAACCCTAATTCCGCGGAAGCGGAGGCCATGAAAGAGACGATCGAAGAGTGCGAAGAGCCCGACGCCAAACACGAGGACAAGTTCTGCGCGGCGTCGCTGAAAGCGCTGGTCGACTACGCCGTCCCCAAGATCGGCAGCCAGGCCAAAATCCACGCCACCGACGAGCTGGACAAGCGATCGTCGCCATCGCAGGCTTACACTGTCGACGGAAAGGGCGGAGTGAGGCGTCTCGGAGACAAGTCCGTGGTCTGCCACAAGCAGAAGTACGTCTACGCCGTGTTTTTGTGCCATGAAGTCCATGCAAAAGCGTACGAGGTTTCGCTCGTCGGAGCTGCGGACGGGACTAAGGCCAAGGCGCTGGCTGTTTGCCACAGTGACAAGGAGTCTCTGAGGGCTCAGAAGGTTGACTTTAAGGCCATGAAAGTTGAGCCTGGAAGTACTGCTCCGCTGTGCCATTTCCTTCCTAGCGACGACCTTGTTTGGATGGCGAACTAGGGGTCTCTGCAATAATTGGATATTTATCATGTGCTAATAAAATAAGGGAATAATGACCTTGTTTGTGTGGTATCAGATAAATATGTCTTTATTATTTGTTTGTGTTTTTAGTGTGGTTATAAGGCTTTGATGCGGCTGAGCGTTGATGTTTGCTTGGCATGAAGTGTATGTTTGATTATGGTTATGTCAATTATGTGTATAAATAATGAATCTTTTTTTATCTATATTGTCCTTCTGTTGATATATTTGATACAAGTTTGCAACTCAAGATCGTATAGGCAAAATTTTGGTATTAAAGCTCACACGTTTTTCATTTAATATAATTTTTAAATATTTATCTAATAATCAAACTTGTGAGAAAGACAATAAATGAGGACAACATATTTTTTTCTCCCCACACACACACAAAATAATGTGGGGAAAATAGTAATTTTCTCATGTTAGGGGCAGTTAATATTATAGTGACCATTATTAATTCTATAGACGTGAGGCCCACACTAATTATGGCTTTAGAGCATACCGACTTTATGCACTATAATTCATACCTGTAAAAGTGATTTACAAGTAAAACTATTGTCAGCTTATTCTCCATGAGTTTAAATTTTTTAGATGAATTGGTAAATTGAAATAGTTCTAGAGTAAAAATTTTTTAGTTCAAATTTTTGCAATCATACTCTTTAATCTTATATAAAAAAATTATTCACATATAAGGTTTTGTTTTGTTTCTTTTGTTGGGCTTTCAAATTAATATTTACCTACACGTTCGTCCTTGTTCGACCTATAAGTGAAGGAGAGTGTTAAAATATAAAAACTACTTCTAACCCACTTCTTATAAGCTTAGGGATCGTTTAGATCATATGAATTTGAATGCAAAATTTAGATCATTATGATTTGAGTTATCATGCGTGGCAAAATCTTGAATTCAAATTAGAGCCAGTTAAGAAATTAGCCATTTTAAAGGTTGAAATGATGTTACATGTAATATTTTATATTATATGTATGTTATGGCTAAATCTTTAATTTCATGAAACTATGGTTAAATCCTAAAAAATTAGTCAAAAAATTAAATCCTTAAAAATCTTTTCAAATTAATGATTTTTTGATATAGGTTTGATTTCGTATTTCAATTGAGATTATAAGAGAGAATATTTATATTTATAATTAAAAAAATTACTTTTTACTATGTCAAAGATATTTGAATTTAGCTTTTTACATTTGAATTGCTATCTAAACGACCAATTTTGAAATAAATTGGCAAACTAACACAAGTGAACGCACTAAACACTGTACTAGACCACATAATGTTCAAATATTGTTGTCCTATATAATCAGATTAAATTTTGAGTTGAAGAAGACAAGTGTGCAGGTCTGTCCATGTCACATGGAGCTTGTCGTTAATTTTCCACTGCGTGAATATTGTCTTTTTTGCTTTGATCAATAACAACATAAAAGCATATTATTTTGAGAGATTGCTCCGGATATCGACATTGTGTTATTGCCTCTCGTGAAGGCTGGTATATGTAACATAATCCTTATGAACAGCTAAATATTCAAGCACTCCTATACAATAATATTATTGTTTATTTTTTACGACGATTTTTATTTACAACAAAGAAAATGATAAGTTGTATATGATGCTATTATTAGTCACAAATTATACATAATGACTTGACACTAATAAAATTTTATTCATGACTTGACACTAATAAAATTTTATTCATTCTTTTCATTTTTATAATCTACATAATCTACTGCGACCAAAAATACAAGTTTAATCATACAGACTTTCAAGAATAAGTTTGTTTATTTCTAATAAGAAAAATACTATCATCAGCCCCAGGTAACACTTAATTAGATATTGTTTTGCAATTTTCCCATCTGTGATATCGGAAGATGGCAATATTGTTGATATTTAAACGATGAAAAAAATTTGATCTCACGCCACATTTGTCATTTAAGTTTGCAGCATATGTCACTATTGCATGTCATGCCACTTTTTTTATTATCAAATTACTATATGTTGCCCTCATTCCCTCTCTTGTCTTCCTCATTTGTAAAAAAAAATGGGCAATTCGATCAAATTAATTACTAAAAAGTGGCACAGACGGCAAGCCTTCTTTCAAAGTAGTAGTTTTCAAAACAAATTGTCCAAAAGTGGCATTTTTCAAAAGGAGAAATTGCAAAACAAAGTCATTCTTAGTACCACTTATTAATTTATACCCCAAATAATATGCCTCTTTTATCATTTGTGCCAAAAAAGAGCATACCTCTAAATCCCCCTATTCAAAATTTCCCGTTTATCCGTGCTTCTCAATAAATGGGCTAATTGGGGGCCCAATGGCGTTCAGTTTTTATTTGGGCTTATACAAATGGTTTAAGCCCCAGACAAAACCCATAAAAAATAGAGGGAGTTGCAAGCAGAGGATTTTGAGAAATGTCCTATTCTTGGCACATTAATAATCTATGCCTCATGCATACTACATTATTAATTTATACCTTAAAGTTTATACTATAAATATAAAGTGAAAATAAAAGGGAGCACACTACTAGGGGTATAGATTATTAAGTGGTATCGAGAATGGTTTATTTATTTTGCAATTCCCCTATTGTCTTACAAAATAAAGTCATTCTTAGTACGTGCTCCTTTTGTTTTCATTATATATTTATAATGTAAATTTTAGGATATAAATTAAAAATGAAACCATAGATTATTATTGTGAAAAAAGAGGGGCGTCACCCAAAATTCCCCAAAATAAAATAGATTAGTTTTTTAGAAAATTTGACGTCATCTTTCAAGCAGAAGTTTACTATCCACATCATAACTTATGTTAAAAAAGTATTCTCCCAATGGAGCTTCCCTCCTTAGTTTGAGGGCTAAAGCAGTAGAGCTTTTCTTTCTCAATCAGTTTACTCCTTTCGTCGAAGGGTATCGAACCAGGCCTTCTCTTTCTCAGAACAGGTTGTTTGTCTGTGAATATGGCACTCAACCATGAAACGGGGAATGTGGGACCAGAGAAGAATACCCAGGAGAACCGTGACCCTCCGGAAGCCCTATCTCTATCCTTGGTGTCAGATGGTGAGATTTTGTCTATTTTCAAGAAGACGGCGGTGATCGCAAGATTTGTAGGGACAAGGAGCTTTTCGGCGCCGATACTCCGTGCCTACCTGAACAGATTATGGGATACGGCGGGACCGTGGCGGATGTCGGAACTTCAATCTGGTACGATAGCTTTCTGGTTCGATAATGAGAATGACTGTTCATTTGTTTTACAGAGAAGGCCGTGGTATATTAATGGGAGGCTACTCAATATTAGAGAAATGCCAGAAGATGGAGAATGGACTTCTGAGGCTTTTCGTCTTGCTATCTTTTGGGTAAGAGTTTACGAGCTCCCTCTCCCCTATCTGACTGAAGCTAATGCTGAAACTATTGCGGCAAAGATTGGTATATATCGGGGCCTTGAGAAGAAAAAAACTCAGGCTATAGTCCGTCAGGGCTTTCTGAGAATGAGAGTGGAGGTCCTATTAGACCACCCATTTCAATCCGGTTTTTTCCTTAATCTCCCGAATGGAAATCAAAGGTGGATTCAGTTTAAATATGAGAACCTGATGATATATTGAATTACTAAAACATGTACAAGTAATTGATGAATTGACTAATTACTCAATTATTTTAAAACATTGAGCATTTATTTTATTGTTATATAAATTTTGTATATTTTCCTACTTTATCCTCTCAATATCAATTAATATTAGATAATCGAACATTTTAAAAAATAATAATAATAATTAAAACCAAGCGAAAAGAATAATCAATAGGATCTAAACATCCTTTAACTTTATTAAACCACAACATTACAATAATATCAAATGTGGCAATCTGAAACGGAGACAGTGCTCACAATGGAAATATAAAAAAACCTAGGTGCTCTAAAACCATCCATGATGATTCCAAGTTTTATAGATAGGACTTCTTTGGTGATGCGGGGACAAATCTCGATCATTGCATGCTTTCTTCCACTTCATATCGGAGCCCTCATTCAAGCAATCCATCATGAATTGTGATTTCTCTGACGAACCAGAATACCCTTTGCATATCTCTAGTTGAGACTCTGCCTCGGCGATCTCTTTCTTCAACTTTGCAATCCTTTGGGTTAACATTGCGGGAACTTGGTCCTTGAGTTTATCAGCTCGAATGCCCAAGAAAGCACACGCGAGTCTCACTAGAAGTGCACATGCGAAATCGACTTCGAAACCTTGATGTTTTGCAAATTTCAAGTGGTAATACCATTCTCGAAGATCAACTTTGGTGACGTCTATGACCAGAGTAGTGGCCATTCTTCGTAACGCCTCGCATAAAACGAAATACACGATGCTATTCCATTCTCTTGAATGGGATTTTCTACTGATATCTCCATACCTATAAAGCAATGATCTCATAACACGACCAACTGTGTGAGGTACCATGTAACCTTCCACATTCACAATCTTCAACTCTAAATCACCAGATTTGAATGACAACTCATTTTTATTATAAAACTTCTCGAGCTGATCATTGAAGAAAGATTCGAAATCGCTATCCGTGAAGCGAATCAGTTTTAGAGTTTCATCAACATCTTCGACGCTCATGAGCTCATACTGAGGAGTTGAATTCGTAATAACATCGCCTACTGGTTGTCTTTTGTTCGTAGATGATATATCATCATCCCATTTGTAATAACTTTTCAACCAATATTTCTCTTCCGGATTTAGTTTATTTATTAAGTCCTTCAAGGTCAAGTCGAGCTTGTTCTCGTTATATCTCAATTCAGATGGCAAATTCCAAATATCTTGTCCAACAACCTTGAGCTCCAAATCGTGATCTCTAAGCTCATCCTCTTCGGTCAGTGCTTTTGCAATCTGAAATGAATCAAATTCGATAAAGAAATTAAGCATGGGTTACCACCGCTATCTAGGAGAACTATATTCATATATTCAAGTGCTATATTCTATTGTCAACATAAAATATGTAAGACTATATTCTTAAACGAGTTTATAGTACTATATTGGTCGTCTTTATTGATCAGCAGGGCACATTTTTAAATAAATAAGTATATTATATATATATATATATATATATATATATAAACACACACACAAATAATGACTACGTACGTACAGATCTTAACATTATGTGAAAAGTATTTGAAGAATCTAAACATTTATATATGGAGTGAATCTGAAAAAAAAAGGAAGAAAAGAAAAGACAACTGGGACAAATATAAAGATTCTAAAAATTAATATTTTAAGGGCACAAGTATGAAGAAAATTCTAAATGAGGAATAAATTTTAAAATTCTAAAAAAATAGGCGGACACTCCGGGAGGAGTATTGACTGAGATTAGGATATAAAAAAACAAATGTGGTATTTTTAACCACGAAGCTAAGGACTGTCAAGCTCTGGTGGCGATGGTGTGTCCCCCTACGGGTAAAGCGGTTCCGATGTATGGTCCTTGGATTAAAGTAGGCTCGGAGATAGCAACGTGTTTCTCACCGGCAGCAGCGGTGGAGATGGATGGGACGAACATATTATTTCGTAATCTCTCAGTCAAGGGTGGCTTTATGGGGGAGTCATCTACGGTTAGAAGAGCGGAGGGATTTTTCGTTCCTGCCGTTGATACTCAGCCGGGTATCCAAGTTGATGTCTCTGAAGATCCGACGAGAACGGCCATCCCGGAGGAGGTTCAAATCCCGCTTACCCAGGAAGAAGATGGTTCAACGATCTTTAAGAAAAAGACTGTTGGTGATGGTGACAAGTCTACAAAAAGTCAAAGCCAGACTACTTTACTAAACAAGAATACTGCAGACCTCGTATCCGCTGACACCAAGAAGCAGGATATCTTGGTCGGTATAAAGGAGGCTGTCCCCTCAGAAAAATCAAACCCTATTGTTTTTGCTGTTGAAAAGTCTGCTGAGATCCCAATGGCCCTAGGCAATGTTTTATCTAAAGAAATAGAGGCTGTGACGGAGACCCTTAGAATTGGAGACTACGGGCCCACTCTACCACAGATATTGGAGCTTCCTCATGAAAATGTTTGCTGTTCAAGAACACCTCACAAGTTTCCTGAAGCCCACAAAGTGTTATGGCCCAACCAGGCCCAAGGAAAAAAAATTCTGAAGCATTTGGTAGGGCCTGATATTCAAGCACAAAACACTATTGTATCTCTTAAAGATAAACTCACAGAGGTCCAATACCAAATTCAAGGTTCAAACAAGAGAAAAGCTCCAGCCACTGTCTCCCCTGATTTAGTGGGAGAAGCTCTGCTGGAATTCCTCAAAAAGTCGGATGAAGTCACGTGTGATGAAATAGTGAAAGCTTTTGAAGCAGAAAATCTGAAGGCAGATACTAAGGGAGGTAACTCGCCAACTCCTCCACCAAGGAAAGCTAGGCGATTTTCTCAGTGGAAAGGTGAAAATTCATCCAAGACTAAAGGCGAAAATTCACAGGGCAAAGATCACACAGTGTGGCTTGCAGCCAGGAATTTTCTCCTACAAACTCTATTCAGGTCCTCAATGAAGCGGAAAACACCATGGGCGGGGAGGCGGCCTTAAACGTGCCCCCCATGGACAAATGAAGCTCATTTCTTGGAACTGCCGGGGATTAGCTCGACCCCGGGCAGAAACGGCACTAAGAGCTATGATAAGAAAACACAATCCTGAATGTGTTTTCTTAATAGAAACAAAGGTTAATTCGGAGACCATGGAGAGATTCTGGCGTAGAGTTGGCTTTTCTAATGGTGTAGCTTTTGATTCAGTGGGACTCGCAGGTGGCGTGTGTTTGTTTTGGAAGGAAGGGCTTAGAATCAGAATCAAGCAAGTATTGGGTTCTCTGATAAGTGGCGAAGTCGACGATGGGGATTTGAACAAAGTCTGGACTTTTTTTGCGGTTTACGGTCCTCCTTACCCAGAAGCAAAGTCAGTTTTTTGGAAAAAGCTCGCAGAAGAAATCTCGCAAATCAATCAGCCTTGGATTTGTTTTGGAGATTTGAATGTTATTAAGTCCCAAGAAGAGAAGAGTGGTGGAAGACCTTTTAGACCATCAGATGGAACTTGTCTTAACGAATTCCTAACTAATACTGGTGGTATAGACTTGGGTTGTATAGGTGCCTTGTTCACTTGGAGAAATAATAGAGATGTTTTGGGTCTGGTTAAGGAGAGATTAGACAGAGCAATTGCCTCGGCTGAGTGGATGCTGGCTTTCCCAAAAGCAGGGGTCACAAACCTCCCAATCATCAATTCTGACCATTCTCCGATTATTATTGATTTCTATCAAGAATCGGAGAAATTATTCTTTCCCTTCAGGTTCTTTGAAGCATGGGGCAAAGAGGAATCCTGTAGAGATACGGTCCAGCAAGCGTGGAAAATCACTATCTCAGGATGTGCAAGCTTCCAATTACTATGCCACCTCTGTTCTACTAGAAAGGCGCTAAGCTTTTGGAATAAACATACATTCTTGAATTGCAATGCAAAGCTGGCTCGTTTAACAGAGGAGATTGGAGAAATTCAGAAAAGGCCTCATACACAAGAAAATTTGACTGAGGAAGTTTCTCTCCAGATGGAATATCTTAAGACTATGGAAAGTCTGCAAAGCATTTGGAAACAGAAATCTAGGGAATTATGGCTTCGTGAGGGTGATGCGAACACCAAATTCTTCCATGCTTCCACTATAATCAGACGTAAAAGAAATCAGATTTGGCGTCTAGAGGATGGGAGAGGGAGTTCTGTCTCTGGGCGTAGTAATTTGGCAAATTTTCTGGTTAGTGAATTTTCCAAACTTTTTCAGTCCTGTAATCCTATTTTTCCAGAAAATTTGGAAGGGCTGGTTCAATCCAAAGTTAACAGGGAAGTAAATGCACAGCTGTGTAAGATTCCTGACAGAGAGGAGATTAGAAGGGTCGTATGGCAACTTCATCCACTCAAAGCTCCAGGCCCGTATGGTTTCTCGGGGTGTTTCTACAAGGAATTCTGGAATATAGTTGGTGACGAAGTGGTGAACTTCGTTAAAGAGTTTTTTGTCGATAGGCGTTTCGTTAAGGGGATTAATAGAACGTTTATAGCCTTGATCCCTAAGAGAGAACTTCCGTCTCAATTTGATCACTTTCGTCCAATCAGTTTGTGTAATTTTTGTTACAAGATAATTTCGAAGCTTTTAGCCAATAGACTTTGCCCCGTCTTACGAAGTCTGATCTCACCTCACCAATCGGCTTTTGTTCATGGGAGATGGATAGTAGAAAGTTCTCTCCTCGCTCAAGAAGTGGTTCATACTATCAAGAACAAGAAAGGAAATCTGGGGCTTATGGCGGTTAAAATTGATATGAACAAGGCCTACGATCGTCTAGAATGGAATTTCATTGAGGCGGTTTTCAAAGCTCACGGTTTTGATCAAGCGGTCGTAGACTTAATTATGTTCGGTATCAAGTCTGTTTCTTTTCAGGTGCTCCTCAATGGCAGTCCGACAAAAACTTTTATACCAAACCGGGGCATTCGCCAAGGCGATCCGCTGTCGCCTTACATTTTTATTTTGTGCAGTGAAGTCCTATCGTAAATGCTTCTCAGGGAGGAACAAAATGGTAGTTTGCATGGTATTAAAATAGCTCAGAACGCTCCCGCGGTATCACATCTGATGTACGCGGATGACACCCTTCTTCTCTGTCGTGCATCTCTGCAAGAGGCCGAAGTTCTGAAAAGATGTATTGCATCCTACTGCTCCTGGTCTGGTCAGCTGCTAAATTGCAACAAATCATCCATTTTGTTTTCATATAATGTTGATGAAACTCTTCGCGCAGCCATCAGACATAATTTGGACATGAAAGATATGGACAATACGGCTAGATATTTGGGGAATCCATTAATTCTCTCAAAAAATCATTACAATGATTTTTTCTTCCTCAAGGAGAATTTGTTAAAGCGTATTGAAGGCTGGAAGACAAAATTTCTCTCAAGGGCTGGTCGTTCAATGTTAATTCAATCTGTGACAGCTGCAGTACCAATTTATACTTTGAGCTCTTTTATTATCCCTTCTAAACTTTGCAAGGAGATGCATGCGATAAATAGGGAATTCTGGTGGAAAGGTAATACAGACTCTTTGAGATCTCTCAAGTTAGTAAGTTGGTCCTCTATTTGTTTGCCAAAGGTTTGTGGAGGTTTGGGGTTCTGCAAATTTGAAGACATGAATCGAGCACTTGTTGCCAAGTTGGCCTGGAATATCATGTGTCCTGGCTCAAGTCTGGCATTCAATGTTATACGAGCAAAGTATATCAGAAATGAGTCTTTTTGGCAAACGCATCACAGAGGGTCAGATTCTTTCATTTGGCGTGGAATTCTAAAGGCGAGGGACACTGTCAGGAAAGGAGCCTACTTTTTAGTGGGAGACGGGACTACTATTGACATTTGGAAATCTCCTTGGATTCCGGAGTTGGAGTATAATGGTCAGATTGAAGCAGCCGTCCCAGATGGCTTCCAAGATCAAGTTGTCGATAAAGTTGCTGATTTGTTCATTCCAGGGACCAGACAATGGAATCAAGAGTTGATCTTTGCCTTGTTCGATGGAGAGATCGCTTCGAAAATCTGTCACATTGTTCCACTACCATATCCTCACCCAGATACTTTGATCTGGAAAAGGAATAGATCAGGAAGTTTCTCGGTAAAAAGTGCATATTAGTGTTTAATGCAGGACAAGCTCCCTCCAATAGAGTCCTTTTGGAAGAATCTATGGTCTCTCAATCTTCACCATAGACTGAAATTTTTCCTGTGGAGAGTAGCTCGAGATATTTTTCCTACAAGGATTTTGTTGAGAAGAGCTTTTAAGATCAATACAAATTGTGTTTTCTGTGACAATGAGGAAGAATCTTCAACCCATTTATTTTTTGAATGTAGCTTTGCAAGAGGAGTTTGGTTTGGCGGTCCGCTAGGAGCAAAACTTTCTTCCAGTACAAATTTACCGGGGAAGCAATTTTTGGATTGGTTACTGCAGGAAAATATAAAATTGCAGAATGACATTAGCATAATTCGACTGGTGGCTTGTATTTTGCAGGCCATTTGGAAAGCAAGAAATGATGTTATTTTCAGGGGATCTGCACCAAACCCTGGTGATGTTGTACATTGTGCTGTGTCTTTAAATGCTAAATTGGATCAAGTCCAAGATTGCAACCGAAATCAGGAGGTTTCTACATCACTCGTTGTACCACGACGAGAGATTCCCTCAAACTGGTCTTCTGCGTTTGTAGATGGTTCAGTAAAAGGAAGGACTTCTGCAAGTGTAGCAATTCTACAATCAGATCAAGGTTCTATAGGTTGGTTTTCTAGAATCAATGAAGATCGTACACCTTTGCAAGCGGAACTGGAAGCTATCTCTTTGGCCGCTTCAAGTGCTAAGGAAAAAGGCCTGACTAAGTTAGTAATTTTCTCTGATTGCAAAATTGCAGTAGATGCAATTATTCTGCAAAAGCCTCCACCAGATTGGACAGCTTGGTCTTCTTTTTTTAGTGCCCTGAATGTACTTTTGAATTTAGAGAGTTTTCAGATTTTTTGGATCAGTAGGACTTCTAACACTCCTGCTGATATCTTTTGTAAATGGGCTCTTGCTCATCGTGTTATAGGCCAAGTTAGGCTGACAGACTTTCATGTACAATTGAGGAATTCTATCCTCACCTTTTAATGATACTTCAGAAATTTAGTAGCAAAAAAAAAAAACATCATAACTTAGGTTAATTGTAAAACAAGCCACTTTTTTCATGAAAGAAAGGGGAATTTAATCAAATCGCAATCAAAATGTCGCATGGATTATATAATTTTTTTTAGAGTGGTACTTTTTAAAATTGGTAGCCAAGAAGTCGCATTTTTCAATTTTTTTTCCTTTTAATCTGGTTTAATTTTCTATATTTTGTAAGTTATGTGTGCGTTGTTTGCGGGAAAAAGTACTGTCCAGTTAATATATTTAATCTTTAATCAATGAATGTTTGTATTACATTAGTTGATAGATTATTTACTTAACAAGGTTGTTTAAAACGAAATGTAGTAAAAATTAAAAGTTGCTCATGAACATCTATCCTCAAAACAAAATGGATGATTTTAGGCGTCTGGATTTGTGTCTTCAAACTTCCTGACTTAACAGGTATTACAAATTAACAATCAAAACTTAAGAAATTTGAGTAACTTGGGCTCTAATTATTTTTTTATGATCATTTAATTTGTTGTAGCTTATGATCATCCCATGATTTGAGAAACTTCTTTTTCCTCCAATATTGTCCAAGTAAAAAGTTCCTTCCTTTTATATCGCTCAATATATTTTTCTTATTTTTCCTTAACTTTCATTTATATTAAAAAACTCTTTTTTCCTCTGCGGTACAAGTATGGATTTTTTTTAAAAATTATCTGGCCAAATGTATATATCAATCACACTTTTTTAAATAATTAGCAACTGTACCAAAATCAAATCACAAGTAAAATCTTACTAAGAGTATATGCCAATAGTAGTAATTGATAAGAAAATAAAAAAGGGCTAATATTTTGAGTCTAAAAAGCCTTTTGCTAACAAAGTTTATAAGAGCTTGTTAGGAAAAAAGTTTCTCCAGTGTTATACCCAATTCTTGTGCCATTAAACATGGTCATGTAGTATATAAAGTGTCCAATTACATTTTCCTCGAAATCTTATCCAAACCTAACCTATTAATGGGAAATTTTGTAGTGGGTTTTTTTTGTGATGAGAAATAATTTTGAATAGTGAGATTCACAATTTTAAAATGCGGGACCCACCGAAAAGATGAATCTGACGGTCCAGAATTATTTCTCACCACAAAAAAAATCCATCACAGAAGTACCCCTTTTAATTACTTTTTGCGCCATGTTTGATACCGTTTAACAGCCTATCCGTACGTGCCACTAAAAACAATACTCATGTATCAGTGCCTACTTGGCAATCCTGCCTATGAGTGCTCTTTCCATTATATCGTTTCCCTTCAATTGTCACATTCCATTCTTTTTTTCTTTTTCTTTTTTGTTTTTGGCTGTATAATGAAAATTACATGTTATCGCTTTAGAAACGAAGATTAATTAAAAAAAAAAATCCAGAATCCTTCACACATGAGCTAATTAAGAAGCTGACCAAATTAACATAATACTGCCCTTATTAAAATCTTACTAAACCAATTGAACGTAATAGAAAAAAGAAGCCTATATATTTCAAGAGCTGAATTAAAAGATTTTTGGCTCTAATTGAACTATATTTATAAGAGCTATATATTATGCTCGTGTTGCGCTCGGACCGTGCTTATACTATGATACTCGTCCCAATTAATTAGGCTCGTGTCCAATCATGTTTCTTTAAAATCTTATCCAAACTCGACCCATGCATGAATATCCGTACTTAATAGTACTCAACCACTAATAACAGTACTCGCCTTAACTAGCTTGGTAGGAATATGATGAGTGCTCTTTCCATTAATGGTTTCCTTCAATTGTCACATTCGATCGATTCTTTTTTTTTTCTGCTTTATAATGAAAATTACATGTTATCGCTTCAGAAACTAGGCCCCCACGTGCGAAAATGATACTAATAATAACAAAACAATGAATTTAAGAGTATATATATCATACAGGAGCTAAGAAGCTGACCTCACAAACTTATGTAAGTTATATGTTTTCTGGATCAATCTTTCCGAGAATATCGAATCATATAAAGTGTAATATTGCTACTTTACTTGGTCAAGTTCAATGCATATTGTCACTGTGTTTAGTCAAGAAAGATAAGGTCTACTTGAAAAGACCAACATTTCATGAAAAGCATCATTACAAAGAGGAAAATTTCCCAAGCCAATATACT
This sequence comes from Boehmeria nivea var. tenacissima, assembly GCA_018132145.1. Taxonomy (NCBI): domain Eukaryota; kingdom Viridiplantae; phylum Streptophyta; class Magnoliopsida; order Rosales; family Urticaceae; genus Boehmeria; species Boehmeria nivea. Next base: position 6,057,517 of record CM030874.1, read on the forward strand.
ATTCTGAACTACTGAACTAGAGTATCACAGTATTACATATTAGGGCGGACCACTAAAATTTTTGAAAATCAAATTTTGTATTGTAGTTTTTAAAAATATTATAAATATTTCTCCATAAAATATTAAAAATTTAAAATATAACTTCATTCAAAATTTTAAAAACTAAATTTTATACCATAAATTTTTTAAAAAAATTATGAGTTTGCCCTCATAAAAATTAAAATTTTTTAAATTTATCAAAAGATTGAATGAATTTATAAATATATCCTTATTAATTAAAATTTTCTTTTTTAAATATGCCCCTAACAAAAATTGTCAAACAAATATTTGCACACCTGTAAACATTTGTAAAATATTATTTAACATTTTAAAAAATAATAAATAAAAATTAAAGTATTAAAAAATATCTTATAAAATTTTACAAATGTGTAATATTTTATTGGATACTTTTCTATTAAATAATTCGTAACATAACTATTTTTTTAATTTTTTAAAACATAAATTGTCATTTAAAAATATCCAAAAAATTTGACTATTTACTACAATGTCCTTTAAAAAAAATTTCTAGCTCCGCTCGTATAAGAGTCACATCACACTTCAATTATCGATATTGTATTGTATTGCCGACATAGTAGTTAGATATTAGAGGGACAAATTTCCTAAAAAAGTAGCTTTATATCCGTGGTCTTTTTTTTTTTTTTTTGCAAAGTTATATATCCTTAGTCTTGCAACGAAGCAAAATAGCCTCTCTTTCTGTTTGCGCAGCCTAAATAATGAACTACGTACACAGTACTTCTTCTATTATTAGTAACTTTATCAGGGAATAAACAAAAAAGCGAGAAAGATGGGAAGAAAGAACAAAGATGATAAGGCTCGTTTCTTTAAGACCACAACGTCATAAACTTCTCTCCACATTCATTTTGAAAAGTATTTATTTTCTTCAACAATATTAAAAATTAATTGAATTTACCACAGTATATAAGAATAAGTTGTATACAGATACTAATATGACTGTATCATGTAATCTCTTGTTTTTTTTTTCTTATAAGAATTTAAATAGTACATTATTTTTAGTTTTTAGTAGGATGAGTCAGGTTAATAACCATTTTAGACTGTGTGTGTTTTAAAAATAGTCACAGTTTCAAAAATTTAAAAACTAGTCATAACACATGTAAAAAATTTCTGACAATAACAAAATTACACATAAAGATTGCTGTTAGAAAATTTATGGCACGCGTAAAAAATTTCTAAAAAGGCCAATTTTTAAATTTTTTAAAACTGTGACTATTTTTTAAAATTATTTTATAAACAGTGACTATTTTCTTAAAATTCTCGTTTTAGTATTACATAATTACCTTTTAGATTTGTAGATTTTTCTAAAGGATAATTTTTTTGAGTTTTTAATGTTACAAAATTATTCTTTAGAAAAATATTTATAAATTAAATAAAAATATACTTTATTTTGATTTTTGGCAAAAAAATTTGTGTATAAGTTTTCGACGCTTGCATTTCTTTATCTTTTTATCTTTTCGCTCAACCATGTATTAAAAAACAAAATATTTGACATTATATATATATATATATATATATATGTGCTTCGATCAATAGAAAGTTAGAGTAAATACAACTAGTTTAATTAAAAGATTTAGTTGAGACATGAGCACTTTGCTTTTTTACCGCTTCAAGTGATAGCTTCTGTGGTTCGAAGATCTTCTATTTGAAGACGGCGATACTCTTTCTTTCTTGGGACAACTCAAGGATTGCTTTTTAGATCGATGATTTCGTGGGGTTTTAGGGGCGCCGTTTTTATGGATGTGTGAGGATTTGAGAACTCTGATTCTATTCTCCTAATTTCGAACATAGTAAAATTTGCAGCGGCTGAAAGTGAACGTAGTTCTCACATTGAGAGCGAACCACTATAAATCTGTGTGTGCTATTTATTTTTGTTCTTCGTATTATTAATTGTTTTCGGCCACGTCAGATTAAGGCGTTTTAATCCTAACACAACGATTACTCTCGGCCTTAACTGATTTCAAACATCACATCAATATTATTGCAAAATACGAGTCGCGGCTCAATTCTATGGGAGACATTCATTGGGAGTCTATTTTTTATTTGTTGCTCTTTGTGTATTTTTCCCACTTAAAATGGATTGTTTATCGCCCTTGTTTCTTTTGAACTATCTAATTTTTCTTTCTATTAATAAAATGATGAGTACGGGGATGGATATAGGATATGACTATAGTTAGGTGCCGACTTAATTAGGATGTTTCTGCAATCCTTGATATTGAATGTCCTCTCTCTCTCTCTCTCTCTCTATATAATATAATATAAAAACAAAAGGTACATAATTTGATATTGTAATAAACTCAGAAGAAAAATATACTATTTTAATAAAATACAGTGTATTTTTTATTTATTTATTTTTGTTAAGAAAAACTCTTCGACAAATTTGGCATATAAACCAACGATAATTATAATTTTTTTGAATAAAATATAGTAGATCATTCTAGTATATTTTTAAATAAAAGAGTAAATACTAGGAACATATCTTAACAAAAATTTGGGATATACGTAAGTAACTAATAGCTTAACAACTAGGAGAAAAACTATATAAACGATTTTCTTGGGAGATCAGGGGAAAGATGTGCTATATGGCCAAAATAAAATATTTCTAAAATGATAAAACACTTTCTTTCCTTTTTTTTTTTTCAAGTCATCACTATATATAATTTTGAATGAATTTGGTTAATTTTTTAAAACTCTTTACGTGCATGTATGTATATATATATATATATATCATTATACTTATAACATCATTTGTATAAAGGAATAATAAGTCTTGGAATGTTTGTGGTGGGTGATATATTCATCAATATAGTATAATTATAAACTGTCAAATTTTAACTTTTTCCTTGACCTACTTCCTAAAAAAATAAATCTAACAATTTAAAATCTTTTTCCTTCATAAGCATTCCCAATACAAAATGACGCATTATTCTTTGCTATTTTACGCAGGAGTAGTAAATGGAATATTTGAAATAATATTAGTAAAAGAGAAAAAAAAAAAAAAAAAGGAGGTATGAAACACCTCATCAATACACAATGAATGGCAATTTTTTCTTTTTTACCTTGAAGGCTCTATAAAAGCAGGATGTAGTAGCTCCACAACACATCTCCAATCTTCTTTTGCCACATTTTCCAAACAAAACTACACTTCACGTAAAACACACCTTCACGATCAGCTAAAATTTATTCAATGGATTACTTTCGTCTTCTTTCTCTCTGCTCTTTCGTCTATGTAAGTCTTCACAACTTAATAGATCCCTTCATGATTAATATTATTTACACTATTATGTTCTACTCTTAACGTATGGGTATAATATGCAGATTTCTAAAGCGTTCAATTAAAAAGCTACTTAATTTTTTAGCTTCTCCTATAACAACATTTATTAATCAAAATCTTAATGCTTATTTGAACCGTAACTTGTGATTGATGATTTTTGAGCAGCTCGTTGCGATTGGACGATTCGCTGTTGCGAGTGACTGGGAGACATGGCATTCTGCTTTGCCTAACACTCCGATGCCCAAATCTCTATTTAAGATTTTGCAGCCATCTGGTAATTATATTGATAATTAATAAACTAAATTTTAACTTTTTTTTAGCAAAAAGATTCAGTGTCTAATTATATTGGTAATTATATTGAAATCACACATAAGTGTCTAAGATCCATTTCGTCATTATCACAAGTACTCACATAGCTTCTTTCGCCAATTTCTAATAATCAAAGAGATAATTTTTTTTTTTTTTTTTCATTATGGTTCTGTTTTTGGAATCGACGAGTGAAAAATGAGTTAAAAATGTATCTGAAAAATTTGGCACACGCCTTGATGATAAGAAGCTTTGCAGATCAACGCCTAACGAGTAGCACCTATAAAATTTCCACTCTGATATCACCTCTTGATATTAGCTATTAATTATTAAAATCAAAAGTACATTACATATATATATTTCACTAATTTAGCATAGTATATAAACTACATAAATAAAATGAAAACTTGATTAAAAAAAACACAAAGTAAAAAAAAAATCTAAAAATTAATTCCTAATTAACTAGACATCACTCTGTAATTTCCACGGTGCAGGGGTACCAATAGACACCAAAAACCCAGACTTTGGCATAGGCAAGAGCGTTTTGAAGCAAAACGACAACAATCTTCAACTAAGCTCTGCCTTTCCCACAGCCGGCAAAGACAGCTATTCCACAGGACCCAACAAACACTTAGCCCCAAACAAGCCCTTACCTCTGCCTCCTCGCAACATCACCACTTTCTTCCTCGACAAAGACCTTCGCTCCGGCAATACCATGACTCTCTTCTTCCCCAAACCCACCGCACCTCCGGCCAAGTTCCTCCCCGACGCCCTCGCCGGTGCGGGCCCCACTTGGACCGCCCGGCTCCCGCAGACGCTGTCCCGCTTTTCGATCGAGCCCGACTCAGTTGAGGCGGAGGCCATGAGGGAGACCGTGGCCGAGTGCGAGGCCCCGGGCGTGGCGGGCGAGGACAAGTACTGCGCCGCGTCGCTGCGATCGCTGGTCGGCTTCGGCGTCTCGCGGCTGGGGCGGGACGTCGACGTCTTCGCGACGGAGGTGGGGGGAGACGGCGCGGCGAGGCGGCGGGTGGTGCGCGGGGTGCGGGAGATAGGCGAGAGGTCGGTGGTCTGCCACAAGCTGAACTACGTGCACGCCGTGTTTTACTGCCATGAAGTGCATGCAACTAGGGCTTATGTGGTGTCGCTCGCCGGGGCCGATGGCGGCGCGGAGGGCGAGGAGGCCGTGGCGGTCTGCCACACCGATACGAGGTTTTGGAGCGCTGAGCTTTTGGTTTTCAAGGTTCTGAACGTCAAGCCTGGGACTGTGCCTGTTTGCCATTTCCTTCCCAATGACAGCCTCGTTTGGGTGCCAAAATAGGAATAGTACTATTTTGTGGGGTCAAAGTTGTGATCAAGGACTCGTTTGTTGTTTGAATTTTGTATTTTGTTTTTTGTTATGTTTAAAGTAAAAGTAGTTAAGTTTGTGTTGTAACGTCCTAGATTGCACTGCTTTGTTGGTCTGATGTTTTAAGTATTGGTATGGCCTGGCTTAGATGTGTTGCTTGGATTGAATAATGCTTGTTATATAATTTATGTAAATAAATGCTTTTGTGTTAGTTATATATATATATACACATATATATATATATATATATATATATATATTTTTTTTTTTTGGTGTTTGCAAACGTAATCAATATTTGGTTGGCATAAAATTACCTTGAGATTCCAACGAGCTGGTTTTTATTGGCCTCCAATTTTGTGGGACCCACATGGTTATAAATATGTCCCGATAGAGTGTGAGGTGTAATGACGATGTTTAATGTAAACGTCCAAGTAACAACGATAAGCACTCAGAGAAAGATGTTTGAAAATGACAACATAATGAACACGACGATAATTGATTGTATGAACTATGAAGACATAGTAAAACGACACGAAGATGAAAAACGACATGAAAAATTAAAAACGACACGAAAATGAAAACGACATGAAAAATGAAAAACGACACGAAAAATGAAAAAGACAAATGGAATCATGCGGTGCAAGATGGAAAAAAGAAAAACGACAAAATGCAAAAGAAGTACAATAAAGAAGAGAAAAATAGGGATAATTAATGCTGAAAAAGATTATAAAAATAAATAAGAAAAGAACACAACGACAATAAAATACGACAAATATTTGACGACAACGAAAGATAGAAATGACAAGAAAGTGTATCAAAAATGACAAAGTTAAATGGCAATAAAATGAAGGCCCAGGACCTGTTAAAATAATATCTTTTAAAAAAATGACCCAATTATCTAAAAATTAAGTTATTAGTCTCAAGCCCATGTGGACTGTCCAAAATATTCTTATTTGCCCACAAATATTGTTATAGATTGTAACAATACTTGTTACGACATATAACAAATGTTGATACAAATCGTAACAAATAAAAGTGTGACAAAAATGAGATATTTCACCCAAAATTTGTTATAATCTGTAACAAATATTGTTACGGATTGTAACAATATTTGTTACAACAAGTAACAAATGTTGACACAAATCGTAATAGACAAATGTGTGATAAAAATTAGATTTTTGTTATATATGTGTATCAAAAGTTGTTACCTATTGTAACAAAAACTGTTACAGTTTGTAACAATATTTGTTACAGATTGTAGCAAAATTTGGACAAATAAGGGTATTTTAGGCAGTCTGAATGTATGTAAATGAGCCTGGAGGCTAATAACTTAATTATGACAAACTCAGGTCAATTCCTTAAAACTAAAGGTAAAAAAATGCCATTTAGCTAAAAATCTCTAAAATGAAACTAGCATGATAACGATTAACGATCACCATAAACGTTCATATAAAATAAGAAAATATTCAAAATTTATACAATAATAAAAATAAACCCAAGTAAATTGATATCCAGACAATTTATTGATTATTTGTCCATAATTTTGAAAACGCGGTCAATTATCACAAATTACCACTATGTAAGTAACTGAATCATTTAGATATTTTGTTATATTTTTTAAAAAATTGAGTATTTATCTGAATTAGGTGTTAGAAGTTAAGTATTCCTTATAATTTGTTATACGCATTTTTGCATATAAGAGAGAAGATAAGTTTATCACAAAAGAAGAGTAGTGTGTAGATATATAATATTGGATTAAGCAATGCCAATTCACTTATTTAGGCCATGGATTATAATTTTATATGAACATAATGGGCACTAAAAAGTGAAATCCTCTTATGCTCTAATTTCCCTTTTTGCATTTGGCACCGTATAACCTGTGGCCAAAGGGAAAAAGAAAAGAAAAGAAAATATTAACAACAATATAGAAATATTTTCTATTATATGCTAGCTAGTGCTAAACTAAAAAATTATTAATGATCAATTCGCTTTAAGAAAAAAATTATGCTTTAATGTCATGAAACTAAATAGCAGAACGTTATGATCTCATTTGTTCAGGTTTTATTAAACATACTTTCCACGATCTTTAAAAAGAATAACCATGAGAAGATAATATTATTTTGTTCTATCATTATGAAACAACTCCAAATAATGGCGGAGCTTGAAAATCTTTTTAAGAAAGGCGAAACTTGAAATGAAAATCGCTTTTAATCTTTAAATAAATATTTAATATAGAATGCATGTTAAACTTAATTTATAAGTTAAATAGGATAAAATTATAGCTTTTCTTGTCAAGTTGAGTAGTAGGCAAAATTACATTTTTCAAAGGGGGCATTATAAATTTTTATATATAAAAAAAAATCTTCGAAAATAACAGGTAATTAGAGGGCATATATATATATATATTCACTAATTGATCCTACTCTATTAAAACTATATAATAAATCATGGCTATTACATACATCAAATATATTCATTACATAACAAAGAAAAATGGCTTAAAGAGAGAGAGAGAGAGAGCAAAACTCTTACTTCCACATTTCATTCCTTTGGGAACATTGAGTCCACAAGCTCTTGCAACATAGACCGCCTTATCCATGTTGATCATATCTTCAATGTCTTTAGTAACATGCTTGCAAACGCATGGAACATCTATAGGCTTGACCTCCGAGCAACATCCCGGAGAAGGCCGAACTTTCGGCCCCGATTTCGACACGAATTTCGAGCATTCCAATATGAGGCTAGGAATGTTTGCATGGCATGTTGATTGCCCAAACACCCTCATGTAATTACCAAATACAAGCATTGTAGCTACCACAAAAATGGAAAATGAGTAGGGACGAGGACCAGCAATTGCCATAGCTGTTTTCTATTGGTTTTTCAGTTTGATTTTCTTTTCAAATTACTATATATTGAAACTGCGTGACCATATTGTCTTGGCCTAAACACTTTTGTGTATATAGATTATGGGATGAGGGTCCATTAATGGCATAGCATGAAGTGGAGATTTTGCTCGGATATCTTATACTTTTTAATTAATTTGGTAACGCTGCAAAATAATTAATGAGAATCTAGTAAAATATTATACATAAGGGCATTAAATGAGAACGAGATGAGAAAAATCTTTACAAGAAAGCAAAGCAGGATTGCGTACATGAATTTAATTTCCTTTTCATGTAACTTTAAAAAACGTGGCGATAATCAACAAAATCTTACGTGGCCCTGGCCTGTGCTTGTACCAACTATATTAATGTGTTTTAGAATAAATGAAAAATAACTAAGGTTTAATAAGTAATCGTTTTACATAAGTTTTGTCATCCGATAAGAAAATTGGCAGGAATCTCAAAATGACAGTTGCCTTGTTGGTTATTTTGAAGTTGAAGCTGTATTTTCGTTGTAAATCTGAATAGATCGATGAGTAGTTGTACGATTGTCAGAGCTCTTGTCCTCCTGTAATTCAAATCAACCATAGAAATTATTAATATCGGCTGATAGATATATTCATACAAACTTATAATATCAAGACCGCCTCTAGTGTAGACAATTGTCTGCCGTAATTCCACCCTTGTCTCCTAATTTTTACTATAGATCGACACAAGAAAACATTCTTTATAACACAATGTGGGACACTACATATGGATATAGCTATCATTCTTATTATCTAAAATATCAGTTTTTAAGATGAGCTAAATATTGTGAGACTCTCATTTTAAGGTAGACATTACAACTGAAACTTCCTTGAATAGGTTATGACAGAATTTGTACAGGATAAAAAATGCACTAAAGAACATAGAGCAAAGAGATTAACTATAAACAAATTAATGCATACCGTTTCGGAGAATAGCCTATTCAAGGCGGTATGTGAGTCATTGCTCTCTGATAGCTTTTCAATGCTTGTATTTAGATCACCCTCCCACAGTTCTTCCACGGGTCTAGCGAATTCTATATCATAAGTACTCTTTTTAAGGTATATTTTTGCAATCACCTTATCAAGCTCGGGTGTTATTGCGCTTCCACCAGAGAAATTCTTCATCTCGGGGCATTCACTCGCAATCACTTTTTTCAAATGAGGGAACTGTATGCAACTATATCCGCTGTGGAAGCTCTGCAGACTGGGCAAACGATAAAGGACCAAACTCTTTAATGAGCTAAAAACGAGATCGGTACTTTCTGCGTCATCTTCTTTGCTGGCAATTACTTCAGTCATTTGCTCACATTCAGTAACTTTGAATCTTGTGAGTTGCACCAAACTTCTAGCTACAGAGGAACCTAATAAGTTTCTCATTTCATGACATTTTGAAACTTGAAGATCTCCCAAATTTGGGAAGGACAGAGAGGATGACATGGCTCCGAACGTCTTCAGTCTTCCACAATTTATCACAACCAGAGTGGTCAAATTTTTTAAGCTCCGGGCTAGATGAACATCCTATATGAAAATATGCCAATCACAATGACATAAGCTCTAATTAGCAAATAATTTAATATGATGGTACCAGTTGAAAAAATCTGATAAACAACACGGACTATATTATTTGGCTACCCTTATTTAAGATTTGGTGAACAATTTTGATCTTTTTATTTTTTATTTTTAATTTACTCTTTTAAACAATAAGAAGTAAAGCATTTATGGAATTTGAGCTTTCGAAGATTGCAAACCTCAAGAGCTTTTGACAAGTTGGCTCAAGCATACTCATTCTTATTTTCCATCTTGCTTGACCAACACTTTCGGATTGAATGCAAAGACGAACAACAATACGATAGAATTTGAATATAAAAGCTGGAGGAAAAACGAAATTACCTTTGCATTGAACAGAGAAAACTGTTCATCCACCATGTTTGTTTCTTCAACTCGTGCTGGCTCAACTTCGGTCAATGTCGATGAAGAATTGGCAATGAATGTCCTCAATTCAGGACAATCATGTATTTCTAGCTTCAATAAGGAGGGACATTCAAAGCAGTCTACTTCACAAAATTTGTTGAGCTTCTGAAGATTGCGAAGCGTAAGAGTTTCGAGTCTGGGGAATGACAGTGTCTTCAATTGTCCCTCTTCTGCCGATTCTTTCATGACAAATACTACTACCTCTTCCATGGCCTTACATCCATGTATTTGTAGCTCCTTGAGAAGAGAAAGACATCCAACCATATTGGAAGGGAACAAATGGTCTAAATTGTTGCAGTCTAAAATTATTAACTTCTGTAAATTTCTAAAACTCATTTCGGATATTTGCAAGAGCTTCAAGTTGGGGCGCAAAACCTGCCAATATAATTCCAAATCTTACGACTCGTACAAAACACTGTGAAAAGAGTACTCAGAATTTTAGAAGCAACATATGAGCTCATTAATTTGAACATTTAAGAGCAAAATAGATTCTTTTCAACATGATATTTAAATGTTCTTGACTTATTGGACTGAATACAAATACCAAGAAAAGATAATAGTGACAATATTAGAAACAATTATCATAATCAAGCAACATGATCCTGTGACGTTCTTGAATTTTCATTTTACGTTTGGTTTTGAAATTTTGAAATAGGATGGATCATAGAAGTGGAAGATAAAAGAGAAAAAAAGCATTAATTAATATAAAATAACAAAAGTAAAAAGAAAGTTTTACCTTTTTATTATTTAACGCAGCAAGCAAGTCTACTCTTTCAACTTCTTCCTTATCTTTTATCACCAAAGGCATGGAATTGGTCATGGGAGTGCCCAATTCAGGACAATTGTATATGTCCAATTTTAGTAAATTTGGACATTCAACACAGTCAACTGAACAAAACCTCTTGAGGTTCAGAAGGGATGAAAACTGGAGACATTCGAGTTTAGAGAACGAGATCTTTTCCAGTCTCGTCTCATTATGTGGTTCCTTTGTGACTATTACCTCTTCCATGATTTCGCACGCTTTTATAGTCAGGAATTTGAGTTGCGAAAGGCTTCTAGCAGCCTTATACGATAGAAGATATTTCACACTCTTGCATTCTTCCACAATCAATGTCTCCAAACTGGGAAATGCAATCTGCAATTTATACAAAATACCTCTTTAAATTAATAATTTTTTTTTCTTCAAATTACTCTCTCTTTAGTGCCATCTTTATAGTGGTACTGCTGAAGATTCCTTAATATTACAGAATTATAGCAGTAAAACAAGGAAGCAAAACCAAAATTATAAAAACAAGTGTACCTTTGCATTGATGAAAGGTTGATTCAGTTCTGCATCAATGCTGGTAGTTGTAAGCGGAGAAATGAACCTTTTGAGGCTTGGAAGACGATAAAGCTTCATGATTCGTAGTTTAGGGAACAAAATGTTGTCTGATTTCCCTTTCTCTTCTCCATGTTCGTTGATGACAACTAGCTCTTCGATGACGGGACAAGAACTAATTTCGAGGGACTCAAGTTGTATAAGGCTTCTACTAATTGCAACCGATATAAGATGCTTTAAATTATCACATTTCTGAACCTTCAAGCTTCTTATGTTTTGCATGAAAGAAGTGGTTGGAAGTTGTTTTTGCCACAACTCCGAGAAATTCATTTTTCCCGACAACTTCAAGACCTTCAAGCTAGGAAACACAACCTGAAAACAATGTATGTCAAGGGAAAAAGGAATAAGAGCATATTCTTTCACTATATAGTTTAGAAAATCAGTTCGTAACTATTTGAATCAAACAACAACAATCTAAATTTGAATCTAATTAATCTAAAACTATTCAAGTTTGAATACCTTTTGGTTGAATAAAGGGCTTGGAGAGTCTAACGGTGTAGAAAGGCTAGTCGTCTTCAAAAATTGAATTAAATTTGGCAAACCATTCAATTCCAAGGAGCGTAAATGAGGAAATGATATAACACTATCATCGATTGCTCCATTCTCCATTGTATTGTGGACATCATTTTCGCTTTCATGATGAAATATCTCCTCCACCATATTGCATAAGCGCACTGTAATTTCTTCAAGCCTTCGAGCATATGAGATCGAGAGGACATTCTTCAAGTTGTTACACTCTGATATTTCTATATGTCTTAATTGGTCAAATGCAGCGTTAGTAAGTTTTCCACTACTTATCTTTTTCAGTTTTTTCAGCCCCCTAAGAGTCATAGTGTCCAAGTTCTGAAACGCACCAGAGGATTGAATTTTCCGTCTTGAATCGACAATGTATCGGACTCCACTACTATACTCAACAAGCAAGGTCTTCAAATGCGGAAAACCATCTGGATCTAGTTGATAAGCAAAATTCTTGACATCTTGGAGTCTATCAAAGTGCAAAACTTCAGACCTTTTCATCAACATTTGAAAGCCGTGCTGAAATAATACACTCGTTCCACATGTTTCAAGCCGGAGTAACCTTGAACTTGCAATTCTTACGGGTTGACGCTTACCAAAGATTCCAATCACTATGTTATAGATTTTCAATTTTTCACTAAACATGCCTTCTGGTATAACACGCGGATCGTGTATGGCGATATACAGAACACTTAGCTGTGGCAAATTCTTCAACTCAGTAAGACTGGCATTCCGTCTATTTCCCCTAACACCTTCCCATGATATAAGGACACCTTGCATATACAATTCTTCCAATTGTACTAATCTCGAGATGACATTTGGTTCTATCGTTGTAAGATTCTCACAATCTGTCAAATTTAAGAGCCGTAGACGGGTTAACTTTCCTATTTGTTCCGGCAGGTGTTTAAAATTGCAATTTGAAAGGTCAAGAACTATCAAATTCTTTAGCTCTCCAATCAAGGCTATATTTTCTAAGGTACAGCCTCGTAAAGATAAGGTTTGGAGATTTTGAAGTGCATAAAAGGATGAAGGTAATGATTCTAGAATGGCAGAATCTAAGCATAAAGCTCTAAGCTCTTTTGCTTCTGCAAAACATTCATCTGAAATCAACAAAGGCCTATGATCATATTTCTCTGGGGATATTCTATGTTGGTCCTTGTCAAAGATCAAAAGCAACTCGAGCTTTGGGCACGCCCGCAGGTCTTTTGGGAGCTCTGTAAAATCACGATTCAGGAGCGAAATCGCTGTTGAATCTTTGATTTTCTCCTTCAGCAAGCATCCTTCAAACTTGGCGATGTTTGTAAAGCAAAACATATGCTTATCCTCAGATGCAATCGACATGACAATATCACGGATTGTGTCATGCATTTTGACCATATCATGATAATTTCCATCTAATAACAAACAATGAGCTTTCAGCCTATCAACCAACGTGCGCACCCTGTTTCTCACAGCGACCATGGTATCCATGTCATGAAACAAGTCACAACTGGCAGCATATATATTCGTCAAGTTCTCGACACTTATATCTGCATCTTCTTTATAGAGGCTGCAAAGCAACAAAATCGACTTTTCTTCGTCCCCTAAAAAGTCATAACTCGTCCTTATAGTGGCGTACGCTTTTCCATATCCCTGCCTCGGGGACCTTTTCACTTGCTGTAGAGCATCCTCCCAAACGCAAATGGGTCTTTTTCTCAGCGCACACGCAATTGTTTCTATGGCAATCGGCAAACCCCCGCATTCTTCAACCACTGCACTTGCCAACCCTTCGAAATCAGGGTGTTCATTGATTGTGTCTCCAACATATTTGTGAAACAGTCTCATAGCTTCTTTATCGGACAAGACGTCGACTCGGATATCCTTTTCGACACCCATAAGATTACGTAACACGTATTGATCTCGAGATATCAACAGTATCTTGCATCCCTTTTGGTCGTCCTTGAAATAGATTCCAGCATCCTCCAATTTGAGTTCCTCCCATATATCATCCAGAATTATGAGAAGCTTGTTTTCGCGCCTTAATCGATGTTGTAAACGGTCTGCTCTAGCTGATATGGTCTCCTCATAGAATCCCAACCCCAATTTCTCTGCAATATTTTGCTGAATACTTTTGAGGTCAAATGACTGTGTTACAGTTACCATGACCACCTCGCTGAATAACTCTTGTTCCCGGACTTTTCTAGCAACGTCTTTAACGAGCGTGGTTTTCCCGACACCTCCCATGCCATACACTCCAATCAAGCCAAGAACAGGATCCTTCAACGCCTCCACGATTTCCTCAGAAGTTAACACTCTCGTATCGAAGGTCTCAAAGCCCTTGTTGGCAAAAGAGCTTTGCAGAACCGGAGTGTAAGATATGGAAACGAACGTGTCGGCCTTCGTGATCTCCCCAACAATTGTCTCCGCCATCTTCTTCGCTCTCCTGCTCAGCTGACGCCGCAACGCCAAATGTGGATAGGAGGACAAACCACACGAACACTCGGCTTTGCGGTGGCCTTCATCGTTAAGAATGCTCTTCGCCTCGTCCGATCTCTTCTCCGCTTCACTCAGCCAGGTTTCGACATATTCCTCGGTCTCTTCGCCTTTTCTTCGCGCTTCTTCGACTCGGCGATCGATGATGGTTTTCTTCTTCTCAAGATGCTCAAGTTGGTTACTGAGGTTGTCCACATTCCGGCGGTAGTAGACCAGATAACCGAGCTGGCGTGCGATTGGTGCAACCGTGTATTTTGCAATCTCTCCGCCAATAGCAGTAACGATGCCAACAAGAAACCGATCCATGGTCACTACTTCTAATAATATTCAGAAGCCCTGTCCAATCTAACAATTTAGTTAACTGTAAAATCATGATATATCAACTAGTTTTGATTAAAAAAAAAAAAAGGTTATTGTTTGTAGGTATTTGAAGAGTGGAATAAGATGTCAGGCCATCTCCGACTAATGTGAATGCAACATTTAGAAGGGAAAAAAAAAAAAAGAAACAAAAAACAAAATAGCACTTTATTTTTATTCTTTTATAATATTTAGTTGCAAATTTTATTAAAGTGGCTAATGTTTGGTATTAACTTTTACATTAAATGCTAAAAGGTCGATCAATGATGGCATCATATTTAGTATTTGTCAAATTTGTAATGAAAGTTTTCAACGAAAAAAAAATTATATTTTATGTATATTTATAAGTAGCCGCACAATATGTGATAATTTTGTACACTATCGATAGTGTACGGCTTATAATAACTTAAAATATACACACACAAAAATCCTACACATATGCACATAACATCATATATTTTCATGTTATTTATTCGTTTTTTAAATTTAAAACTAAAATTATGTTCAATTAGAGATAAAAATGAAGGGGAAATAAAAAATAAAAAGACAAATTTCCTTTTTCATCTCCGATTAGATAATTTCTATGTTATATTTAAAAAATGGATCGATAACATGAAAATAGAGGTTGTATAGAAAAAAATATATATATTCTAATTTATTTTTTAATTTATTATAAGCCGTATAGTGGTGCGCAAAATCGTCACCTATTCTAACCGCTTATTTTTTAGCTTTTATAGATCTTACACTTTGGATATCGTACAAAATTATACACCGTGCTTGAATCTTCCAATAAAAATAACGGAGTCGGCATATGAAATAAAAGGAGTAAGAGAGCAAAGAATCTACCTTGTGGAAGCAGAGTAGTTCTTCTTTTTTCTGTTATTAAACTAATTAATTTCCTCCTCTAAACCTTTCCTTTTTCAGTGAGATGTTTCTGCCGACTAACAAACTGCAAAATTCATCAAACATGATCTAGTCAACTTGATTAACGTCATCATACAAAAATAGAAGATCATCAACTTGATTGACAACATAAATACAAAAGTACGTCACTTTTATGTATCGGTTCTTTTCTGGCCGTTGGTTTTGGGTGGGCTTGCAAACTGGGTGAGAGACACATATTATAGAAAAACAAAGGTCTTATTTATTTTATTTTGATTGCCAAATGAGATGAAAGGAAATATTCTTCTTTTCTTTTTTCCTAATCCTATATGAAAGATCTGTGAACTGCATGCAAGGTAAAAGGAAAGCTTGTGGGAAACAATATATATATATATATATATATATATATATATGAAAATTTGAGAAATAAAGCAGAGTAAATCAGAAAGAAGACGAACTACATTCAAGTTCAATTTCCACAAAAAAAAAAAAAAAAAAAATGTGAAAGCAAACTGCAAGAGAATAAAATCAGATTCAAAAGACAAAAGAGATCAAGGGAATGAATTGGCTAATTCAATATCTGATCATTTTGGGTGTGAATTTAAGACAGAGAAGAGAAGGAAACCTTGCTTATGCAGGTCCGGAGTTGATCATGATGCCAAGAGAAAAGAGCCAAAGACTGGATTAAGAATGATTATAAGATGTGAAATATGGATCGCAAAAGTCTAAGTCAAGGTGTGAATATGATCTCACACTAGGAACACCCCAAAAAGAAAGAATTGCAATTTTCCACGAAATATAGAAGAAAATGAGTAGCGTTTCTGGCACGGAAACTTTTTGTTGACTTTTTTTTTTTAGTTTTGTGTTGACTTTGAGCACCACGAATTGTAAATAGTAGTGTCACTTTTTTCTTCTACAATTTCACATTTTTTGTTTTTTTTTTTTGAGAAATTATAGTGAATGCCCAATTTTTAAAACATAATGTAAATTATTACCCAATCTTTTGAAAAATGTAACAAACTATCCAAATGATTCAATTACTTACACAGTGGTAAGTGGTGGTAATTCACTTAGTTACCAAAAGCATGTGCAAGTAATTCACAAATTGACTATAAACTCAATTACTTCAAAAGTTTGGGTATTTATTTTTATTGTTATATAAATTTTGGATATTTGCCTACTTCACTCTTTTTTTTTTTTTTTTTGTAAAAAAAGGAATAATGTGGTCAATTTTATTATTAAAAAGTAGCATAATTATAATATTTTTTTAGAGTGGCAATTTTCAAAATATGTTGCTTAGAAGTGGCAATTTTAGGACACAACTTGGTCCGTTCCTGAGTGATGGACTGCGGAAAAAAATGCATCTTGATTGTATAAGTAGTATCTATCGAGTCCTTTAAACACTCCTTAATCGTACAGTTTCGTACCTGCATGCCACACAGTGTCAAAACTTTTACACTAAACTTTCAACTTATCTAGACAATGTGAGATTGCACGGTTTACTGACTCAAAGGATTGTGATTGTCATACAATGTGTTTCTTTTAATGTTTATTTCTATCAAAAAAATTCCTTTTTTTTAAAAACCCTCATTGATGTCGAACGCGAGCATATCTGGGATCGGCAATGGTGGAGGCAAGGCATAGCGACGGAGCGCAGAGGATAAGCACTAAATTTAATGTCAATTTTAGCGCCAAACAAGTATGCCATATTGCCAATTTTTTGACATTTGAAATGATTATTTATTATTATTATTATTATTATTATTATTATTATTATTTATCATATTCTTTGTTAGTGGCTAACATTTATTACTTTCAATGAGCTTTGCTGTTAATTAACATGAATCATCTTTCATGAACTTTACAACTAAATAACAATAAAATAATAAAATACTACTTAAAATTAGTAAGTATCCACATATATTGTTTTTGTCTTTTTCATATATTGGTATTGGCATTTACATAGCAAAGATGATCTTTATCAAATTTTCAATATAACAATACGTGACAGGTGAGGCGAACATCTCACATTGAAATTGGTGATTTCAATTAATCATGGTCCATCCAGGCTACAATATACAATTAAAATACCGTGAAAAACATAAGAAAAAGAACGTCCCGTTCAATTGAAAATATAATACATTGAAAGGCATATGCCAACATAATTAATGCACGCTAACAAAACAATAGCGATCAATGATAGAAACCACTTAAAACATCTAGTCCTCTTTTGGAAACATAAAATATAAAAAGAGTATAGTTAGTGAAGTACAAATAATAAGTTGGTAGCTAGGCATCTAATTAAAAATTAAATTATCAACTATAATTTGTTGAAACATAGATAATATTTGTCGTCGCAAATTTATTTGTATATGTCTAGCTAGCTATATATATATATGTAAATATGATCAGGGACATTTGGGGCCTCCTCGCTTGGTCTTCCAGTTGTTGTAGCAAGGGCAGAGCTGCTTGTTACCATATGTGCCTGGAGGTACGCACAAGCACTTTGCGCAGCATTTCTGGCAGAAGAACATGCATGGCTTCTTGTACGCCGTCGCCGAGCACCGGTTTGTGCAGCGCGGCGCACATTCTGCGCGTGGAATGGAAGGACAAAAAAAAAAATTGTTTTTATTTGTCTTAAAAGTTTCACCGTAACAAAATCTTCTTTTAATTTTATAATTTTTCTGCCTGAACAACATTATTATATTAGGCCCTACTAAATAATCACAACTTGTATCACTTGAAATTGATCTTAATGGTGTATTAGGATATACCATTAAGTATTAACGTGTTCGAATTACCAAGTCGTCTTAGAAGGTCGATTTAAAAAGAACATGATCGAGGGATATATATAGAAATTTTGTGATCTACCAAGTGCCAATATTGCCCCTTAATTTATTTTATTTCTTTTTTAAAAGATGTAGAATTAATTATATATAGGGAAAATAAACAATGCGAAATTAGGGATGTGATATTAAAATAATCATTAAGTAACTCTACCTTGGGGGTGAAGGCTGCCTTGAGTAGAACCGTACTGCAATATAATCGGACAAAGAAAGCCTTAACATAGACTATGGAAATGTAAAAAATGTAAATTTACTTAGGAGGACAAAATGCATCAAGTGCATTAGAAAAATATCCAAATTCTACAATACATTTTATATAAACAGCCAGCATTTTAAAGTAATTTGAAAATAAAATTATTTTTTTGTATTTATATATTGATTACCATATAAAAGAGTTTCATAAAAAAAAAAAAAAAACACATGTTTAATTACGAAGTTAATAAATGGTTATTTTGCTAAAATTTTCATAATATTGACTGTTTATTTAAATAAGAGTTGAAAATGAGGGTATTGACTCCAATTTTCCGGTAATATTGTAATTAAAAGTTTGAGATTGATTACGCTCTCACCATTGGTTGGACGTTATTCGTTTGCTGGTTTTGCTGAGAGGCTTGTGCTTCTTCCTTAGAAGCCTAATTTACCAAACATCAACATATAGCAAGATTATATATCAATAATTCAAGAATTAAATTAAAGGCAATATAACCGACGAGTGTAATTCTTGTAATTACCTGGATTTCTGCTTCGAGAATAAGCACAAGAGCTACAAACAAAATGAGGATGCTCAGTTTTCTGGCCATATTGGATAAGCCTAAGAAGAAACGTTATAGTAGATTTTTTGTAAAAGAAAGTTGAGTTTGTTTGAAGTACTAGTTTGAGAAGCTATGGAGGCACAAAGTATGTTATTTATAGGCAGTTGGTAGTTTGGATTTAGTGCATACGTGTAAAGTTGGATCAGGAAAAAGTTCAACACTTCAGTTGAAGAGTCATATGAGAAAACTAGGTCATATATAGATTCTTCTTCGATGATATTATTGCCCTTTAATTAACTGAAAGAATTTATCCATAAGAAAATGTTTGAAAAAAAAAATAATAATAACATTTGAGTTTTTCTAACATGTGCCTTGAAATTTAATAGTGTGTAGATATGAGGTTAGAGTAAAAGAATATTGGCACATATATATAATTATTACCGTGAATAATTGAGATCATTGTCATGTGTCCTTGTTATAAGCACCGGTGATTAATTAGTGAGGTTTGTTTCCCATAGTGTCACTACACATATTAACGTAAAAGATTTACCCTACTCCTAGAATATGTAGATCGTTAAGTTCTCAATTTGGTTTTTCATCTTGACTAAATTTTGGGGTATTCAGAAAATTTGTCAAACTTCAGACCTTATAATTTAAGAAATATTCAAAATTCTTGTTTGTTGAATAAATAAATATCTACTTATATTTGGTCATCTTGGTCCATGTTTAAAAAAAAATGTCAACGTGTACATTTTCAAAATCTAAATTATTAGTCACTAATACATAATAGAATTAAGGACATAAAGGTAAATACATATCATTATGTAATTAGAAAAAAAAAACTAATTTCTTTTTATTTAATTGAAACATTGACTATTTTCTTAAACATCATTTGAAAATGGTTATTTACTCAATTTTCTCATAAATATGTCTATTTGCTTAATATAATCTATAAATTTAAAGTAATTTTTTGATCTATTCACTATTTTTGTTGATAGTTTATTTAAAATATAAAAGCCACGAATATTTTTTAAAACCGTGAAAGATAGATAGATAGATAGATAGATAGATAGATATATATATATATATAAATTTTTCAAAGATTTCTATTTTGAATTACATGACCAACATATAATTGGGTAGCTTGGAAATGACCAATGAGTAAGATGACAAATTAAAAGTGGGGACTTATTTCCAAGGATCTTATGTTATCCATGTGCCTTAGCAAAAAACAGTTGGGGCATTGGTTGGCCCATCTGCATGTGAAAGGCATATACGCACATTTTGTGGTCTCACAAAGGGACCCACCGGCCACATGCACTATTGACTATACACGACTCACTTATAAACAGAAACTGAGCTATAAAAGCATGGATAAGAAATAATTTGTGGATAAGCTTCATTGGAACTAAGAACTTCCATGAATCAGAAGCTTTCTATAGGTGGCCTCGGCCTTGTTGGGCAGTTTGTTCAAGTTGTTCAATTTGTCATGTGAAATTGCAATTAATATTCTGGTTTGATCTCACTTTCGTATTTTTCCTATATACACAAAGTGTGAGACATCCATGTGGTGTTGCTCATCAACATCATTACATCAATAATTATGTATATTTCTTTGGATTCTTTTTGTAATGAGGAAAATTTCTAGAATTTGGAGTCACAAACTTGATTGTAACTAATGTTGCACCCAGGTGAGAGTCTAAAGAATGAAAGTATTTTCTTATGATAGTTGGAGATCTCGCAAATTTGGACTTTTTATTGATTGCACACTAAATAGGTACGTAAGCATATAGAGAACAATTTTTTGCACAAAATATTCATAATTAATAAAGCATAATCAGACAATAATCTAGTATATGTTTTGTGGTATTTATGTTTGTATACACCGAGAGTAAAGCTCATGTAAGTTGTTCGTGTTGAAGTAAGACATTCAAAACATAATTTTATTATGGTTTTTTTGCAGCGGTGGTCCCTGTCCTTTACCTACCTTTGCAATCGGGTAACTTATCCTTTTTTTTATACTATTGGCTCCCTGTCTTTCGATTTCTTTGCAATTTTATGCAATTTCGTTTGGTCCCGTCAGTTTTGGACGAAATATTCACATGTGAGGCTCACATGAGGTATTTTCAAGGGCATTCATGGTTATTTTAGGGAAAAAAAAAAGTGTGTTTGATAGACTCTTAATTCTGAAAATCCATAATTTTCCATTTTCTTTTGCTTGGTTGAACATTATTGGATTTTTGACCAAATTTATGTAGCTTTTGTTTGCATGTTTATATGTTGTTTTGTTTATTCAAAAAACTAAAAAAACAAACAAAAAGAGGCAAAAAATCCATGGGATAATTTTATGTGTTTATTAGCATGTTTGCATGCATGTTTATTTGTTGTTCTTGCTTGGTGAAAATTTCTTCACCTTTCAAGCAAAAAAAAAAAAAAAGATTTTGTAGAATGAAATTTGCCCCTTGTTTGCCCTCAATTCACTCATTCCATTCCATTCCATTTTATTTTTTAAAAAACTTTTTTAAATCTCTATAAAGTTCCTCTCATTCCATTCTTTTTTTTTTTCAACTATTCTTTCAACTCTCCTAATCCCTATACAATATCCTTAAATCTAAACTATTTATACCACATCGAAATTAGCAAAGTCAAACAATTTTCATAATCATTTCAAATTATTTTTCAACTTATTTTTTCCATTTCAAAAAATAGAATGAAATGAGTAAAATGGTTACCCCAAATAAGGGGAATAATAGCCTAATGCAACCTTAGATAATTGCATAATGACACAGTTTGGACTTTGGATTACTCTTTACTAATAGCGTAATACAGCCCCAGATAATTGATTTTGGCATTCGGCTAGTTACTGGTAACACCTCAATAATTTAATCCTAAATCCCTGTTTCAACATGATAATTAAAATTAGGAAAAAAAATATCTTTTTGCACCTTAAATTTGTGCTACTTTTTTCGATAGCACTCTATTCTTTAATTCCGTCTTGTTTACACCCTGAATTATTTAACTTAGATCATTTTGCACCCCGTCAACGTCCGTCAATTAAATGATAACGTGACACTAAAAAATTTATAATTTGACCATTGATTTATTTAAAAATTTCATTAACATCCTAAATTTTTAATAATTTAACAAATATAAATTAAAATATTAAACCCAAAATTTCACTAATTTAACAAAAACAAAAAAAGAAAAAACCCCAAAATTTCAAGCCATCAGCCCTGGATAGTGGATATCCAGCAAATCCCAAATACTCCAAGAACTCCAAGAATGTGAAGAACTCTTTGCTTCCGTGGACATCCAGCAAACCCACAAATGAGACAATCGAATAGGGAGAATTTCAAAATAAAGTCATTTTAGATGCCACTTAATAATCTATACCCCATATAGTGTGCTCCCTTCATTTCCACTATATATTTGTAGTGTAAATTTTGGGGTATAAATTAAAAGTGCAACACACAATGGGGTATAGATTATCATTGTGTCATGAATGGGGTATTTCTCAAAATCCCCCAATCGAATACAACGGAGCCATGAGAGTTCCAGACGACGGAGGCCCACTTAAGTCGGCCCACTCCAAGAAAATAGTTGGTGATATGTTATTGTCTGCCACTAAGATGTGGTTTTTGACTTTTAATCGTTAGCTTTTTAGAATTAGTGAACTTTTGCATTGTCATAACCCCAGATGAAGAGAATTAAAACAAAATTGCTTGAGCATTGATCTGCGATCGTTTTTGACAAGTAATTTTGGTTCATCTTAATCACAACTAAGAACATGAATTGAAAGCAGACCGGAATAAATGTTAATAAGTTGTTATGTAAATGGGTTTTATTTGGCTGCAAGATATGGAATTGTGATGACTTTGATAACATCACTTTGTGGAAAGAATTTATTTCCTCCGTTTTGCATCGGATGGACGTGGCAGGGCGGTTGTTGGTGGAGATGGGTGTGTGTTCCAGCGAGAGAGATATTTGAGAGAAAGAGAGGGTGATTTTTTTCTTGGGTTTGATTTTTGAAAGAAAATGAAATGATTTTGTTATTGTTTGATAATTATTTTTCTTTTCTTCTTTGTTATTTGTTTGATAATTTTTGGTTTAATGGTTTAATTTTGTTTTTTTAATGATTTAATTTGTTTTTATTAAATTATTAAAGATTTAAGGTATTAGTGCAATTTTTAAATAAATTAAGGGTCAAATTATAATTTTTTCTAGTGCAACGTTATTATTTAACTAATGGATCATTTTTGGATAGAGGGTTTAAAATAGTCTAAGTTAAATAATTCAAAGTGCAAATATGACGAAATTATAGAATAGGGTGCTATCGAAAAAAATAGCGCAAATTTGAGGTGCAAGTGCAATGGGTATTTTTTCCTTCGAATTAACTATAAGATAAAAGGATGTCAAATCCTCTTCAATCATGATATCTGTGTGAAACATTTTTCCGCTAGGGAAAAATAATTTGTTCATTCTCTAAAAATAACAACTCCACAGCATTAAACTAACTAAAAGAACAGCTAAATCCAATTACGGAGACCACAACCTTAAGTACTACGTACCCACATAAATCAATGTACCATATCAAAATACAAATAGCCAAAGCAAAACACACTTGAAAGTAAATAATAATTCACCTCAACCAGAAAACAAATCATGCCACAAGCTTCCATATAGTTCCTCTCATTTCCCTATCTTCTCATTGCGGATTGAAAATCAGACCCATCGATACCCGATCGTCAAGCACTTACAAAACTAAAATCAAACACTTACGATTTAGAAGAAGAAGAAGACGAAACAACGACGAAGTAGAAGAAGAAATAAAGAAGAAGGAAGGGAGACAGAGAGAGGGAGAGGGAGAGAGAGAGCTTACTTGTCTTTGTTCCTGTTGCTTTGCGAAGAAGGACTTCGATCAGACTGTACGAACAGCCATGGACGAGGAAGGACTGATCAAAACAGACAAATCGACAAGAGCACCACGAAAATATCCACGCCTTGAGAGAAGCTAGTTCATCATAGATGAACTATATTCTTCGGAGTCGGTGTAGCTTTCATAAATCTCCTGTAATATCCACGCCTTGAGCAAAGCTAGTTCGTTGTAGATGACGAATATTATTCGTAGTCGGATAACGAATATTCCGAATATTCTTCGGAGTCAGTGTAGCTTTCATAAATCTCCTGTAATATCAATTTATGAGGATAATCTCTCACGTTTAAGGTGATTAGACACTATGCTATTATAGTACTTGAAAGTGACATAAAACTCGATTGTTATATAATTCTTAGAAGCAGTAGCATTTAAAGAGTTATGATATGATGCTTGGATCCAAAACATTTAGATTTTGCAAAGTACCGATTCGTTCGTTTGGGATACAATTTATTGCAAAGGGTACAAAACGTGCAAAAACTTTGCAATGCCATGAAGAACAGTACTAATGATTTTGGTGAGAATTAATTTGTCTAATAAGTTGTTGCCACGTCGACCAAAAATTTAAAATGAGGATTTAAGAAAGATTTTTGGAATGAGCAAGTCAATGCATACCGTTTCGGAGAATAACCTCTGTAATGCAATACCAAATGAGATCTCCCAAATCTCTCTTACAGTCCCATTGAGATCTCCTGCCCAAATCTCTTCTATGGCTGTATCACCTTCTCCCATTGAGATCTCCCAAATCTCTTCTATGGCTGTAGCATCGTCTGAATCAGTAAAATAACTGAATTCTGCTTTTGTGATTACTTGATTTAGCTTCGGAGTGGTTGTACTTCCATTAGAGAAAATCTCCATCTCAGGGCATTCGCTCAAGATGACTTTGTTCAGAAGTGGAAATTGAATGTCAGTATTGCCACCGTGAAAGCTTTGTAGACTTGGTAAGCCATGAAGTGCTAATGTCTCCAATTGACTGAAAACTATCCCACTACTGCTCTCTGCTGCTTCACCTTTCTTGTTCCCAATTACCACTTCTGTCATTCTTTTGCAATCATAGATGCTCATTTTCTTGAGTAGCACCAGAGTTTTAGCTGTCGAAGCTCTCAACAAGTTCACCATTTCATGACACTCAGATACCTCAAGAGAAGTCAAATTTGTGAAAGAGTCAGATACATCAAACAGTTGACTCCGCCATATGGCATTAGCCCCATTTCCGTTGAGAGTGAGTTCTTTTAAGTTAGAAAATGCAACCTAAGATAAGAATATAGTTAACATTATTATCAAGAATTTCTATCACCAAAAACATATTACCATATATGTACTCAATTTTGCTTAAAAAATTAAAATAAAGAATGCAAACTTGGAAGGATATGTATATATATATATATATATATACACTTCGCTAATAAATAGTTTTTACCAAAATAAAAAAGTATTTCAAAAACAACTTATATGGGGATATGTATACGTGTGGAAAAAAGTCATAAACGTAGGAGAAAAAAAACTGCTCATTAATATGCTACACACGTGTACTTATATCCAGTGCATTAAATATAAGTTGTGATAATACATATATATATATATATATATATTATCATAAAACAAAAATAGAATTCGTAATACAGGAAGATACCATTGTATAATTACGATATTATTTGAATCATGGCTATAAAATATTTGATGGTATATTTTTGTGCATTAGATTTCTTATGTCTTGAATAAATAACATTGTTTCAAATAATTTGATAACATTTAATTAGCTAAAAAAAAAAAACATTTCAGTGTTAAATTACCATGTGGTCGAAGAGAGGCTGTTGGGTCACTTGCAAGTCTATTTCTTTAACTTCTTGCTCAACTACTGGTTGTATATGTGCAGAATCAGCCACGAACGTCCTCAATGACTCGCAATCCTCTATTTCTAGTTCTAACAAGGAAGGACACTCTATGCGATCTCCTTCGCAAAATAATTTCAGTTTTGGAAGATCACTAAGAGTAAGACATTCAAGTTTAGGGAAAAAGATGTGTTGATCTTCTCCAAGTGCTTTTGTGGTCGTGACTATAACTTCCAAAACCTTACAATGCCATATATGTAGCTGCTCAAGCTGTGCAAGACTCTCAACAGCAGAATAAGGAAACAGATACTGTAGAGTGTAGAATTCACCAATCATCAACTCTCGTAGATTTCTAAAACTTGTTTGATCAGAGAACTGCAATAGCTGCTTCAAGGTACTTGGAGGCATGACCTGCAAGAATTAATTTATTCAATATTTTCACTCAAATCTGTTGAGAAACACATAATTTTGCTCCTACAACAATAATCTTACAAATTTTAAATAGACAAAATTTAAGAGAGAGATTAAAATTTGTGCATGAAATAGTTTTGTTAAACGCTCAAATTTTGAAAATTGTTCTCTGAGGAAAAAAAATAAACAACAAAGTATAAGAAAAAAGGTGTATATTGAGATTTTTCAGATATTATTATATTCAAAATCACAATGTAATAATTCATTGCTATTAATGCAAATATTAGAATGTGATAAAGGGACAATTCTACTAGACTTATTAGTTGACCCAAAGCTGACCCTGCCTATCAAACAGTGACAACTTTTTCACTTTATTAATATTTTTATTAAAAAAATACTAAAATACCCCCTGATTTTGTGTTGTTATATTTAAATGTACCATGTCATTTAAAACACCACACTTTTACCTCCGATTTATTGAAAAATATCAAAGTTGTCCCCTTCATCACTTAAATCATGACATGTCACCAAAAGCACTAAAATTTGACCACTAAACTTTTTAAAATTTCACTTATACCCTCATTTTGATAAATCTTTACCAAATAAACTTAATATCAATTTAACAAAAACATAAATAAATTTATTTAAAAAATTCTAAATTATTTTATAAAAAAAAAAACTAAATTTAAAAATCCTTGATCAATCCCTTTGACAAACCATGTCCCAACAAAAATCAAATCAATGAAATCCTAAAAAAATCAAATCACAAACATCTATCTCTTTATTCTTTGACACATATAATAACTGGATCAAAATTTATGAATCATATGCACTAAGAAATATTAAAAACTATGAATGTTTCAAGCAAAAATAAATAAAAATAACTGGGCCAAAAAAAATATTTTAGACAAACGAACACAAACGGTTATAACTGTGATATATAATACATGAACGAAAAAGTTTACACCAACATTAAGACAGAGGTTAAAAAAAAGTAAAAGATTTGTTCAGGGAGTCAACGGTTAACATTGTAATATTAGTTAAAATAATGGCATTAGTGGAATTTTAAAACAATTTAGTGCTTAAATTTCAAATATTTTTTATACACATCATGCCACATCAACATTTGAAACAAAAAAACAAATGGAAGTGGAAAGAGGGTGTACACTGGTAGATTTTTTATAAACTGGGGGGGGAAAAAATGTAACGTCTTAAACAATAAGACGTATTTAAACATAATAGCACAAGATCATATAGGTATTTCATGATTTTTTCCTACTTTTATTTAAAATCTCATTAATTTTGTTATTCATTGATGCGTTGTAAAACACATATTTGGAGACTGCAGCTTTTCATTCCTAATGAGAAATTATAGTCAATACCTAATTTTTAACACCTAATTTAAATTAATATTTAATTTTTGGAAAAATATAAGAAAATACCCAAGTGATTCAACTATTTACATAATAATAGCTAGTGATAATTAACTTAGTTGTCAAAAAAGCATGTACAAGTAATTAACAAATTAAGTAGTTTCTCAATTATTTCAAAAATTTAGATATTTATTTTTATTGTTGTATAAATTTTGGGCATTTTCCTACTTCACCCTTCCTAATTAGCATGGTTGATTCTTAAACTTGTTGTACTTTGACATTTTTGCCCTTAACACTTTAATTCATTCTTATCTATATTATTTCAAATTAATAATGGGCATCAAAATTTGAATAAAAAGTTTTTTGCTTTTTAATTAATCCTAAAAAAAAAAATTATTCGTTCAGCACCTAAATAAGTGCAAAAAATTCTTTAAATTTAAACCGTCTTGAAAATTTAAGTTCATTCATGTGTCACACTTTTGATTTTGAATCTTAAGATCAAAATTACCAAAAACGTTTAAAGGCCAAATTACCAGAACTCAAGGATCCCAACAACTAGTTGCCTTGCTAAAATTAGAGCGAAAAAGTTAGTGCACGTTTTTGCTTCTTTATATACAAAAGAATAACAATAACGAAGATTGTTTGTACGGAATGCGCTTAAGTATACTTAATTGTAAATTCACGTACTTATTTACGGGAAATAATAAGAAGGAAAGAAGTAAGGGGCCAAAATCCAGAAGATGATGATATTGTATTATAAACAATTGAATTGAATAGACAAGGAAAAGTGCACATGTATTAGGAACTAATAAGAGATTACAAAGAGAAGTGATTGATAAATGATAGAATTAATTTACCTTTTCGTTGGCTTGTGGTTGTGTGTCTGCTATAGAGGCCTTTTCTCCAACTTGATGTTTCTCCTCTCTTATTAACGTAAACCTGCTCGAATCAATAATTCTTCCCAATCCACGACATCCCCATATTCTCAGTTCCTCTAAGCATGGACACTCTATAATACAAGAATTAGACGAAGAAATCCTTTTCAGGTTCCCAAGTGAATAAAGCTGGACAGATTGTAGTTTGGGAAAAGAGATGGTAGTATTCTCCGTCACAAATATTATCTCTTCTATTCCATCGCAACTCTCCAACTTCAGGTGCGTAAGTTCCGAAAGCCTTGTAGCCGCGGAACAAGATAAAAGATACTTCAAACTTCCGCATTTGAAAACAGACAGTACGGTTAAGCGAGGAAATGCAACCTGCAAAATAATTCGAAAACAGAAAATCTGATCAAACAACGCCGATGATTTGAAGAGACAGAGATAAATACTTCAATCTTTTCCTTCTTTTCCATTTTGACATCACATATAATTATGCATATAGTCGAAATAACTTAACCTCTAAAAGTTTCTTCAAAACAATCATGTTGATGGGCTACAGGCTAGTACTATATATTAGATCTAGTGTATATATAAAATTGTAGTGGTTTAATGTTCATATTACTAATTAGAAAAAATAAGTATAAAAACCTATAAAACATAAATGTAAAGGGGAAATATAACCTCTCTGTCTGTTCAACCTTTAGCTTCTTTAGAACACATAAAAATTAAGCAAATTTGTAATTCGATTTTCTGTTTATCTTCTTATTTCAATCAAATTATGGGCTACTTTTTTTACCCATTAGCCCTAATGAAACTTTTTAGATTGGCTCTGTATAATAAGTACAAACACAGAGCATAGACAGAATATTTAATTGGATGAATCTAAGAAACATATGGTACACACAAAAAAAAAAAAAAAAAAATTAGTTGGTAGTCTATTTTTTGAGATTTTTAGGGATTTAGCCAAATTTTTTATTATTTTTTTAAAGATTAGCCATAGTTTCACGAAATGAAGGAACTAGTCATTTTTAGGGCCGGCAATTTGGGTCTAGACACGAGACACGATACGAACACGACAGCGGGTCTGGGTCCTTCCTTAATGGGTAGGGGTCCTCCCTTAATGGGTCTGGGTCTTAACGGGTTGGACACGATTAACACGATTAAACAATAGGTAAATACGACACGAACACGATAACACGATAAGACCCACTAAGACACGATTATTAAATTAATTATAAATAAATATATATTTATAACACTTATTTACATGCATTTAAATTTTATTTATTTATTGATTAATAAATTTTACGTGCGTGACATAGGAATTGCTATCATATTTAAATACATTATAAAGATTAGGCCTTTATTCAACAAAAAATATTTTAGATTTACAAAAAATAATTAAAAATTTATTGATTTAAACTTAAATATAGATAATTGGGTTAATAGACACGAGAGTTACACGACCCATTTAGACCCAATTAGACACGATTTGTAAATGGGTCGTAAATGGGTAACACGATTAACGCGATATTTAAATGGGTCGTGTCTGGGTCTTCCCTTCAAACACGATTAATAAATGGATCGTGTCTGGGTATAGCTAAAATTCCTTAGACATGATTAAGACACGACACGTGACACAAATTGCCACCCCTACACATTTTGTTACCAAGTGTATCAAAATTTGTTAACTGTGTAACAAAATTTGTTATACAATAAAAATAGTTAATTCCTTAATTTTGTAAAACTATGGCTAAATTCTTGAAACATGAGCTTAAAAATAGCTAAAATCTTCCCTTATTTTTTAGACCATGTTAAAATAATGACCACAATTTTTTTTAATTAGATGAATGATCTGGTTTTGGTAAGTAGATAAAATAGTAAATGAAGAAAATATAGACCATTTTTAGATGGTATCTTGTCTATTAACCATGGTAAATAATCTAAGTACTGCAAATAAATTTTGGTAAACTGACAAAATACCAGTAAGTGGACGAAATATCGGTCATTTTTAGCTAGTATTTTTTCTACTAATCATTGTGAATAATTTAAACACTAAAAATGGACATTTGCCTAAAAACAAAAGTAATGGACATTTTGTAAATAGATTCTAAAATAAGGCCAATTAGCTAAAAAAAAACATTTTAGTGTTTAATTACCATGTGGTTGAAGATAGATTGTTGGTTCACTTGCAAGTCTATTCCTCCAACTTCTTGCTCAACTACTGGTTGTATATGTGCAGATTCAGCCACGAATGTCCTCAATGACTCGCAATCTCTTATATATAGCCCTAACAAGGAAGGACACTCTATGCGATCTCCTTCGCAAAAGGATTTCAGCTTTGGAAGCTTTCCAAGATAAAGACTTTCAAGTTTAGGGAAACAGATGTGATGATCATGATTGAGCCTTAATCCTTGTTGATCTTCTCCAAGTGCTTTTGTGGTCGTGACTACAACTTCCATGGCCTCACAGTTCCTTATAATTAGATGCTTAAGCTGTCCAAGACTCTCAACAGTAGAATAAGGAAACAGACACTGTAGAGTGTGGCATTCACTAATTTCCAAGTTTTGCAGATTTCGAAAACTTGTTTGATCAGAGAACTGCAACAGCTGCTTCAAGATACTTGCAAGCATGACCTGCAAGAATTAATTTATTCACTATTTTCACTCAATCCGGTTGAGAAACACGCAATTTTGCTCCTAGGACAATAATCTTGCAAATTTTAAATAGACAAAATTTAGGAGATAAATTAAAATTTGTGCATAAAATAGAATGTTAAACGATCAAAATCTAAAAATTGTTTTCTAAGGAAAAAAAAAACACAATTCGAATATTGACATTTTCAGATATTATTATATTCAAAATCACAATGTAATTTTTCATTGCTATTAATGCAAATACTAGAAAGTGATCAAGAGACAATTCTACTAGACTTATTAGTTGTCCTCAAAATTGTCTCCGTCTATCAAATACTCTCCGATCTTGCGCTATTATGTTTAAATGCACCATATTGCAACACTACACTTTTACCCCCAATTTATTGAAAAGTGTCAAAGTTATCCCCTTCATCACTTAAATCATGGCGTGTCACGGAAATAACAAATTTGACCACTAAACTTTTTAAAACTTCACTTATATTCTCATGTTGATAAACCTTTACCAAATAAACTTAATTTCAATTTAACAAAGACCTAAATAATTTTTTTAAACAAAAAAAATACTTTTTAATTATTTATAAAAATAAAATTAAAAACCTGAATTTTAACAATCCCAAATTAATCCTTTTGATAAATCATGTCCCAACAAAAATCAAATCCATGAAATTCTAAAAAAATTAAATCACAAATATCTACCTTTCTCTTCTTTATTTTTATGAACACATATAATAACTGGGTCAAAATTGTATGAATCATTTGCGCTAAGAAATACTAAAAACTATGAATGTTTCTAGCAAAAATAAATAAGAATAACTGGGCAAAAAAAAGATTTTAGACAAACAAACACATACAATTATTACCGTGATATATAATACATGATTGAAAGATTTTACACAAAATATTATAAGACAAAAGTTAAAAGAAAAAGTAAAAATTTGCTCGGAGAGTCAATGGTTAAAATTGTAATATTAGTTAAAATAAGGGCATATTAGAGAAATTTTTAAACAATTTAGTGTTTAAATTTCAATTATGTTTCTCTGACACTTCATGCAACATCAACATTTGAAACGGAAAAACAAGTTGAAGTAGACAGAGGGTGCAAATTGGAGTTTTTAACAAATCAGAGTGCAAAAATATGTAATGTCTTAAATAATATGGTGCATTTAAACATAATATCACAAGATCGGAGAATGTTTCAATAATTTTTCCTACTTTTATTTAAAACTTCATTAATTTTGTTAATCATTTGATGCATTGTAAAACACCGTCGGGGACATATTTCGAAACTACAGATTTTCATTCCCAATTAGCATTGTTGGTTCTTAAACTGTTGTACTTTTACATTTTTGCACTTAAACTTTATTCGTAGCATTTTGATTATTATACTCTCTTATCTTATATTATCTCAAATTAATAAGGGCCAGTTAAGGATTTATCCATTTTGCAGTCCATGTTTTAAAGATATAGCCCACGTTTTAAAAAATTAGCAAAATAGCCATCAGGTCAACATCTAAAAATCTATAACTAAAGAAATAAAATTTGTGACTAAATAAATAAAATACACAGTCATAAAATTTGTGACTATAGTTACAAAATTTCAGAAAATTTGAAATAAACACAATAAAAAATTTAAATATCCATTAACAAAATAATCAACTCACAAATAAATGATTGCCTATACAACCAATTTCATAAAACTTATTACTAAATAAAAAAATATCTTATAAATAGCAAAAAAATATGCAGCCAAAGAAGTCACATATTTCATGACTAGAGACATAGAGTTTTAGACAATATTGTCTGCAACAAACAACAAAAACAGAATTCAAAAAACTAATGACTGTAGTCTTAAAAATCTAGACACGAATGTATGGCTATTTTGCTAATAAAAGCAAACATAGGCTAAATGTTAAAAACAGACATAAAAATATAGCTATTTATTTAAAAAACCGAATTAATAATGGACATCCAATTTGAATAAAAAGTTTTTGGAACTTTAATTAATCTTCAAAAATTTATTCGTCCAGCACCTAAATAAGTGCAAAAATTCTTTAAGTTTAAACCCTCTTGACAATTAAAGTTCATTCATGTGTCATACTTTTGAT
The DNA here is from genome assembly GCA_018132145.1 of Boehmeria nivea var. tenacissima. Classification (NCBI taxonomy): domain Eukaryota; kingdom Viridiplantae; phylum Streptophyta; class Magnoliopsida; order Rosales; family Urticaceae; genus Boehmeria; species Boehmeria nivea. The sequence goes on from CM030874.1 coordinate 6,090,785, forward strand.
TTTGAATCTTAAGATCAAAATTACCAAAAACGTTTAAATGCCAAATTATTAAAATTCAAGATCCCAACAACTAGCTAGTTGCCTTGCTAAAATTAGAGAGAAAAAGTTTGCTCGTTTATATACAAGAATAACAATAACGAAGATTATTTGTGCAAAATGCGCTTAAGTATTCTTTCCTGTAAATTCACGTTAAAGAAATTTCAAAATTAGTTTCGCGAGTAATTGGTAGGTTTAAGAAGTATTATTTACGAGAAATAATAAGAAGGAAAGAAGTAAGGGGTCAAAATCCAGAAGAAGATGATATTGTGTTATAAACAATTGAATAGAATAGACAAGGAAAAGTGCACATGTATTAGGAACTAAGAGATTACACAGAGAAGTGATCAATAAAAGATAGAATTAATTTACCGTTTCGTTGGCTTGTGGTTGTGCATCTGGTAGAGAGGCCTTTATTGTCAGTTTCTCTAAGCATGGATACTCTACAATACAAGAATTAGATGAAGACATCCTTTTCAGGTTCCGAAGACGAGAAAGCTCAACAGATTGTAGTTTGGGAAAAGAGATGGTAGTATTCTCCGTCACAAATATTATCTCTTCTATTCCACCGCAACGGTCCAAGTCCAGACGCATAAGTTCCGAAAGCCTTGTAGCCGCGGAACAAGATAAAAGATACTTCAAACTTCCGCATTCTGAAACAGACAGATCCTGCAACCGAGGAAATGCAACCTGCAAAATAATTCGAAAACAGAAATCTGATCAATCTTTGCATATAATTATGATATCACATATAATTAAGACAGATCCTGAAGAGCCAGAGATAGATACTTCAATCTTTTCCTTCTTTATAATTTTGACATCACATATAATTATGCATATAGTCGAAATAGCTTAACCTCTAAAAGTTTCTTCAAACCAATCATGTTAAAAAACTCAACTCTGTTTCCACTTGTTATGGGCTACAGGCTAGTGCTATATATTAGATCGAGTGTACATATAAAATTCTAGTGGTTTAATGTTCATATTACTAATTACGAAAAACAAGTATAAAAACCTATAAAAAAACATAAAGGTAAAGGGGAAATATAACCTCTCTGTCTGTTTGACCTTTAGCTTCCTTAGAATACATAAAAATTAAGCAAATTTGTAATTCGATTTTCTATTTATCTTCTTATTTTCAATCAAATTATGGGCTACTTTTTTACCCATTGGCTCTGTGTATGAGTACAAAGACAGAGCATAGACAGAACATTTAATTGGATGAATCTAAGATGGTACACAAAAAACAAAAAAAAAAACAAACAAACAAAAAAACAAAAGAATTTTAGTAGGTAGTCTATTTTTAGACCATGTTTAAAAAATGACCACAATTTTTTTTAATTAGATGAATGATCTGTTTTTGTTAAGTAGACAAAATACTAAGTGAAGGAAATATAGACCATCTTTAGATTGTATCTTGTCTATTAACCATGGTAAATAATCTAAATACTAAAAATAAATTTTTAGTAAACTGACAAAATACCAATAACGAAATATCGGACATTTTTAACTAGTATTTCGTCTACTAATCATTGTGAACAATTTAAACACTAAAAAGGGGCATTTACCTAAAAAAAAAAAAAAAGAAGTTATGGACATTTTGTAAATAGGTTATAGAATAAGGCCAATTAGCTACAAACAATCAAAAAAAAAACATTTTAGTGTTTAATTACCATGTGGTTGAAGAGAGGTTGTTGGGTCACTTGCAATTCTATTCCTCCAACTTCTTGCTCAACTACTCGTTGTATATCTGCAGAATCAGCCACGAATGTACTTGATGACAAGGAAGGACACTCTATGCGATCTCCTTCGCAAAAGGATTTCAGCTTTGGAAGATCTCTAAGAGTAATACTTTCAAGTTTAGGGAAAAAGATGTGATGATCATGATTGAGCCTTAATCCTTGTTGATCTTCTCCAAGTGCTTTTGTGGTCGTGACTACAACTTCCATGGCCTCACAGTTCCATATTTCTAGCTGCTTAAGCTGTGCAAGACTCTCAACAGTAGAATAAGGAAACAGACACTGTAGAGTGTGGCATTTAGCAATTTTCAACTCTTGTAGATTTCTACAACTTGTTTGATCAGAGAACTGCATCAGCTGCTTCAAGATACTTGGAAGCATGACCTGCAAGAATTAATTTATTCAATATTTTCACCTTTAGCTTCTTTAGAACACATAAAAATTAAGCAAATTTGTAATTCCATTTTCTAATTATCTTATTATTTCAATCAAATTATGTTCTATTTTTTTTACACATTGGCCCTAATGAAACTTTAGATCGGCTCTATATAATAGGTACAAAGACAGAGCATAGATACTTTGTCATTGAAGAGAGGTTGTTGAGCTTCCTCGTCAACTCTTCTAGATGTATGTAAGGAGTTGGTGATGAGCTGAGGACAATTGCCAATTTTCAGCTCCAACAGTGATTCACACTCCATCATACAATCTCCAGAATAAAATCTTTTTAGGCTTGCAAGGTTTTCGAGCTTTAGATACTTGAGTTTAGGCAACAAGTTCTGTGTTGATCTTTCTCCTCCTTCTTGTTCATTTATGGCAACGAACTCTTCAATCATTGGACAATCACTTATTTCAAGTCGTTCAAGCTGCATTAGGCTTCCACAAATCCCAGATGGTACAAGCTGCTTTAAGCTACCACAGCCGTGAACAATCAACGAACTCAATGATGAGAATTTGATTCGGTACCAAGTCCGCGGATGCTTCACCAATGAGAAATTCGTTGTAAGGTTTCTGATAGAGAAAACACATAACCAAACAGGAAACAAATAAGGTATTTATACATCAAATAAAGTGAATGCATTGAGCTATACCTTTCCAACTATTATGCAATACTTTTCCAAACATTCACGAACAAACCCGTCATTTGGTATAACAGTGGGGTCTTGTATGCATAAATGCAAATCTCTTAGTCGTTTCAGGTTCTTTAACTCGATAAGACTGGCATTAATTCTTAGATCACCATCGACTCTTACTTGACGTCCCCAATTTATACCGACCGAATCCATATATAACTCTTCCAGTTGTACCAAACTCGAGATGACGTTAGGCGAAATCAATTCAAGACTCTCGCAAAGACTCAGATTTAACTGCCGCAGACGATTTAGTTTTTTTATTTCTTCCGGCAACAATTTAAAGTCAGAGCGTGAAAGATCAAGCACTATTAAATTATTTAGCTCTCCAATCAAAGCTATGTCTTCCAACATGCATTCTTGGAAAGATAAAGTTTGGAGATTTTGAAGAAAACAAATGGATGGAGGTAATGAGCCTAGAATGTGGGAGCCTAACCATAGAGCTTTGAGCTCTTTTGCTGCTTCAAAATAATCACCTGGAAGTACTACAGTAGATCCTTCAGGGACCGAACTCAACAAAAGTAACTCAAGCTTGGGACAAACTAGCTCTTTAGGAAACGGATGAAAGTCACATTCAAGTACTGAAATTGCAGATGATTCCTTGAGTACTCCCTGTTTCAAGGATCTCTCAAATGTCGCAAAATCTGGAAAACGATGCATGCCCTTGTCTTCCCGTGCAATTGACCCCACAATATCACGGATTACATCATGCATCTTAACTGTGTCAGGATCATCTCCATTCAACAACAAGCATCGCTCTTTTAGTCTTTCAACTAAGGCATGCATCGAGTCTCTTGCCTCCTCCAGTGAGTCCATGTTATGAAACAAGTTGCAAACTGCGCCATGAATAATCATGAGATCATCGACACGTATGTTTGCATCTTCTTCATGTAAACTACAAAGCAATAGAACCATTTTCGCTTGATCACTTTCTAAAGAGTCATAACTCGTCTTTATACTTGAGTATGCTTTTCCATAACCCTCCTTTGGTGAACGCTTCACTTTTCTCAAAATATCCCTCCAAACACGAATATCTCCATTATTCTTTAATGTGCATGCAATTGTTACGATCGCAATAGGTAGTCCTCCACATTCTTCAACTAGTGAAATTGCACAACTTTTGAAATCGGGATGAATGGTACCACCAACAAATTTTTCAAATAAATTCATAGCTTCAGGGTCAGTTAAAAACTGAAGCATGATATTTTTATCGACACCCATGAGATTCTGCAATACAGACTGATCTCGTGATACCAATACTATCTTGCAATCACTTTGTTCATTCTTAAAATCAATCCCAAAATCCTTCGATATATCGGGCACCTTAGTATCCCATATATCATCCAGAACAATGAGAATTTTCCCTTGTTTTCTTAGTCCATCTTTCAGCCTCTCTGCTCTTGCTGACTCGGTCTCCTCAGGCATTTCTAGGCCCAACTTCTCTGCAATTTCTTTCAGCTTCACTCCTACCTCAAATGTTTGGGACAGGGTTACAATGGCAACCTTCCTGAACAGCCCTTCTTTCTTGGCCATGTTAGCCGCTTCGGTGACAAGCGTGGTTTTGCCGATACCTCCAGCTCCATACACGCCAATCATGCGATGAGCAGGATCTTTAAGGGCCACCATAATCTCCTCCAAAGTTTGCTTCCTCGAATCGAAGTCCTCAAAGTCTCTGTTATTGAAAGAGCACCGCAAGCTCGGAATCTTGGAGATATTGTTCCTCAAATTGCTAGCCTTTTCGGTTACGCTTGCAACTGTCTGCGCCATCTTTTTTGCTTCCCGACTAAGCTTACGTCGCAACCACAAATTCGGAAACAATCCACACTTTGCCTTTGCATGGTCCTCGTTTCCTAGGAACTCACTCCCAGCTTGACATTGGCTCGCCACTTCAGCGAACCAATCCTTAACTTCTTCTGTGGATTCTTTACCCTTTGTTCGAGCTTTGCGAACTTCATCCTCTATGCTGGCTTTCTCATTTTGCAGGTCTTGAATTTGGTTGGTGAGGTTGTTTCTATTACGTTGGTAGAAGCAGAGATATCCCAGCTGACGTCCAATCGGAACAAACGTGTACTTTGCAATTTCTCCAACAATAGTTGCACCAACAGAAATAATAAACTCCATACTAATTACCAATATTTCTACAAGATGAAGACAAGCGCAAAGATCACGCAATCAGTACTGAAAATTATATATATATATAGATATATGTGTATAGTTTTCAATATTCCTCTGCTTTGAGTCATAGTTTTCAATGAAAAAAAAATTACCTCTTTAGGAAGTTATTATTTTATAATCTACTATTATATAATTAATATCCATCACTATCAATTATTAAACTATCAAAAAATTAAAAACTTGATTATATGGATGGATCAGAAGAGGATCAACCTAGCTTTAATGAATGATATGTTTGGTATTATTAGGCCATTTTTTAGCATATGTTTCTTCATTTCAAAAAATTTTAAAATTAGTCGATAGCTCATAAAAAATTTAAGGATATAAAGGTAAAGTTATGGCATAATGTAATTAAGAAAATAACTACTTTTTTAATTAATATATAAAAAAATTAACTATTTTATTAAAATATCTTTAAAAATGATTATTTACCTAATTACCTAAAAGACTACTGCACAACAACTGAAAGTTTCAAAAATATATTAATGTAAATATTTGCGAGCCAGTTTTGATGGAATGCTAAATTTTAGCATTTTAATACAAGTAGGCGTGAAGATATGGAATTTCATGTTATTACATGGAATAACACCTAGGTAATTACCCGGAACACTTTCCCGGGTTATACCCGGGAATAATAACGTATTGGAATTGCCGGGTAATTCTCAGGTAAAACCGGGTAATTACTCGAAAAATTTCCGGTTTTTTGGTTTTTTTTTTATCTATTTTTTTATATTATTATAAGGTTTGTAAAAATTAAATTAAATTTGATTTAAGCATATTAGTGTATGGTGTGATAAATAAGATTTAATCTTATTAATTTATAATTGTAAATTGATGTACCTGTACGACATTTGTAAATTCACAGTGTGTGGACTACTGGATATTCATCAATTGCATGGTGCGAGAGAGAGAGTGCGTCACATGGGACACGTGTGAAAGAGTGAGAGGGATGAGAGAGTTGTAGACTTATATTTTATTTATCTATTTTTATAAAAGTTGTAACTTTTAATTAGAAGAGAAGAGAACTGGCCGTGACTAAAAAAAGTCATAGCTGTAAATCTCGGGTAAAAGTCGGGAATAGCCGGGCAAAGAATTCAGGTAATTCCGGGTATATACTCAGTTTTATCATCCAGGTAATTTCCGATAAATACCCGGATTTTATCCGAAATTTCTATCATATAAAAAAAATTATCTGGCACTGTTTATTCCATAATTTCACGCCTAAATACAAGCATTAGAGATGCTGTAGAGCTATATTACATCATAATGTATAATAATCACAGCTGCTTTACTATTACATAATAATAAGACTAAGAAGCAGTACCGAGGCACATAGAATGGCACATAATATTTTAGAGGACATTATGTTATTAAAAGTGGCCGATGAAAAACAAAGCAATAAATATAATTTGGATGAAAGAACTAAATCAAGCAACATATATGGAAGATGTAAGAGAAATAAAGCTCGAACGCACGTACCGTGTGTGTATAAAGAGATTGGATCAGCAACTGTTTTTTATTCTCAGATTTGCTTTTTGTTTCTCCAGAGCAAGATGAACAAGCTGCTAGAAGAGAGTCAATATTATGCTTTTGCTTTTAAATTTTTTAATTTTTCTTTTTATTTATTTATTTTTTTGTTGCAAACAAATTAAGTAAAAACTACAAGAGGAGAAAGATCGATGAACCAGCTACAAAGACCAAACAAGAGATTTAAAAAGAAAAAGAAAAAAGACACAATATAATATAAACTTTCAAAATAAAATAAAGCTGACGAAGAGAAGATTGAACAAACTACGAGCAACTCAAAATCAAAAGGACAAACGATTTTTTCTTACTTTTGTAACTTAATACAACAGAAGTAGGAGAGTGAAAATCAAACTGCAAAGAGAGTGAAAATCATAAGTAGGAAAAATTATTGAGAATTTATTTTCCAAGCTTAATCACAAGAAAAGAGAACTCAACGATGACACTGAGAGTACTGAGACTCATAATAAAATGAACCTTAATTAAAAACTCGCAGCAATCAAGAGCCGAGCCAGGGACGCGGTTTGTTGACTAAAATGTTAAAAGGCATCCAAAAAAAAAAAAAAAAAAGCACAAACGAACAAAAAAAGGCACTTTAAGGCATCCAAAGCAAAAAAGCACAAATAAATTGTGTCATACAAACGAATAAGAAATAGAAAATTAAAGAATAATGATAGGAAAATGACACACACTTCCATTTGTTAGCCTTGTTGGGCCCGCAATTAGGAAAAAGTTAAGACTTTTTTCTTTTTTTCATGCAAAGTAGTTTAAAATGAATCATTAAAAAGAAAAAGGATTATCTATACAAATGCCCCCAATGTTGTGCTATTATTGCAGTTTGCACCCTAATGTTTAAAAATTGTCATTTTTGCCCCCTAAAGTATTAAAAACTTATAGATTTGCCCCCCTGTCATAATTTGTAACAAAAATGGATTAAATTAATTACGTAATATTAATCTGTTGGTGCCTGTACAATTTTTTAAGGGTATGAATACAAAATTTTAAAAGATCGAGGTGCATTTTGAGAAGAAAAGACGACATAAGGGGGTGTTTGTGAAAATAAATATAGAATTAATTACTATAATTTTCTTAATTTGAAGGCAGTTGATCTTTAAAAATTGTACAGGTGCCAACAAAATAATGTTATGCTATTAATTTAATCTATTTTTTTTTTACAAATTGTAACAGAGGGGGCATATCTATAAGTTTTTAATACTTTAGGGGGCAATAATGATAGTTTTTAAACATTAGGGTGCAAACTGCAACAATAGCACAACATTGGGGGGCGTTTATGTAGATAACCCAAAGAAAAAACTTGAGTAACGTTTTCTTCTCAGAGAATTTACACCACTATTCTTGTTGGGCCGCAATGGAGATTTGTTAATACATTTAACACGGATTTTTTATTTATTTATTACATGCAATTCATTAAATTCTCAATTTTTAGAACTTTCCCTAATTATAAAAATTCTCAACGAATATAACCTAATCAAAATCCATAACCTAATCCTAATTGAGGCAGCCTAATAAAAAATCAAACCAAAACACACAATCAAAATACCAATAAATGATGCAGCCCGGCAAAATCGAAATCCCTGACCAAACAGCAAACACCATTTGCACAAAAAGCACAAATAAATAATTATATCATATAAACGAAAAAGAAAAGGATGTTAAGGCATACAAAGCAAAAGAGCACAAATGATCAATTGTATCATATAAACGAAAAAGAAAAGGATGTTAATTAAGGCATACAAAGCAAAAGAGCACAACTGATCAATTATTCATATAAACGAAAAAGAAAAGGATGTTAAGGCATCCAAAGCAAAAAAGCACAAATGTAAACGAAAAAGAAAAAGAAAACTAATGAATAATGATAGGAAAGTGACACACACTTCCATTTTATCACATGCACAATTTGTTGTCAGACGCATTAGGGAAAAAGCAAGAGATTTTTCGTTTTCTTTATCCTTATCTTTAGGGATTACAAACTAATTCTGATTTGACACAATATTTACAAAAATTATAAGCTTAATTAGATAATTTCATTAGTATACAGACTTTCTTTATTTAGTTCACAAATAATCAGTCAAATAATCTATGTCTATTTCGTTGCCAAAAAAAAAAACTCTATGTCTACTCAATATCCATTCAATAATATCTATCACTTCATCTATTTTGATTGAAGTTTTAATTGATTTTTTATTCCCATAATAATATAGTATGGCCAATTAAAAAATTAATCATTTTAAAGGTAAAGTTTGAATAATTTAGCCATAAAATATCAAAATTAAAAATTTAATTGTAACATATAACATATTATATTACATGTAACAAAAAAAAAGAAAAAAAAATTACACGTATATTACATATAACATATTATGTTGCACATGTAATATTTACACGTAACATATTATATTATACGTATATTACATGTAACTTATTATGTTACATATACGTTACGGTTAAATTTTTAATTTTATGAAACTATTGCTCATTCTTAAAAAATTATCCCAAAATTTAGTTAAATCCTTAAAAATCTCATAATACTAACAGACGTTGATTTCGCAAATTGAAGGAAAGAGAAAATAAATAACACAATTTTTTTGAGATATATATATATATATTTATTTATTTATTGTTGCAATAAATTAAGCAAAAGAGGAGAAATATCTACGAACTAGCTTTCTTTTTTATTCAAATTAACTTTTCAAAAAACACAAAGCCGAGTAAGAGAAAGATGAACAAGCTTCGAGAGAATCAAATATTATGCTTTTGCTTTTAAATATATATATATATTTTTTTTTTTTTTGGCTAACTGTTGCAAACAAATTAAGTAAAAACTGCAAAGGAGAAAGATCGATGAACCAGCTACAAAGACCAAACAAGACAGTAAAAAAAAATCAAAATAAAATAAAGCTGACGAAGAGAAAGTTGAACAAACTAGGAGCTCTACTCAAAATCGAAAGGACAAACGATTTTTTCTTACTTTCGCTAAGCTTAATAAAACAGAAGTAGGAGAGTGAAAATCAAACTGCAAAGAGAGTGAAAATGATAAGTAGGAAATACTATTAGTGTAGGGATTTATATTCCAAGTTTGATCAAAATGATGAAGAGAGAACTCAACAAAGACACCGAGAGTACTGAGACTCATAAAATAAACCAAAGCAATCAAAGCAAAAGAAAAAGGCATCCAAAGCAAAAGAAAAGGCACAAATAAATCATATCATATGAAACGGAAAAGAAAAGGACGTTAAGGCATCCAAAGCAAAAAAAGCACAAATGAATTGTATCATATAAACGAAAAAGAAAAAGAATATTAATGAATAATGATAGGAAAACGACATACACTTCCATTTGTTATCCTTGTTTGGGCCCGACATTAGGGAAATAGTAAGACATTTTTCTATATTTTTTTGCAAAGTAGTTTAAATATGAAAAAAGAAAAAACTTGAGTAACCATTTTCTTCTCAAAGAATTTACATCACTAGTCGACTCCAGACTGTTAATCTTGTAATTCTTTTACTTTTGTCTCACCACATAGTACTACTAGAAAAAAGGGTTCGGTCGCGGAAGCCAAAACTTCACTCGCGGAAGCGCTTCTGCGACTGAAAAAATCAATCGCCAATCAGTCGCGGATACTCTTACCGGCAGTTATTCAAAGATGCCAGCGGTGACTTATCTGCGATTTATCAGTCGCGGATGCATTTTTTGAGATTGAAAAATCAGTCGCGGATATTGCTATCAGAGACTTAAAAATCTGTCGCGAATATTTTTAAATTTTTTTAATATAATTTCTTATTTTCTTTTAATTTATTTTTATTTTTATCAAATTTTTTACAATATTAATTATTGATTTATCTTTCAATAGAGGGCCATTTACGTAAATAGCTGTTTTGGACTGTGTGTTTTTAAAAAATAGCCACAGTTTCAACAAATTTAAAAACTAGCCATAAAACTATAAGAAATATCTTACAATAACAAAAATACACATAAAAAAGTGTCAGAAATTGCTTACACTAGGCAAAAATTTTGTAAGAAATTTCTTACATTGCTAGTTTTTAAATTTTTTGAAATTGTGGCTATTTTTTAAAATCATTTTGTAAACAGTGACTATTTTCTTAAAATTCCCTTCAATATAAGTAATATAATTTTTTTATATATTATTATATATAATAATAATAATTACTAATATCAATATATATGATACTAAAAATGTATAATAAATTATTACGAATTTTTAAAAATAATTTATGTATATATTTGTTGAACTTAGAAGCCCGGACAACGGCGGTGACCGAACAATGGTGGTGGTTATCGGACGACGGCGGCGAGAGGAAGAGAGAAAGAGAGAGACGAGAAAGAAGAGGGTGAAAGAGAAAGGAAGAGAAAGAAGATAGAGAGAAATAAAAGATAGAGAAGAGAAAGAAGAGACAAAGAGAAAGGAAAAGAGGAGAAAGTAGAGAAGGAAGAAAAAGAAGAGAAAGAAGGAGAGAGAGTACGGATCGGTACGTCGGTGGAGAGCGACACCGGGGTGGCCGGAAGCCGGTGGCATGGCCGAAATAATAGAGAGAACCGAAAGAGAAATGGAGAGATAGGAAAAAAATTAGAACAAATGCTAATAAGTATTTTTGAGGTTGTGCTGGTAGATATTTAAAGACCATCCGCACTCTTCAATCTCAGATGGTCCATTTAACATGAAAATTAATTAAAGAGGCAAAAAATCCACCAAAATTGAAAAATTTTAAATTTCAGCATCCGCGAGTGATTTTTTAATCTCGGATGCCCTTATCTGCGACTAAAAAATTAGTCGATGATATACTTTAAAACTAAAATCTCGATTTAGCGGCAAAAAGTCTGCCAAAGTCGTGAGATTTGAAATTTCAGCATCTGCGGGTGATTTTTCAGTGACGGATGCCCTTATCCATGACTAAAAAATCAGTCGCGGATACACTTTAAAATTAAAATCTCAATTTAGCGGCAAAAAGTCCGCCAAAATTGTCAAACTTTAAATTTTACCATCCGCTAGTGATTTTTCAGTCACGGATACCTTTATCTGCGACTGATTTTTTAGTCACGAATACTAATGATCGGAATCTAAAGAACATTCCGTCAAGATTTCGATAAACTATTTTCTACGACTGAGGAGACTTATCCGCGACTAAATTTTCAGTAGCGGATAACTCGCGCCAAAACCCGCGAATTTTTCCCGCAAATTTACAGAAATTTTTTTACCTCTTTAAAAAGTTATTATTTTATAATCTACTATTATATAATCAATATTCATCATTATCTATTATTAAACTATCAAAAAAAAACCTTGATTATATGGACGGATCAGAAGAGGATCAACCTAGCTTCTAAGGAATGATATGTTTGGTATTATTAGGCCATTTTTTAGCATATGTTTCAAGAAAATGATCTTCATTTCAAAAAATTAAAAAATTAGTCGATAGCTCATAAATAATTTAAGGATATAAAAGTAAAGTTATGGCATAATATAATTAAGAAAATAATTATTTTCTTATTTAATATATAGAAAAATTAACTATTTTATTAAAACATCCTTAAAAAAAATGACTATTTACCTAATAATCTAAAAGAGTACTGCACAACAACTGAAAGTTTCAAAAATATATTAATATAAATATTTGAGAGCCAGTTTTGATGGAATACCAAATTTTAGCATTTTAATATACAAGCATTAGAGATGCTGTAGAGCTATATTACATCATAATAATACTACAGCTGCTTTACTATTGGTCGATTACATAATAATAAGACTAAGAAAGCAGTACCGAGGGATATAGGATGGCAAATAATATTTGAGAGGACATTTTGTTATTAAAAGTGGCCGATTACAAACTATTGTATAACGAAAAATAAAGCAATAAATATAATTTAGATGAAAGAACTAAATCAAGCAACAAATATGGAAAATGTAGAGAAATAAAGCTCGAACGCACGTACCGTGTGTGTATAAAGAGATTGGATCAGCAACTGTTTTTTATTCTCAGATTTTCTTTTTGTTTCTCCAGGGAAAGATGAACAAGCTGCTATAAGAGAGTCAAAATTATGCTTTTGCTTTTAAATTTTTTCTTTTTTCCTTTTTTTTTTTTTGTTGCAAACAAATTAAGTAAAAACTGCAAGAGGAGAAAGATCGATGAACCAGCTACAAAGACCAAACAAGAGAGGTAAAAAAAAAAAGATACAATATAATATAAACTTTCAAAATAAAATAAAGCTGGCGAAGAGAAGATTGAAAAAACTATGAGCAACTCAAAATCAAAAGGACAAACGATTTTTTCTTACTTTTGTAACTTAATACAACAGAAGTAGGAGAGTGAAAATCAAACTGCAAAGAGAGTGAAAATCATAAGTAGGAAAAATTATTGAGAATTTATTTTCCAAGCTTGATCACAAGAAGAAAGAACTCAACGAAGACACTGAGAGTACTGAGACTCATAATAATAAAATGAACCTTAATTAAAAATTCGCAGCAATCAAGAGCCGAGCCAGGGACGCGGTTTGTTGAGTAAAATGTTAAAGGCATCCAATAAAAAAAAAGGCACAAACAAAAAAGAAAAGGGACGTTAAGGCATCCAAAGAAAAAAAGCACAAATAAATTATATCATATAAACGAAAAAGAAAAGGATGTTAATTAAGGCATACAAAGCAAAAGAGCACAAATGATCAATTATATCATATAAACGAAAAAGAAAAGGATGTTAAGGCATCCAAAGCAAAAAAGCACAAATGTAAACGAAAAAGAAAAAGAATACTAATGAATAATGATAGGAAAATGACATACACTTCCATCTTTATCACATGCACAATCTGTTATCAGACATTAGGGAAAAAGTAAGAGTTTTTTCTTTTTCTTTATCCTTATCTTTACGGAAAATTACAAACTAATTCTAATTTGACACAGTATTTACAAAAATTATTAGCTTAATTAGATAATTTCATTAGTATACAGACTTTCTTTATTTAGTTCACACACTTTTTTTTTTATCGCAACTTCTTATATGGGAATTAGTTACGAAGTATGTTTATTCCATATATATATATATATATATATATATATATAAAAGTATGTTTTTTAGCTTAAGAATTAATGAAGATTGCAAATTTTGGTAACTGAATGGGAAGGGAATCAAAACGAATAATAAAAAAAAAAGAAATAGAAACGTCAAATTATTATAGGAAGATTCTCAAATGGAGTACAATCTAAAAAATAGATCAATAGGGAACAAATGAATTGAGATCTTCTGTCAAATAATCTATGTCTACTCAATATTTATTAAAAAATATCTTATCACCTCATCTAGTTTGATTGAAGCTTTAATTGATTCTTTATTCCCATAATAATAGTAGGGCCAATTAAAAAATTAGTCATTTTAAAGATAAAATTTGAAAGATCTAGTTATAGAATGTCAAAATTAAGGATTTAGTTGTAACATATAACATATTATGTTACATATAACACAAAGAGAAAGAAATTATACGTATGCTACATATAACATATTATGTTACACATATGTTACGGCTAAATTCTTAATTTCATGAAACTGTGGCTAATTCTTAAAAAATTAACCCAAAGTTTGATTACCCCTTGTTTGGGGCAATCATTTTGCCCATTCCATCCCATTTTTCGGGATGGAAAAAATAGTTTGAAAATAGTTTGGAAAAACGATATAAGAATAGTTTGATTTTGTGAATTTCAAGATGATATGAATGGTAGAGATTTAAAGATATTGTATAGGAATTTGAAAAGTTAAAAAAATAATTGAAAAAAAATAAAATGGAATGGAATGGTTCAGAGATTTAAGAAAATTAAAAAAAATAAAAAAAATAAAAATAAATGGAATGGAATGGATAAAATAGGAGGACCAAACAAGGGTAAATCCTTAGAAATCTCATAATAGTAACAGACGTTGATTTCGCAAATTGAAAGAAAGAGAAAATAAGTAACATAATTATATGTGTATATATATATATTGTTTTTATTGTTGCAAGAAATTAAGCAAAAGAGGAGAAATATCTACGAACTAGCTTTCTTTTTTATTCAAATTAACTTTTGAAAGAACACAAAGCCGAGTAAGAGAAAGATGAACAAGCTTCGAGAGAGTCAAATATTATGCTTTTGCTTTTTTTTTCTTTTTTTTTTTTGTTGCTAACTGTTGCAAATAAATTAAGTAAAAACTGCAAAGGAGAAAGATCGATGAACCAGCTATAAAGACCAAACAAGAGAGTTAAAAAAATAGAAGACAAAATATAAACTTTCAAAATAAAATAAAGCTGACGAAGAGAAAGTTGAACAAACTAGGAGCTCTACTCAAAATCAAAAGGACAAACGATTTTTTCTTACTTTTGTAAGCTTAATAACAGAAGTAGGAGAGTGAAAATCAAACTGCAAAGAGTGAAAATCATAAGTAGGAAATTTTATTAGTGTAGGGATTTATATTCCAAGCTTGATAAAAATGATGAAGAGAGAACTCAACAAAGACACCGAGAGTACTGAGACAGTGAGACTCGTAAAATGAACCAAAGCAATCAAAGCAAAAGAAAAAGGCATCCAAAGCAAAAGAAAAAGCACAAATAATTCATATCATATGAAACGAAAAAGAAAAGGACGTTAAGGCATCCAAAGCAAAAAAAAGCACAAATGAATTGTATCATATCATATAAACGAAAAAGAAAAAGAATATTAATGAATAATGAAAACGACATACACTTCCATTTGTTATCCTTGTTTGGGCCCGACATTAGGGAAAAAGTGAGACATTTTTCTTTATTTCTTTGCAGAGTAGTTTATATGATTAAAAAAGAAAAAACTTGA
The DNA here is from genome assembly GCA_018132145.1 of Boehmeria nivea var. tenacissima. NCBI lineage: Eukaryota > Viridiplantae > Streptophyta > Magnoliopsida > Rosales > Urticaceae > Boehmeria > Boehmeria nivea. The sequence goes on from CM030874.1 coordinate 6,106,228, forward strand.
GTAACCATTTTCTTCTCAAAGAATTTACACCACTCACTTCAGACCGTTTATCATGTAATTCTCTCACTTTTGTCTCACAACATAGTCTGAATCCACACTGCCGCCGGCGACCCAACACTGACGGAGCTATGATTTTATCTTATTGGGGCACATATAAAAAATAAAATTTTAAATAATGGGGGTAATATCTATAAATTTAGTCAATTCTTTAGCAAATTTAGAAAGATTTAATTTTTGTTGGAGTAAACTCATAATCTTTTAAAAATTTATGATATAAAATTTAGTTTTCAAAATTTTGAACGATAGCATATTTAAAAATTACAGTACAAATTTTAATTTTTAAAAATTTGAGTGTAGGCGGCTGCCCCCACTCGATCTCACCTAGCTCCGCCCCTCCACAAATCGTTTATAGAATTTGCACAAGATGTGGGATTTTTTATTATTTATTAATGTAATTTACTAAATTATTCCGGTTAATTTTTTAAAACTTTACAAATGCCCTAATTAAAAATTTCTCAACAAATATGACCTAATCAAAATCAAAACCCAATCCTAATTGATTGAGCCCTGCCTAACGAAAAATCAAACCAAAACACATAATCAAAATCCCAACAGAGCCCCTGCAAAATCAAAATCCCTGACCAAACAGCAAGCACCATTTGCACAAAAAGCACAAATGAATTATATCATATAAACGAAAAAGAAAAGTATGTTAAAGGCATACGAAGCAAAAAAAGTATGTTAAAGACATACGAAGCAAAAAAAAAAAAGCACAAATGGATTATATCATATAAACGAAACTGCACAAATGAATTATATCATATTTCTTGCAGTGGCGACTTGTTGTCGCTTGGTTTAGGCTTGCTAGAGGTGGTTTTGCGTTTTTTGACAGATCTAGCGGTATGAGGTGAAGGCTTCTAGTTTTTCTCAGGAAAGGATTTTCTTTTTTTGAAAGGTACTTCTTGGCTTTCTATGAATATGAGGCTTGCTAATGATTTATTAGCGGTTGGGTTAGATTGGTTTGTAATGATAATGGGCTTGTGGAATGTGGATGGAACTAAAATTTTTTACCAATAATTCCGTGTGAAAAAAATGTAAATAACCCTAGCCAAAGAACACTGGTAACCCCAAAAAATAATTAAAAAAAAATAGTAATTTTTCACATGACATTGAACGTGACATTGTTGACTTCCAGCCATGTGTTATCCATTTATAGATCAAGTGCTCTTTTTTTTATTATTATTATTATTCGTTAAAATGGGTTTGGCCATTAAAAATTAAATAAAAAATAAAGAGAGAAAAAATTGAGTACACGCTTGGTCGCTATAAAGCTCTCTCAGATTTTTCAACAGTTGTGAAAGACCTCTTATGTGAGTCTTCTGTGGAAAAAGAAAATATTTTTATTATAATTATTTTGACAATTATTTTGCCACCATGGCAATTGTGACAGGCAATAGGGTTTGACCTTATGTTTGGTCTAATTCCATGTTTGGTTTTTTGGGATTTGGCAAATGGAAAGTGACAACACAACACTAATTAATCACTCACTAATTAACTATCTAGATTGTGACTTGTGATTATTTTTGCACATTGATGTTTGTTTTGCTATACAAGGCCTTGTTATGGAACCATGTACTAGTTGAGTCGTGAACTCTATAATGCTATATATATAGTGGTAGCTAGGTTATACTATTTTGATTGAATCATTGGAGTCTTATAATTGCATTGTTTATATGTTTGGTTTGTCATGTGTGCTATTGCATATAGTGGCAAAACCAACCGACATACATGATTTTCAAAGTGATCTTCCTTTTGACTTTATGGCCTCTACATTTTTTTTCTCTCTGAATTATGATTTTGTTACATGGAATGAAGGCACGATAGGTTATGAATATATATATATGGATGAAGTAGGAAAATATTTAAAATTTATATAATAATAACAATAAATATCTAAATTTTAAAATAGTTGAGTAATTAGTCAATTTGTTAATTATTTGTACATGTATTTGGTAATTAAGTTAATTACCACTAGCTATCATTATATAAGTAATTGAATCACTTTAGTATTAAATCGAGTATTAATTTAAATTAGGTGGTAAAAATTTAGTATTCATTATAATTCTTATATCATTTTATTGATGGATTTTATAATATTTCACATGTTAATCCAAGAGCACCGTCTATGATTGGGTTAATCCTGTCTGCACTCTCGCATAATGTGGGACCTGTTTGTAAGGCATATGACTTTAACCTTTTTTGTTAATTATTCTGTCGTTTTCTAAGTTAACTGTCGTTTTTTTATTTTTCAATGTCGTTTTCCATTTTCGTGTCGTTTTACTGCCTTTGACATATTTATGATCTATATCAAACGCATAACCAGGCAGTATGTTGTCTTCAATAAGGCAGCCGGCGTTTCTCACATATTGTAATTATTATGTCGTTTTCTAAGATAACTGTCGTTTTTTGTACTTCGCTGCCTTTTCTTATTTCTGTCTTTTTCCTACCTTGGGCGCAATTATTTTACCTATACCAAACTCGTAACCCACGCACTGCTAAGGCAGAAAGTGTTTCTCACGGTTTGAAATTATTTTCTGTCGTTTAGTAAATTATCTATCGTTTTGGTATTTTTCTGTCGTTTATTAAATTATATATCATTTTGATCCTTTTTTTTTTGTCGTTTTCATGTCTCAAGTCATTTTCCTGCCTTGGAACAGTTTCGTTTCGCGATATCAAACACATAACTAGGAACTATGTCGTCTTCGATAAGGCATATGTTGTTTCTCGTGTTTTAGAGTTATTCTTTCGTTTTCTATGTTAAATGTCGTTTTTTATTTTTCTGTCGTTTTGGGCTTTCTTGTCGTGTCATCCATTTGGCAGATTTAATCTCCTATATAAAACTCATAACCAGGAAATTTGTCGTTTTCAAATGTCAGATGGTGTTTCTCACGTTTTCTAATTATTCCGCCGTTTTTAATGTTAAATGTCGTTTTTGTTGTTTTCTGTCGTTTTCAATTTTCTTGTCGTTTTTGTTTCCCTTGATAGATTAATTCCCCTATATAAAACTCATAATCTGGTAATATGTCGTCTTCAATAATGCAGATGGATTTTTTCATCTTTTATAATTATTCAATCGTCTTCTAATTTAACTGTCGTTTATTTATTTTCTGTTGTTTGAGATTTTATTGTCCTTTTTTTTGCTTTGAAAGATTTATTCACATATATCGAGCCATAACTAGGCATTATGCCGTTCTCAATAAGGCAGGTGGTGTTGCTCATTATTCGTTATGATTCTGTCGTTTTCCGAGTTAAATGTCGTTTTTTTATATTTTGTTGTCTTTTTTCTATTTCCATGTCGTTTTTATGCCTCTGACAGATTTATTCTCCTACCAACATCATAACGAGGAACTACATCGTCTTTAATGAGGCAGATGGCGTTTTTCATGTCATTTTTAGTATTCTGTCGTTTTATATTTTGTGTCGTTTTCCTTTGACAATTTCATTCACCTAAACCAAACTCATAACCTAAGCAAAAAAATCACCTATTTTAAGATATCAACGCATGATGCATCATAATTAATTATATACAAATATAATAAGTTACAAAATTCTTCAACGATGCAATATTATGGTGCGCGATTATGCATCGTCAAATTTACCATATCTATATTTGATTTTGAGTAGTGTCAGACATATCAATTTTTTTTTACCAATTTCTTAATAACAACTTATGTGTCATATTATCATGTATGAGTGTTTATCATCTAATTATAATAATACAAATCAAAACATGACACTTCAATTGTCACATAGATTGATATTAAAAAGTTGATAAAAGAGTTGGTATGTCTAGCATTATTCATATATTGAAAAAATAAATCTAACAATTCAAATTGTTGAAAACCATATACCATACCCTATTGAATAATTTTCCTTTCAATAATCTTAAACCTACAAAACATTTATATCAACACATACCATCAACATCACTTAAAGCTAGTTCAAAACATATACAAACTAAACAAATATTTTTTTTTAACAAATCAATTTAGCATTATTGTTCCAATAACTTATTTCATTTAGACTTTATAACACATATTACAGGATTATACTTTTTATCCAATGGTTTTTGGACTGACTAACAGCAAGGGCATGTCCATTTATGTTTAAATATCATCTTGTTCGTCGAGCTACGAATGCTATGTGTGTCATTACAAAAGTGGACTACAGTTTCTTTTGTAATAACACGTTTTTTTTATGAAGAAGAATAATCTTAAAAATAACTTATTTTGTTGTAAGAAATAACGCTTCATTTAAATGGTGTGTCTCCTGAACAAAAAGGAAACAAAATATGAAATCCATTACATGATGTTTTCAATTCAAACACGACTCATCATTTTGTTTACATTTATATTTTGAAAACATGATTTGGTGGTGTATTAGGCCATTGATTGCTGGTGCTTTCTGGATTGGGCCCCAGACTCCACTTCAGCCTTATCCACGTGAGGCCCATAGTAGTCAGCCTTATCCGCTCGAGGTAAATGGGCCAAGGTGTATCAAACTCGCAGAAAATATTGGAGCCATATCCTTTTGAGAATGGGAGATTTTGAGGAATACCCTAAAATGGGACACTTAATGATCTATACCCCACTCTAAATGCACTTTTAATTTATACCCCGTTTTTTTAATATTTTAAATTTTAAAAGACAAAATTACCCTTATTATACCCAATTTCTTTTTCTCCAGAAGCTTTCTTCGAAAAGCTTGAAAAGCTTCAACAGCTTCAACAATGGAGTTCTTGTAACTCCATCAATGTCCAACCTCCTACCTCTCTCGCCGGAACTCGCCGAAAAACTAGGCGGCACTTGCTGGAAGTTTTTTTTCAGGTTAATCGACACCATTTCAAGGTCTTTCTTCGTCATTTCGTTCCTCCGCGACGGCACCGAAAAAACTGGTTTTAATAGTAGCATCGAAAAAACGTAAGTATTAGCAATGGATTATTTGGTTTGGTTGTTCATTTGTCTGTTCTACAGTCCAAAAAACTTTCTATTTTCAAATCTTCAACCTGGTTTAATAGTGTTTGGTTATGAATGGAGTTCATGAGTATGATAGTTTTAGATCTGTCATGTATTGTGTTTTGCAACCGAAAATATGTTTTGCAATTTTGAAAAAGTGGTGTTTGTTTGTCTTTCATTTTTCATAATAGGAAGTGTTGAGTTCTGGTTTACTTTGGTTGTGCTTGGTCATGAAGAATCTGATTGAATGAATATTGTAATGGTTGAAGGATTCAATGGTATACGTTCTTGTAATTTTTGACATACCCATGGTAACTCAGTGGGGTCACCAAGTGGTAACTCAGTGGGTTACCGAATCAGAAAGTTGAATTTAGTTAGTTACCATCCTTAAACTCAGTTACCTTCTAAACTTAGTCACGAAATCAATTGGTTTAATGTTGTACTAAATGGTATACCAAACCAGAACGTATCAGACAAGTGAATTGTCTAAAAATTAAATGGTAACTCAGTGGGTCACCAAGTGGTAACTCAGCGGGTTACCGAATCAGAAAGTTGAATTTGTTAGGGATTTGGGTACCAATTTATCTAATTGCCTTTGAAAAACTGTGCTTTAGAGATTTATTATTACTATTACTATAACTATGTCATATATAGTGTTTATTTTGTTTCAACAAGCTTTTGTTTTTTTGCTAGGTTTAAAGAGTGAGACGTAAGATTTTTTTTTTCTAATTACCAATGAAGTATTTAGTATTCTATTGTTCTGGTAATGTTATCTGGTTGGCTTTTGATTTTTAGAAATCTATGCTTAATGGTGATGTTTAAAAATATCAATAAGCTTCAACATATGAATTCTGGTTAGCTAATTACTATACAAAACTCTCTAGTACTGTACTAGATAAAACTAAATCATATCTCTAAGTTAGTTAGACCAAAAATTTCCATAAAGATAAGCTTTATGTGTAAATTTAATTAGTTATACCCATGGTAACTCAGAGGGTTACTATTTGGTAACTCATTGAGTTACTAAATCAGAAAGTTGAAATTAGCAGCGTTACAATTCGAAAAGTATTGTGTCTTCTATACTTAATCACGAAAGAAATTGATTTAGTGTGTTACTAAAATGATAATACCAAATCAGAATACATATAACTAGTGAATTTCTTAAAAATCAAATGGTAACTCAATGAGTTACCAAACCAGGATGCTAAGTTACTATCCAGGAACTCATGTGTTCTAAACCTGTACATGTATATATTAACCTCAAGACTACGCTTATTTTTTTTTTTCCTTAAAATGGCTATGGTTACTTATCAAGATAATTCATTTTAATGTATTTGCAGACAAAGATTCACAGATCAATGTGTTTGTGAATCATAGTGGACGATGAGACAAGGAGAATTTCTACGTAGAGTTTAAAACGACTCAGTGGGATACCATCAAGTAATGCAGTGGGTTACTTAATGGTAACTCAGTGGATTAACAATTAATAACTCGATGGGTTACTTTATCGTAACTTAGTAGGTTACCAAGATTATTACTCACTGACTATTAAGGTGGAGTTTGAGATTACTGTTCTCTTATTATTTAGTTCCATTTTTCTTTTTTCCTCTGTTGAAGGGTTGAAAAGTGCGCCTTTTTTTTTTTGTTGAGATGTAAGTGAACGAGATAAAGATCTTTATGGAATATTGCATAATTTAGATGAAGAATTTTTTTTTGCTCCCTCTTCTCTATCCGAAATGGATATATATTAGCATGCAAATTAATGTTAATCCTTGAATGCCTTGCAAAATAGTTTGTTCGTTTCACTCTTTTTTTTTATTCATTTTTATACGCTAATTTGGATGTCTTTATGTACCTGATTCCTATTTTGTTATTTGCTTATAAACAATAAATACAAAAGATTCATGACATAATTTGATTCACATCAAGGGGATTGCAGTCACGTATGTTCCATTAGACCAAAAAAAAAAAAAAGATATATCATATACAATGATCAATCTATATTATGAGTTTTCCAGCAAAAAACAAAAAAATCCATATTATGAGTAATTGGCTTGAGCAGTGAAGACATATATAAACAGAGATCAGGGCAAATGATGAAATAGTTAGTTGAAGTGAACGTAACATCTTCATTATATATCCAGCTTAAAAAATACTTGAGAATCATCAAACCCAAACCAACAAACACAGTGTGAAAATTAATACGAAAACTAAACTAACTTCGAGAAATGTTCCAAAAATATTTTACTTCTTCCTCCTTGGTAGAACCTTTGTGTCACAATTTTCTAATGGCGTGATTGTAGAGATGAATTGTAATTTTTTCCTATAAACTTCTATTGGTTATCTGTCGAAGAAGTCACGCAACGAATCAAACATCAAAGAAAGAGCCAACAAGATGACATGCATGCCACAATCTCCACTGCACAGTAAGAAAAACATGTAAGCTCAACATTAACAACTAATTCATATGCAAACATGACTATTTAACAGCCAACTTACCCATTTCGTTGTTGTGAAATGTCTTTTACCATGTAAATATCAAACATCTTGGTCTTTTTTTTTTTTTTCTCCAATTGAGATCCGATCTTCCTTCATTGAAACAAATATAATAACTCAATGGGTTACCAAAATGGTAACTCAATGGGTTATCAAAACAAAATTTTACTAGAAACATAGGTGCTTACTAGCTAGTTAACTATATTAAATTGCTAACTTTTTGGGGCATTATAAAAGTAACTCAACTGGTTAGTTTAATAGTAATCTAGTAGGTTACCAAATGGTAACTTAGTGGGTAACCAAAACAAAATGTATAGTTTAATAATTGAAACAAAGACCCTTAATATCAAAGAAATGGCTGAAACTAGACCACCCGAAATTCCAACACCACTGACAAATATACTAGGTGAAAATTTGACTAATCATGCTACGCAAACTTATCAGAATATTTTTATTTTGTTTTTGCATTCTTAAAGGAAAAAAAAAATTATTACAAAATCTATGCATCAGTACTTTCACAAAGGATTAGAAAATTGTATGAGTCAAAAGTCACGCATAATCACTTCAACTATAAGCTAAAGTGCACTCTTGTTACATAGCAAAAAGATATAAACAATGCCTACCTGAAACCAAACCAACATCAGCAACAACTTGCAGAAGCAACACCAACAAACATGGTCTCACTGATATCAATTTTACAGTAGTATTACTTTAGTAAATTACATTCTCTTCATAATGAAGTTAAACAAAAAATAACATATAAGAAAAAAATTGAATCCAACGAGACCAGACTTGGATTGGATTCTCATGTATTGCAAATATATATGTGTATACATGTATTTCGCTCTTTTTCCTATCTCATAGTATAATTTATAGCTACAAAATACTAAAAGAGAAAACACCACCAGATCGAAGAAACAATAACAAGAAAAGGAAAAACCTTGCTGAAGAACATAGCAGATTGTGTAGCACAGCACGGCTCGGCGGAGAGTGACCAAGACAAGTTGGAGTGCGATGGAGAGTATTTGACCAAGATCGCAGCGAGCTTGGATGGTCGGAAAAATCAGCGATCAGAGTTAGGTCGGAGAGGGACGATCAGAGAGAGTTAAGAGATAGAATGAGCAAATTAGAAAGAGAATGAGAAGAAAATAAATCAGCAAAGAACGATGAACAGTGAGCTCTCGCAAAGAACGCTCGGCGGCAAGAAGAGTGGTCTGCGAGGAACGATCGGAGCTTGGTCAGCGAGGTCAGACGGCGAGAAGTGGTCGGAGCTTGGTTGGTCAACGAAGACTGATATTTTCGGTAGAGAGAGAATGGGTTGGGGTAGAGAGAGAACGAGGATGGAAAATGAGGTAGGGTTTCTAAAACCCCTTAAAAGAAGGGGTATTTGCGTCATTGCAGGTAGAAGGGAAAAAAAAAACGAGCTGGGTATAAATTAATAAGGGCTCTCAAATTTGGCTTTAATTTGCAATTTTTCCTTTGAGAATTCTAATCGTTCTGTAATAAGAATAAATACCAAGGAACTTCAAATATAAATCAACTTAAAGTTGCATTGATAGCTTTCAAAAATCCCTATATATTGCTGTAATATCAATTTATGAAAATAATCTCTCACGTATAAGGGGATACCGTAGTTAAAGACACTATGCTATTATAGTACTTGAAGGTGACATCAAACTCTATTATTATATATTTCTTAGAAGCAGTAACGATAGAACAGTAATGATATGATACTTGGATATAAATTTTGCAAAGTACCGATTCGTGTGGGACACAATTTATTGCAAAGGGTAAAAACAAGTGCAAAAACTTTTCAATGCCGTGAAGAACAGTAATAATGATTTTGGCATGAAATAATTTGTCTAATAAGGTCGAATGCTTTAAAATGCGGATTCGATAAAGATTTTTGGAATGAGAAAGTGAATGCATACCGTTTCAGAGAATAACCTCTGTAATGCAATACCAAATGAGCCCCAAATCTCTCTTACAGTCCCATTGAGATCTCCTGTCCAAATCCCTTCTATGGCTGTAGCATATTCTGGATTCCGGCTCCAACTACTGAATTCTAGTTTTGTGATTACTTGATTTAGCTTCGGAGTGGTTGTACTTCCATTAGAGAAAATCTCCATCTCAGGGCATTCGCTCACGATGACTTTCTTCAGAAGTGGAAATTGAATGTTAGTATTGCCACCATGAAAGCCTTTTAGACTTGGTAAGCCATGAAGTGTTAATGTCTTCAATTGACTGAAAACTATCCCACTACTGCTCTCTGCTGCTTCACCTTTCTTGTTCCCAATTACCACTTCTGTCATTCTTTTGCAGTCATAGATGCTCATTTTCTTGAGTAGCACCAGAGTTTTAGCTGTCGAAGCTCTCAACAAGTTCACCATTTCATGACACTCAGATACCTCAAGAAGAGTCAAATTTATGAAACAGATAGAGGATGATATTTGGTTGTCATCAAACAATTGCATCGTTGGACATGTGACAGTCGAGTGGTCGTCTTCTTCTTCATGTAGCCAAATCATCTTTTCTACCAAAATATTCGTCAAAGATATTTTCTTTATATTCTGATGTATGTGAATATCAAACGGGACAAAACTTGTTTGATCATAAGGTTCGTGACACATTGATTCAATAACTTTTAGTTTGGGAAAACGAAGTACTGATGAGGATTGTCTCCACCATATGACATTAGCCTCAATGACTCGCAATACGTTATTTCTAGTTCTAACAAGGAAGGACACTCTATGTGATCTCCTTCGCTAAACGATTTCAGTTTTGGAAGATAGAAAAGAGCAAGACGTTCAAGTTTAGGGAAAAATATGTGATGATCATGATTGAGCCTTAATCCTTGTTGATCTTCTCCAAGTGCTTTTGTAGTCGTGACTACAACTTCCATGACCTCACAATCCCATATACTTAGCTGCTTAAGCTGTGCAAGACTCTCAACAGTAGAATAAGGAAAAAGATACAATAGAGTGTGGCATTCACCAATTTCCAACCCTTGCAGATTTCTAAAACTTTTTTGATCAGAGAACTGCAACAGATGCTTCAAGGTACTTGGAAGCATGACCTGCAAGAATTAATTTATTCAACATTTTCACTTAAATCAGTTGAGAAACACAAAATTTTGCTCCAAAAACAATAATGTTAGGAACTAGGAGATAGGGGTTGAATGGTAATTAGTAGTAGTTATGGGTAGGATTTAGAAATATTAATAGTAGTTAGTATTCTATAAATAAGCTGTTAGTGGTAAGCTAGGGGGCATGGAAAATGTATGAGATTTTAGAGGAAAGGAAGAAATTCCTTTAGGGGAGAGTACCAAGCCTCTCGAAAGCTTGGATTATCTATCTTTGTATCCCGTTTATTCCGTTTTCGATTAATACAATATATTTCAGTGTTCTTGATTTTTACTCTTAGCTGTGATTATTGCTTGAATCTGGTTTGGGGCATAACAAATTGGTATCAGAGCAGTCCTTACCTGGGTAGATGGCTAACAAGAACATCAATCAACGTGTGGACCGCATAGAAGAAATGATCAGCGCTGTTCAGCAAGAGCTCTGGCGGAATCATCAGGACAGACAACGGAAAGTGAGATCGCTGAAGGAGGAGATGAGTCGAATCAGCCAGCAGCTCGCACTTCTTCTGAATCAGCGAGCAGACTCGGCTGTGGGAGGTTCATCAAGGACCATGGCGGAGATGACGGAAAAGGTGACTGAGGCCGACGGGGTTAGTCCGATGAAGGGCGAGACGGTCGAGCATGCTAGGAATTCTCAGATCGCGGATAATCATTCTGATTTCCGATTCCGGAGACTTGAGATGCCATTGTTCGACGGAACACGCCCCGACGACAAGGACGAGGACGTCACGACAGAGCTCCTCGGCGACGAGGAAATCAAGCCAAATCTAACCAGCACCTATGGCTTTCAGGTCAAGCTCACCCCGTCGATCCTCGCCGAGGAAGTGGTGTCCGAGACTCGTGGCTTCGAAGCTGGGAAGAACAATCAGCTCGGTGCCATCATGAGCCACGGTCAGCTCGTCGAGCAGATTGGCACGATTCTGACGGAGGGAGGGGCTGCGACATCACCCTTGCCGATCTCGACTAAGAAGAAGAAGAAAAAGAAGAAGAAGAAGAAGAGGAAGAAGAAGAAAACTACGTTTGTGAAAGATCGTGGAAAATTGACGACATCGAAGAGTTGGAGGCAATGGCGTATGGGTGGCGTGCCACGACGAGATCAAAACCTGAGTAACGGGAGATCGTCGGCGTCGGCATCGGAGAAGAAGAAGACAGAGGAGGTAGCCGTCGTGAAGGACCGGGGAAAGTCGTGCGTGGCTGTTCAAGCTCGTGGACGGTGGGGCAGCACGACGGCGGCGAGGTACCATGGAAGCAGCAAGGGGCAAGGCGGTGGCTGCGAGGAGGCGTGGTCGCGGCGAGTCGCGATGAGGCGGCGACCGTGGAGGGGGCCAGAGGTGAAATGGCAACGAGGTAAAGCCGAGGACCGCGAGAAAGGTGAGGATTGGGATGAAGAGAGGTGGAGGCAAGGCGCGGGAAGCAGCAAAGTGGCCCGGAGTGGACATCCTCGTTAGCGATGGAGTTCAAGCATTCGTTCCACAAGGCGACGGCGAAGTTTCTCCGGCACTGGTATGGTCGTCTACGTCTTGGCTAGGGCTGCTGCGATGGAGTGTTAAAAAAAAAAAAAAAAATCTCACGTGAAAAGAGATGGGAGGCTCGTGGTTCCCCTAATGGGTCACTTAACCCTAATGGGCCCAATTGGAAGAGAAGCAATGATCTAATTTAAAGCCCAAAGTGAAGAAGCCCAAAGTGGAGAAGCTGCAGAGGGGACTCAAGTCTGTTTGGACTAGTTTTTCTTAAAAAAAAATTCTCGTGCTTTGACCCAAAAAAAAAAAAAAAAAAAAAAAAAAAAAAGCTGAAGAATGGCCACCACCTTGAGGACAAGGTGGTAGTTTGGGGGGTCGGTAATGTTAGGAACTAGGAGATAGGGGTTGAATGGTAATTAGTAGTAGTTATGGGTAGGATTTAGAAATATTAATAGTAGTTAGTATTCTATAAATAAGCTGTTAGTGGTAAGCTAGGGGGCATGGAAAATGTATGAGATTTTAGAGGAAAGGAAGAAATTCCTTTAGGGGAGAGTACCAAGCCTCTCGAAAGCTTGGATTATCTATCTTTGTATCCCGTTTATTCCGTTTTCGATTAATACAATATATTTCAGTGTTCTTGATTTTTACTCTTAGCTGTGATTATTGCTTGAATCTGGTTTGGGGCATAACAAATAATCTTACAAATTTTAAATAGACAAAATTTAAGAGATAAATTAAAAATTATTCATGAAATAGAATATTAAACGCTCAAATTTTAAAAATTGTTCTCTGAGGGAAAAAAAAACTGCTTATAAGAAAAAAGGTGTATATTGAGATTTTTCAAATATTATTATATTCAAAATCATAATTTAATAATGGGCCAATTAAGCAATTAGTCATTTTAAAGGTAAAGTTTGAAGTATTTAGCCATAGTTTTACGAAATTAGAGATTTAGCCATAACATGTAACATTTTTTGTAACATGTAACATATATATGTGTAAAAAATGTAACATTATATTTTAAGGTTAGGGAAAAAGATGTGATGATCACGATCTCATTCCATTCTTTTTTTTTCAACTATTTTTTCAACTCTCCTAATCCCTATACAATATCCTTAAATGTAAACTATTTATACCACATCGGAATTAGCAAAGTCAAATAATTTTCATAATCATTTCAAATCATTTTTCAACTCATTTTTTCCATTTCAAAAAATAGAATGGAATGAGTAAAATGGTTACCCCAAATAAGGAGAATAATAGCCTAATATAACCTTAGATAATTGCAGAATGACACAGTTTGGACTTTGGATTACTCTTTACTAATAGCGTAATACAGCCCCCGATAATTGATTTTGGCATTCGGGGTTACTGGTAACACTTCAATAATTTAATCCTAAATCCCTGTTTCAACATGATAATTAAAATTAGGAAAAAAATACCTTTTTGCACCTTAAATTTGTGCTACTTTTTTCGATAGCACTCGATTCTTTAATTCTGTCTTGTTTGCACCCTTAATTATTTAACTTAGATCATTTTGCACCCCGTCAACGTCCGTCAATTAAATGATGACGTGACACTAAAAAATTTATAATTTGACCATTAATTTATTTAAAAATTTCATTAACATCCTAAATTTTTAATAATTTAACAAATATAAATTAAAATATTAAACCCAAAATTTCACTAATTTAACAAAAACAAAAAAAGAAAAAGCCCCAAAATTTCAAGCCATCAGCCCTGGATAGTGGATATCCAGCAAATCCCAAATACTCCAAGAACTCCAAGAATGTGAAGAACTCTTTGCTTCCGTGGACATCCAGCAAACCCACAAATGAGACAATCGAATACAACGGAGCCATGAGAGTTTCAGACGACAGAGGCCCACTTAAGTCGGCCCACTCCAAGAAAATAGTTGGTGATTTTCTTGCTTTTTATTGTTTAGATATGTTATTGTCTGCCACTAAGATGTGGTTTTTGACTTTTAATCGTTAGCTTTTTAGAATTAGTGAACTTTTGCATTGTCATAACCCCAGATGAAGAGAATTAAAACAAAATTGCTTGAGCATTGATCTGCGATCGTTTTTGACAAGTAATTTTGGTTCATCTTAATCACAACTAAGAACATGAATTGAAAGCAGACCGGAATAAATGTTAATAAGTTGTTATGTAAATGGGTTTTATTTGGCTGCAAGATATGGAATTGTGATGACTTTGATAACATCACTTTGTGGAAAGAATTTATTTCCTCCGTTTTGCATCGGATGGACGTGGCAGGGCGGTTGTTGGTGGAGATGGGTGTGTGTTCCAGCGAGAGAGATATTTGAGAGAAAGAGAGGGTGATTTTTTTCTTGGGTTTGATTTTTGAAAGAAAATGAAATGATTTTGTTATTGTTTGATAATTATTTTTCTTTTCTTCTTTGTTATTTGTTTGATAATTTTTGGTTTAATGGTTTAATTTTGTTTTTTTAATGATTTAATTTGTTTTTATTAAATTATTAAAGATTTAAGGTATTAGTGCAATTTTTAAATAAATTAAGGGTCAAATTATAATTTTTTCTAGTGCAACGTTATTATTTAACTAATGGATCATTTTTGGATAGAGGGTTTAAAATAGTCTAAGTTAAATAATTCAAAGTGCAAATATGACGAAATTATAGAATAGGGTGCTATCGAAAAAAATAGCACAAATTTGAGGTGCAACTGCAATGGGTATTTTTTTCTTAGAATTAACTATAAGATAAAAGGATGTCAAATCCTCTTCAATCATGATATCTGTGTGAAACATTTTTCCGCTAGGGAAAAATAATTTGTTCATTCTCTAAAAATAACAACTCCACAGCATTAAACTAACTAAAAGAACAGCTAAATCCAATTACGGAGACCACAACCTTAAGTACTACGTACCCACATCAATCAATGTACCATAACAAAATACAAATAGCCAAAGCAAAACGCACTTGAAAGTAAATAATAATTCACCTCAACCAGAAAACAAATCATGCCACAAGCTTCCATATAGTTCCTCTCATTTCCCTATCTTCTCATTGCGGATTGAAAATCAGACTCATCGATACCCGATCGTCAAGCACTTACAAAACTAAAATCAAACACTTACGATTTAGAAGAAGAAGAAGACGAAACAACAACGAATTAGAAGAAGAAATAAAGAAGGAAGGGAGACAGAGAGAGGGAGAGGGAGAGAGAGAGCTTACTTGTCTTTGTTCCTGTTGCTCTGTGAAGAAGGACTTCGATCGGACTGTACGAACAGCCATGGACGAGGAAGGACTGATCAAAACAGACAAATCGACAAGAGCACCACGAAAATATCCACGCCTTGAGCGAAGCTAGTTCATCATAGATGAACTATATTCTTCGGAGTCGGTGTAGCTTTCATAAATCTCCTGTAATATCCACGCCTTGAGCAAAGCTAGTTCGTTGTAGATGACGAATATTATTCGTAGTCGGATAACGAATATTCCAAATATTCTTCGGAGTCAGTGTAGCTTTCATAAATCTCCTGTAATATCAATTTATGAGGATAATCTCTCACGTATAAGGTGATTAGACACTATGCTATTATAGTACTTGAAAGTGACATCAAACTCGATTGTTATATAATTCTTAGAAGCAGTAGCATTTAAAGAGTTATGATATGATGCTTGGATCCAAAACATTTAGGTTTTGCAAAGTACCGATTCGTTCGTTTGGGATACAATTTATTGCAAAGGGTAAAAACAAGTGCAAAAACTTTGCAATGCCATGAAGAACAGTACTAATGATTTTGGTGAGAATTAATTTGTCTAATAAGTTGTTGCCACGTCGACTAAAAATTTAAAATGAGGATTTAAGAAAGATTTTTGGAATGAGCAAGTCAATGCATACCGTTTCGGAGAATAACCTCTGTAATGCAATACCAAATGAGATCTCCCAAATCTCTCTTACAGTCCCATTGAGATCTCCCGCCCAAATCTCTTCTATGGCTCTAGCATCGTCTGAATCAGTAAAATAACTGAATTCTGCTTTTGTGATTACTTCATTTAGCTTCGGAGTGGTTGTACTTCCATTAGAGAAAATCTCCATCTCAGGGCATTTGCTCACGTTGACTTTCTTCAGAAGTGGAAATTGAATGTCAGTATTGCCACCGTGAAAGCTTTTTAGACTTGGTAAGCCAAGAAGTGCTAATGTTTTCAATTGACTGAAAACTATCCCACTACTGCTCTCTGCTGCTTCACCTTTCTTGTTCCCAATTACCACTTCTGTCATTCTTTTGCAATTACAGATGCTCATTCTCTTGAGTAGCACCAGAGTTTTAGCTGTCGAAGCTGTAAACAAGTTCACCATTTCATGACACCCAGATACCGCAAGAGAAGTCAAATTTGTGAAAGAGACAGAGGATGATATGAGTAATGTCCTCAATCTGCCACATTGCCCTACGGTCAGAGTTTCCAAAGTTTGAAAGGTTTGAGGTATTTGGGGGTCGTTTTTTTCTTGATGTTGCCAAATCATCTTTTCTACCAAAATATTCGTCAAAGATATTTTCTTTATATTCTGATGTATGTGAATATCGAATGGGACAAAACTTGTTTGATCATCAGGTTCGTAACACAGTGATTGAATAACTTTTAGTTTGGGAAAAGGAAGTACTGAAGAGGATTGTCTCCACCATATGTCATTAGCCCGATTCCCGTCGAGAGCGAGTTCTTCTAAGTTAGAAAATGCAACCTAAGATAAGAATATAGATAACAAAACATTATTATCAAGAATTTCTATCACCAAAAACATATTACCATATATGTACTCAATTTTGCTTAAAAAATTAAAATAAAGAATGCAAACTTGTAAGGATATATATATATATATATATATATACACTTCGCTAATAAATAGTTTTTACCAAAATAAAAAAGTATTTCAAAAACAACTTATATGGGGATATGTATACGTGTGGAAAAAAGTCATAAACGTAGGAGAAAAAAAACTGCTCATTAATATGCTACATACGTGTACTTATATCCAGTGCATTAAATATAAGTTGTGATAATACACACACATATATATATATATATATTATCATAAAAAAAAAATATAGAATTCGTAACACAGGAAGATACCATTGTATAATTACGATATTATTTGAATCATAGCTATAAAATATTTGATGGTATATTTTTGTGCATTAGATTTCTTATGTCTTGAATAAATAACTGTTTCAAATAATTTGATAACATTTAATTAGCTAAAAAAAAAAAACATTTCAGTGTTTAATTACCATGTGGTTGAAGAGAGGTTGTTGGGTCACTTGCAAGTCTATTCCTCCAACTTCTTGCTCAAGCACAGAATCAGCCACGAATGTCCTCAATGACTCGCAATCACTTATATGTAGTGTTAACAAGGAAGGACACTCTATGCGATCTCCTTCGCAAAAGGATTTCAGCTTTGGAAGATTTCTAAGAGTAATACTTTCAAGTTTAGGGAAAAAGATGTGATGATCACGATTGAGCCTTAATCCTTGTTGTTCTTCTCCAAGTGCTTTTGTGGTCGTCACTACAACTTCCATGGCCTCACAGTTCCTTATTTCTAGCTCCTTAAGCTGTGCAAGACTCTCAACAGTAGAATGAGGAAACAGACACTGTAGAGTGTGGCATTCATCAATCATCAACTCTTGCAGATTTCTAAAACTTGTTTGATCATATAACTGCAACAACTGCTTCAAGGTACTTAGAAGCATGACCTGCAAGAATTAATTTATTCACTATTTTCACTTAATCCGGTTGAGAAACACGCAATTTTGTTCCTAGAACAATAATCTTGCAAATTTTAAATAGACAAAATTTAGGAGATAAATTAAAATTTGTGCAAAAAATAGAATGTTAAACGATCAAATTCTAAAAAATGTTTTCTAAAAGAAAAAAAAAAACACAACTCGAATATTGACATTTTCAGATATTATGATAATCAAAATCACAGTGTAATTTTCCATTGCTATTAATGCAAATACTAGAAAGTGATCAAGAGACAATTCTACTAGACTTATTAGTTGTCCTCAAAATTGTCTCCGTCTATCAAATATTGACAACTTATCTACTCTAGTAATATTTTTTAGTAAAAATACTAAAATACTCCCCGATCTTGTGCTATTATGTTTAAATGCACCATATTGTAACACTACACTTTTACCCCCAATTTATTGAAAAGTGTCAAGTTACCCCCTTCATCATTTAAATCATGACGTGTCACGGACAAAAAAAATTTGAAAAAAATTTGACCACTTAACTTTTTAAAACTTCACTTATATTCTCATGTTGATAAACCTTTACCAAATAAACTTAATTTCAATTTAACAAAGACCTAAATAAATTTTTTAAACAAAAAAAACTTTTTAATTATTTATAAAAATAAAAATAAAAACCTGAATTTTAACAATCCCAAATCAATCCTTTTGATAAATCATGTCCCAACAAAAATATCCATGAAATTCTAAAAAAATCAAATCACAAATATCTATCGTTCTAATAACTGGGTCAAAATTGTATGAATCATTTGCGCCAAGAAACACTAAAAACTATGAATGTTTCTAGCAAAAATAAATAAGAATAAATGGGCGAAAAAAAGATTTTAGACAAACAAACACATACAATTATTACTGTGATATATAATACATGATTGAAAGATTTTACACAAAATATTAAGACAAAAGTTAAAAGAAAAAGTAAAAATTTGCTCGGAGAGTCAATGGTTAAAATTGTAATATTAGTTAAAATAAGGGCATATTAGAGAAATTTTTAAACAATTTAGTGTTTAAATTTCAATTATTTTTCTCTGACACTTCATGCAACATCAACATTTGAAACGGAAAAACAAGTTGAAGTAGACAAAGGGTGCAAATTGGAAGTTTTTTAATAAATCAGAGTGCAAAAATATGTAATGTCTTAAATAATATATATGGTGCATTTAAACATAATATCACAAGATCAGAGAATGTTTCAATAATTTTTCCTACTTTTATTTAAAACTTCATTAATTTTGTTAATCATTTGATGCATTGTAAAATACCGTCGGGGACATATTTCGAAACTACAGATTTTCATTCCCAATTAGCATTGTTGGTTCTTAAACTGTTGTACTTTTACATTTTTGCCCTTAAACTTTATTCGTAGCAATTTGGTTCTTATACTCTCTTATCTTATATTATCTCAAATTAATAATGGCCATCCAATTTGAATAAAAAGTTTTTGGAACTTTAATTAATCTTCAAAAATTTATTCGTCCAGCACCTAAATAAGTGCAAAAATTCTTTTAAGTTTAAACCCTCTTGACAATTAAAGTTCATTCATGTGTCATACTTTTGATTTTGAATCTTAAGATCAAAATTACCAAAAACGTTTAAAGGCCAAATTATTAAAATTCAAGATCCCAACAACTAGCTAGTTGCCTTGCTAAAATTAGAGAGAAAAAGTTTGCTCGTTTATAAACAAGAATAACAATAACGAAGATTATTTGTGCAAAATGCGCTTAAGTATTCTTTCCTGTAAATTCACGTTAAAGAAATTAAAAATTTGTTACGCGAGTAATTGGTAGGTTTAAGAAGTATTATTTACGGGAAATAGTAAGAAGGAAAGAAGTAAGGGGTGAAAATCCAGAAGATGATGATATTGTATTATAAACAATTGAAAATCCAGAAGGAAAAGTGCACATGTATTAGGAACTAAGAGATTACACAGAGAAGTGATAAATAAATGATAGAATTAATTTACCGTTTCGTTGGCTTGTGGTTGTGCATCTGGTAGAGAGGCCTTTATTGTCAGTTTCTCTAAGCATGGATACTCTACAATACAAGAATTAGATGAAGAAATCCTTGTGAGGTTCCGAAGACAAGAAAGCTCAACAGATTGTAGTTTGGGAAAAGAGATGGTAGTATTCTCCGTCACAAATATTATCTCTTCTATTCCATCGCAACGGTCCAACTTCAGGTGCATAAGTTCCGAAAGCCTTGTAGCCGCGGAACAAGATAAAAGATACTTCAAACTTTCGCATTCTGAAACAGACAGATCCTGCAAGAGAGGAAATGCAACCTGCAAAATAATTCGAAAAGAGAAAATCTGATCAATCTTTGCACGCATATAATTATGACATCACATATAATTAAGACAGATCCTGAAGAGCCAGAGATAGATACTTCAATCTTTTCCTTCTTTATAATTTTGACATCACATATAATTATGCATATAGTCGAAATAGCTTAACCTCTAAAAGTTTCTTCAAACCAATCATGTTAAAAAACTCAACTATATTTCCACTTGTTATGGGCTACAGGCTAGTGCTATATATTAGATCTAGTGTATATATAAAATTGTAGTGGTTTAACGTTCATATTACTAGTTGCGAAAAGCAAGTATAAAAACCTATAAAACATAAAGGTAAAGGGGAAATATAACCTCTCTGTCTGTTTGACCTTTAGCTTCCTTAGAATACATAAAAATTAAGCAAATTTGTAATTCGATTTTCTATTTGTCTTCTTATTTCAATCAAATTATGGGCTACTTTTTTACCCCTTGGCCCTAATGAAACTTTTTAGATTGGCTCTGTGTATAAGCACAAAGACAGCGCATAGACAGAACATTTAATTGGATGAATCTAAGATGGTACACAAAAAACAAAAACAAAAAAAAAAAAGAATTTTGATAGGTAGTCTATTTTTAGACCATGTTTAAAAAATTACTACAATTTTTGGGTGGTTCTATTCACACACCCCTTTCCTCTCTTAAAACACCCTTTTAATTCAAAATTTATTATTACTAAAACATCTTTGTATACAATGACAATAATAGACATTATAAAATTAAATACACATTCAATAAAATAAAATAAAAACTCTATTTTTTTACACACACCGCTCATGTCACTTTTTTTTTTAATTTTTAAGTACACAACTTCCTCAAAAACCTCTTTTTAACAAAAAATAAATAAATCCTAATATAGAGATTTTTTTTTCCATAAATACATAAATAATTTGTTGAATAATGTATACACTAATTTTTGCTAGTATTTTTGAAGTATATTTTTTGTTGCTTTTATGTATTAATTTGCAATACACCCTTTTTTTTATTACATAGCATCTATAATTCTTTAGTTGAGTTAATATTTAACAAAATAAATAAATATTGTAGAAATAAATTGGTGGGTGTGTTTAAAAAAAAAAACTTGTAAAAATAAATTAGTGAATGGATTCGGGAAAAAAAAAAGAAAAGAAAGAGATGAAAAATATAACTTATAGAAATAAATTAGTTACTGAGTTTATAAAATAAATAAATGAATAAACCTAGTGGATGGGTGAAAAAAGATATTTCAAGAATGAAATAAACATATTCTAATAAGTTATAAAACTATGGGTAGTTTTGGAATTTGTAAGAGTGTGAAATAAGTAATTCTCAAAATTAATAGTTCAAATAGAGTGTGTGTTTAGAAGAGATGTGTGGAGAGTAAAAAAGGGTGTGTGAATAGAACCACCCTTTTTTTAATTAGATGAATGATCCATTTTTGTTAAGTAGACAAAATACTAAGTGAAGGAAATATAGACCATTTTTAGATGGTATCTTGTCTATTAACCATGATAAATAATCTAAATGCTAAAAATAAATTTTTAGTAAACTAACAAAATACCAATAACGAAATATCGGACATTTTTAACTAGTATTTTGTCTACTAATCATTGTGAATAATTGAAACACTAAAAAGGGACATTTACCTAAAAAAACAAAAGTTATGGGCATTTTGTAAATAGGTTCTAGAATAAGGCCAATTAGCTACAAACAAACAAAAAAAAAACATTTTAGTGTTTAATTACCATGTGGTTGAAGAGAGGTTGTTGGGTCACTTGCAATTCTATTCCTCCAACTTCTTGCTCAACTACTGGTTGTATATCTGCAGAATCAGCCACGAATGTACTTGATGACAAGGAAGGACACTCTATGCGATCTCCTTCGCAAAAGGATTTCAGCTTTGGAAGATTTCTAAGAGTAATACTTTCAAGTTTAGGGAAAAAGATGTGATGATCATGATTGAGCCTTAATCCTTGTTGATCTTCTCCAAGTGCTTTTGTGGTCGTGACTACAACTTTCATGACCTCACAGTTCCATATACTTAGCCGCTTAAGCTGTGCAAGACTCTCAACATTAGAATAAGGAAACAGACACTGTAGAGTGTGGCATTCACCAATTTCTAAGTTTTGCAGATTTCGAAAACTTGTTTGATCAAAGAACTGCAACAACTGCTTCAAGATACTTGGAAGCATGACCTGCAAGAATTAAATTCAATATTTTCACCTTTAGCTTCTTTAGAACACATAAAAGTTAAGCAAATTTGTAATTCCATTTTCTAATTATCTTCTTATTTCAATCAAATTATGTTCTATTTTTTAACACACTGGCCCTAATGAAACTTTAGATCGGCTCTATATAATAAGTACAAAGACAGCATAGATACTTTGTCATTCAAGAGAGGTTGTTGAGCTTCCTCGTCAACGCTTCTAGATGTATGTAAGGAGTTGGTGATGAGCTGAGGACAATTGTCAATTTTCAGTTCCAACAGTGATTCACACTCCATCATACAATCTCCAGAAAAAAATCTTTTTAGGCTTGCAAGGTTTTCGAGCTTTAGATACTTGAGTTTAGGCAACAAGTTCTGTGTTGATCTTTCTCCTCCTTCTTGTTCATTTATGGCAACGAACTCTTCAATCATTGGACAATCACTTATTTCAAGTCGTTCAAGCTGCATTAGGCTTCCACAAATTCCAGATGGTACAAGCTGCTTTAAGCTACCACAGCCGTGAACAATCAGCGAACTCAATGACGAGAAATTGATTAGGTACCATGTCCACGGATCCTTCACCAATGAGAAATTCGTTGTAAGGTTTCTGATAGAGAAAACACATAAACAAACAGGAAACAAGTAAGGTATTTATACATCAAATAAAGTGACTGTATTGAGCAATACCTTTCCAACTATTATGCGATACTTTTCCAAACATTCACGAACAAACCCGTCATTTGGTATAACAGTGGGGTCTTGTATGTGTATATGCAAATCTCTTAGTCGTTTAAGGCTCTTTAACTCGATAAGACTGGCATTAATTCTTAGATCGCCATTGATTATTACTTGACGTCCCCAATTTATACCGACCGTATCCATATATAACTCTTCCAGTTGTACCAAACTCGAGATGACGTTAGGCGAAATCACTGCAAGACTCAAGCAACGATTCAGATTTAACTGCCGCAGACGATTTAATTTTCCTATTTGGTCCGGCAACAATTTAAAGTCAGAGTCTGAAAGATCAAGCACTATTAAATTATTTAGCTCTCCAATCAAAGCTATGTCTTCCAACTTGCATTCTTGGAAAGATAAAGTTTGGAGATTTTGAAGAAAACAAATGGATGGAGGTAATGAGCCTAGAATGTGGGAGCCTAACCATAGAGCTTTGAGCTCTTTTGCTGCTTCAAAATAATCACCTGGAAGTACTACAGTAGATCCTTCAAGGACCGAACTCAATAAAAGTAACTCAAGCTTGGGACAAACTAGCTCTTTAGGAAACTGATCAAAGTCACATTCAAGTACTGAAATTGCAGATGATTCCTTGAGTACTCCCTGTTTCAAGGATCTCTTAAATGTCGCAAAATCAGCAAAACAATGCATGCCCTTGTCATCCCGTGCAATTGACCCCACAATATCACGGATTACATCATGCATCTTAACTGTGTCAGGATAATCTCCATTCAACAACAAGCATCGCTCTTTTAGTCTTTCAACTAAGACATGCATCGAGTCTCTTGCCTCCTCCAGTGTGTCCATGTTATGAAACAAGTTGCAAACTGCGCCATGAATAATCATGAGATCATCGACACGTATGTTTGCATCTTCTTCATGTAAACTACAAAGCAATAGAACCATTTTCGCTTGATCACTTTCTAAAGAGTCATAACTCGTCTTTATACTTGAGTATGCTTTTCCATAACCCTCCTTTGGTGAACGCTTCACTTTTCTCAAAATATCCCTCCAAACACGAATATCTCCATTATTCTTTAATGTGCATGCAATTGTTACGATCGCAATAGGTAGTCCTCCACATTCTTCAACTAGTGAAATTGCACAACTTTTGAAATCGGGATGAATGGTACCACCAACAAATTTTTTAAACAAATTCATAGCTTCATGGTCAGTTAAAAAATGAAGCATGATATTTTTATCGACACCCATGAGATTCTGCAATACAGACTGATCTCGAGATACCAATACTATCTTGCAATCACTTTGTTCATTCTTAAAATCAATCCCAAAATCCTTCGATAAATCGGGCACCTTAGTCTCCCATATATCATCCAGAACTATGAGAATATTCTCTTGTTTTCTTAGTCCATCTTTCAGCCTCTCTGCTCTTGCTGACTCGGTCTCCTCAGGCATTTCTAGGCCTAACTTCTCTGCAATTTCTTTCAGCTTCACTCCTACCTCAAATGTTTGGGACAGGGTTACAATGGCAACCTTCCTGAACAGCCCTTCTTTCTTGGCCATGTTAGCCGCTTCGGTGACAAGCGTGGTTTTGCCGATACCTCCAGCTCCGTACACGCCAATCATGCAATGAGCAGGATCTTTAAGGGCCTCCATAATCTCCTCCAAAGTTTGCTTCCTCGAATCGAAGTCCTCAAAGTCTCTGTTATTGAAAGAGCACCGCAAGCTCGGAATCCTGGAGATATTGTTCCTCAAATTGCTAGCCTTATCTGTTACGCTTGCAGCTGTCTGCGCCATCTTTTTTGCTTCCCGACTAAGCTTACGTCGCAACCACAAATTCGGAAACAATCCACACTTTGCCTTTGCATGGTCCTCGCTTCCTAGGAACTCATTCCCAGCTTCACATTGTCTCGCCACTTCAGCGAACCATTCCTCAACTTCTTCTGTGGGTTCTTTACCCTTTGAAAGAGCTTTGCGAACTTCATCGTCTATGCTGGCTTTCTTCTTTTGCAGGTCTTGAATTTGGTTGCTGAGGTTGTTTATATTACGTCGATAGTGGTAGAGATATCCCAATTGACGTCCAATTGGAACAAACGTGTACTTTGCAATTTCTCCGACAATAGTTGCACCAACAGCATTAATAAAGTCCATACTGATCACCAATATTTCTACAAGATGAAGACAAAAGGCAAAGAAATGATTGAAAGATAGAATACACTGACAGCTACTCCTACTATGGAATTGCCATCCTACTGTGCAAAGATCACGCAATCAGTACTGAAAATTATATATTTGTATATATATATATATATATATATATATATATATATATACTAGTTTTCAATATTCTTCTGCTTTGAATAATATTTTTCAATAAATAAAAAAATACCTCGCTTAAGAAGTTCAAATTTACAGGGAAAAAAAAATCACCTCTTTAAAAAGTTATTATTTTCTGATCTACTATTAAATAATGAGTAATTGGCACCTGTGGCCCCTGAACTTATCGGGTTATGACACTTTGGCACCTTCTTTTTTTTTTTAGGCATTAAACCCCCTGAATTTAAAAAATGTTGCACTTTACCTTAAATTGATAACGTCCGTCCAATTTTTGACGGAATTATACTCTTCACTCTCAAGTGACACTTTCAGTAAGGGCATCCAATGTATTTAAAAAAAGAAAAATCAGATTATGTGTTCTTCTTCTTCTTCATCTTCTTCATCTTCTTCTAGCCTAGTCCAAATATATATATATATTTTTTTTTCTAAATCTAAACAACAAAAAAACCAGAAAAAATAAACTAGACAAAAAACAATATAATCAAACCACACAAATACATGTATCTAAACATGTTCAACAACCAAATTACAAAAAATATGTGTGCAGACCCATATAAACGAAAACCCAAAAAAAAAAAAAAAAGACAATCAACAAACCATTGGCACACACAAGCCCGAGCGCCTCCTCGCTGGAGTTTCGATCGGATCGGATCGGGGGGTGACTCGGAGATGAACAAACACGGCGGAGCCCAGACCTCTGACCTCAGACCCAAAAAGAGCCTCTGACCTCATCGTTCACCGCCTCACCGAGTTCCTCGCCGCAACTCAACCCGCACCCAAACCCAACAAAGTTGTTCGTCGGAGCTACCGCTCGACTCGATTCGAAGGCGGAGTTGTCGTGGAGCTGGGTTCACCGCCAAGCCTCCCCACCGCCTCCCTTACTCCGCCCTCCGCCGCGCCACTGACTCGTTCTCCCTCTCCCATCGCCTCGGCAAGGGCGGCTTTGGTCTTGTCTTCCGCGACTCTCCGCTCAACCCCATGAGCCCCGCCGCAACGGAGATCGCCGTGAAGGTCATGGACTCGGGCTCCCTCAAGAACGAGCTCCTCTTCGTTGCCGTGCTCGACTCCGCCCACATCGTCTCGATGCTCGGCTTCTCCGCCGAACACAATTACCGCTGTGCTGGTCTTGCCCTCCTTCCCTTGGCTGCCATTGACGACGACGCTTCTTTATTTCGGCAGCAAAATCAATCGGTGCAAGGTGGTGGCCGGAGGGAGAAGAAGGGTGGAGATAAAAAAACATAACGGTGGGGGCTTGGTGGACTAATTTGGTTTTGTTTTTATTTTTTAGTTTTATTTTATTTATATTATCAAATGACAAAAATAACCCCAAATAAACGATCATGTGAGTGTCACGTGTATAATCTCGTTACAAAATAAACGGACGTTTTCAATTTAGACCAAAGTGTAACATTTTTTAAATTCAGGGGGTTTAATGCCTAAAAAAAAAAAGAAGGTGCCAAAGTGTCATAACCCGATAAGTTCAGGGGCCATAGGTGCCAATTACTCTTAAAATAATTAATATTCATCATTATCTACTATTAAACTATCAAAAAGAAACTTGATTATAAGGATGGATCATAAGAGAATCAACCTAGCTTCTAATGAATGACAATTGATATGTTTGATATTATGTCATTTTTTAGCTTATGTTACAAGGAAACATTTCAAAAAAAAATTAAAAAAATTACTCCTTGTTTGGGGTAGCTATTTTGGCCATTCCATCCCATTTTTTGGGATGGAAAAAATTATTTGAAAATAGTTTGAAAATGATTTGAAAAAATAATGTAGAATAGTTTGACTTTGCGAATTTCGATGTGATATAAGTGGTTGAGATTTTAGATATTGTATAAGGATTTGGAAAGTTGAAAAAAATACAATGGAATAGAATAGTTTGAAGGATTAAGAAAGTTTAAAAAAAAAAAAAAAGGAATGGAATGAGTAAAATGGGTGGACCAAACAAGGGGTGTCCAACCAAACCAAACCACTATTTTTTACTAAAATCAAATCAAACCAACTTCTAATTGGTTTAGTGATTTTTCAGACCAAACCAAACTAATTAAACAATCAAAATCAAACAAAACCAAACTAATTATAGTTGGTTTGGTTTAGTTTTTTTAATCAGTCTGAGCATTTTTTTAAATAGGCTCATACAAGTTGAGGATTTAAGAAAATAATATAATTCATCAAAATTAAATTTCAACATCATA
Source organism: Boehmeria nivea var. tenacissima (assembly GCA_018132145.1). Taxonomy (NCBI): domain Eukaryota; kingdom Viridiplantae; phylum Streptophyta; class Magnoliopsida; order Rosales; family Urticaceae; genus Boehmeria; species Boehmeria nivea. The sequence continues at coordinate 6,133,889 of CM030874.1, forward strand.
ATCTAACCCAATTAGATAAGGGCTAAATTCAAAATATTTTAAATATCATAAATAAATTATATTAAATATTCAATGGATTTAAGATGATGCAAAAGTATTCACGCCTGAACAACTAATGGCTTCCTGACAAAGTTGATCCGTACTAGAAGTTTCATCAAAACCATCCCCAAAATATCCAACACCTAATTAACAAATAACAAAGTTGTTCACTTCAAGTTCTCACAACTTCTTAGCAAAAAAAAGGGGAAAAAAACCCTCCATACATATAATATAATTTTAAATGCATGTGTATATATAAGTATTGGTTTGGTTTGATTTGATCTTTTAACAAGGTCAAACATGAACCAAACCAAACCAATTAAAATTTGAGAAATTCTAAATCAAACCAAATTAATTATAATCGGTTTGAAATTGGTTTGGTTTGGATTGATTTCGTCGGTTTGGTTTGGTCTCATCAGTTTTTTGAACACCCCTAGGCCAAACAAGGGGTTAGTCATTAGCCCATAAAAAAATTAAAAGATATAAAGATAAAGTTACAGCATAATGTAATTAAGAAAAAAGTTATTTTTTAAGGGAATTATAATAAAATTGCCACATTTTAGAAAATAATTTAAAAATAGTCACAGTTTAAAAAATTAAGAAAATAACCATTTTAGAAATTTTTTCTACATATAAGAAATTTTTTACAGTAAATTTTATGTGTAATTCTATTATTGAATTTCATGCACGTGTAGAAATTTTTTGTCGTTAATTTTTAAATTTTTTGAAATTGTAGCTATTTTTTAAAAACACACCATTCAAAATGACTATTTACCTAACTAATCTTTTTCTTAATTAGTTTACAGAAGAAGTGACTATTTTATTAAAATAACCTTAAAAATGATTATTTACCTAATAATCTTTTATAGTATATTGCACAACTTAAAGTTTCAAAAATATATCAATATAAATATTTGAGAGCCAATTTTGATCGCCTGCTAAATTTTAGCATTTTAGTACAGGCATTAGAGATATTGTAGAGCTGTATTACATCATAATAATACTCACAGCTGCTCATTTGTTAAATAGCCACTTGAAAGCCTTTGTTTTAAGAAAATGGCCTAAGAATTCAAATATTAAGTTATTAGCCTCAAATCCCTATGAAATCTCATTTTTATCCCTCATCACTCTTCTTCCAACCTCATGTATCAAAGGGCAAAAGAGTCAATACATATTGTCTAAAGGCTAATAACTTAATTATAACAAACTCAGGTCAATTCCTTAAAACTAAAGTTAAAAACAGGCCATTTACTTAATAATCTCTACTATTAATTACTAGTTGTATGCTCGTGCTTCGCACATGCTTATTCTTGGACATAAATTAGTTTAAAATAAAATAAATAAAAAAGATCTTGATAACTATATTTTTATAAGAATTGAAAAGAAGACGCATAATGATCAATTTTTTAATTCTAATTATATATTGATACAAATAATACCTCTCTAAAAAAATACGGTGTTTCTCTAATAGGGGTGAAATCGGTACGGTTATTCGATTTTTTGACTATTTTAAAACCGAAAATTCTAATAACTGAAACCGATTTTTTTAAAAGAGAATATTGAATTATAAAAAATTCAGTTTTCAAATTCGGTTTTTCGATTAAAAACCAAAATCATTAAATTAGGTTAAAATTTGGTAATTCGGTTAAAATTTGGTTTAAAAAAATTTATTACCAAAAAACCAGTTAATCGGTTCTATATTTGGTTGTTCGGTTATTTTGATGCTCGGATGAAAAACCGCACCGAAAAACTTCGGTACATTCAGTTCTTACAACCGAATTTTCAGTTTTTTTTCGGTAATTCGGTTTTCAGTTAATTTTTTTCGGTTATTCGGTTATTTCGGCTATTATTTTCACCTCTATTCTCTAAAGTGTGGAATAATTTTGGATCGTCAGATTTATCTTTTTAAGATGTAGAACACATTGAAAATGTAAATTTGACGATCCAAAATTGTTACCCACCACAAAAAACCCACCTAAGAATCCCAACAAAAATATATATATAAAGAATACCTATAACAGTATAAGATAACCCTTTGTTTAGGGGACCAATTCAAACCATTCCATCCTACTTTTGGGATGGAAAAAATAGAATGAAAATGGTTTGGAATAGTTTGAAAATTGTTTGTAAAAATGATGTAAGAATGGTTTGACTTTGCTGATTTTGAGGTAGTATGAATGGTTGAGATTTAAAGATATTGTATAGGGATTTGGAAAGTTGAAAAAAATAGTTGAAAAAAAATAAAATAGAATGGAACAGTTTGAAGGATTTAAGTTGAAAAAAATAAAACAATAGAATGGAATGAAATAGGAGAAATGGGTAAACCAAACAAATGGTAAGTACTCATAAATTGTACTTTTTTAAATTTTGTTAAATGTCATGTGTTGTTGACAAAACAATCAAAATATAAGGGAAATGCATCAACAGTAAAAATATTAAAAATGAAAACGATCAAATAATGATGCTTAGATTGTTTTAGAATAGGTTTTATAAAAATGCATCGCAGAGTAAGTAAAAGAGAAATTAGTATAAAATAGTGGAAAATTTATATAAATTACAATATAATAAATAAAAAAATATTTCTAAATAAAAAACAAAAAAAAAGTATAATAAAAAATGGCAACCTACTTATAATTTAGCAACCTAATTAAATAAAAAATGGCAAGCAACTAAAAATCCAAAAAAAGTATAATAGAAATTTTGATTTGTGATCGATTATATGGGAAAATGGGTTAAAAAATGGTAAAAAAATAAAAAAGAACATCAATACGGAGAGAGAGACCAGGGGACGCTATAAGCACAACTAATGTGCGTGTGTGACTGCGTGTTGGTAGGCACGTGAAAAAAGGAAAAAAAATTCAGAAAAAAGAGGTCGTTTGGCAAACATTCAAATTGTGGTAATTTGAATTTTTTTCATTTGAATTATAAAATTTAAATCGGATAATTTAAACGAAAAATTTAAATTATTATTTGGCTCAAATAATCATAATTGAAAATATTATTTGAATTGTTATTTTGGTAGATGTAAAATGTGTGACTTTGAGTTATAAAAAATTGTTGAAATATCAAATCAAAAAATACTATTCAAAATGGATTCAAACTGTTAAAATTCGAGAGGGGGAAGAATTTAATTTTGAAATGTTTGAATGACTTTTTTCTAATTGAATTTTATCCAAAAAAAAAGTTACCAAACAACAATTTAGATTGAAAAATTCGTTTGAATAACCCAAAATATGTTCAAACCCATTTGCGAAACAAGGCTAAACTTCACCAAATTTTGAACAGCAAAATGTGTCTAAGCTACAGTAAACTAAACTGTCTTTTAGATTATAGTTAGAGTAGTAAAAAATGTGTCTAAGCTACAGTAAACTAAACTGTCTTTTATATTATAGTTAGATTAGATTAGAATAATAAGACTAAGAAGCAGTATCGAGGGATATAGGATGGCATATAGCATTTTAGAGGTGCCGATTAACAAACTATTGAAAATGAAAAATAAAAATAGATAAATATATATATATATATATATATATATAATTTGGATGAAAGAACTAAATCAAGCAACATAAATGGAAGATGAAAAGAAATAAAGGCCGTACGTACGTACCGTGTGTGTATAAAGGTATTGGATCAACAATTGTTTGTTATTCTCAGTCCTCAGATTTGCTTTTTGTATGTCAAGTGATTCAATTTGAGAGCTCGACCAGCATCAAACAAAATGTTCAACAAGAAAAAGAAAATATACAAAACAAAAACGAGAAGGAAAATGGAAGGGGAAAATGAAGAATGGATCAGCTTAGACGACTTTTCTGTTTCAAGGTTGATTTCGCAAATTGAAAGAAAGAGAAAATAAATAACACAATTATTTTTTTTATTGGTGCACGAAATTAAGCAAAGGAGGAGAAATATCAACGAACTAGCTTTCTTTTTTATGCAAATTAACTTTTGAAATAACACGTAAGAGAAAAATCAACAAGCTGCTAGAGAGTTAAATATTATGATTTTGCTTCTTTTTTTTTTTTTGGTAATGTTGCAAACAAATCAAGCTAAAACTGCAAGAGGAGAAAGATTGATGAACCAGCTACAAAGACCAAACAAGAAAAAGAAATAAAAATAAAAAAAAAAAGACATTTTTTTTTTTTTTTGCAAATTATAAACCTTCAAAATAAAATAAAGTTGACGAACAGAAAGTTGAACAAACTACGAGCGACTCAAAATCAAAAGGACAAACGATTTTTTTTTTCCCCCGAAAAGTAGTAAGAGAGTGGAAATCAAACTGCAAAGAGAGTGAAAATCGTAAGTAGGAAAAATTATTGGTGTAGGGACTTATTTTTCCAAGCTTGATCACATAAGTACCTACAAGAAGAGAGAGAACTCAACAAAGACACTGAGATCCAGATTCATAAATTGAACCTTTCGCATCTTTCAAGAGCCAGAGTTGACTTGAATCTGTTGAATGTTAAAGGCATCCAAAGCAAAAAATTATTATTATTATTATTATTATTATAGAGAAAATATTAAAATAATCCCCGATTTCTAATGAAACTTTAATTTATGTGTTTGTCTTTTTATAATTCTAAAATAATCTCATAATTATAAAAAAAAATATCAAAATATTCTTTTACTCAAATTGGCGTTGACTTATGCTTAAAATTTTACTGCAATGGCCTAATTACCTTCTGAATTTAAAAAAAAATAGACAAAAAAAAAAACTAAAAAGAATTAAAAATTTACCTTCTTCAAAGAGTTTAGGAATGGACACAGATGTACCATCTGGTCATCGTTCACGCCCCTAGAATGGCCATCGCTCACCGTCGCGTGGGGCGTGGCTCCCCCACCGCAAGGAGCCGCCGGGGAAGGACTACTCCGTCCAGCTCCCGCCCGAGAACGACGCGCACAATTACGACGATGATCGCGCCGATGTCGGTCTCTTTGTTGGTTCTGTTTGGTTTTTCTGAGGAAGAGTGAGTGAGAAGTTTGAGGTTTAGTTTTTGCCTTTCAAAGCGAAATTTGCGCGGAACTTTGGGGTTTGTGGTTTGAGATGGGAATCTCGAGAGAGAAGTTTGAGTTGTCTTGGTTTTGGCAATAATTTGACCAACATTAATATGTGGGACATAGTTTTGGTTGGGGTTTTGTATAGTAGAGGAGAGGAAATATTGATGGTTAATCCATTTCGACTATTTGTATAGAGAGGAAATTTTTGTTGTTGGAATGTGTGCAGATGAAGTACAAACCTATATACGCAGACCAAATTCATTCATATTTGTTATATTTGATTGAATTTTAATTTATGGTTTTGATGTTTTTCCTTTCTTTTTGTTGCAGATGATGTTTTTCCTCTTTCAGAGTGGTCTTCTTTGTACGCCAGGTACAAATAATCCAGCAGACTAACCGTGATGGAGAGGTTAATCGAGCCTGTTACATACATGCCTCGAAACCCTTTTATAATTGCACTAAGACAGCCGTCTCAACCTTGATTAGGGTTTTAATTGGTTTTGCCCCTTGTTTGGGTAGCCATTTTGGCCATTCTATCTTATTTTTTGGATGTAAAAAATAGTTTGGAATAATTTGAAAATAGTTTGTAAAAATGATGTAAGAATGGTTTGACTTTGCTAATTTTGAGGTGGTATGAATGGTTGAGATTTAAAGATATTGTATAGGGATTTGGAAAGTTGAAAAAAAATAATTGAAAATATAATGTAATGGAATGGTTTGGAGGATTAGGAAAGTTGAAAAAAATAAAAAATAAAATAAAATGGAATGGTATGGGTAAAATAGGTAGGCTAGACAAGGGGTTAATTTTGCTGAAATGGACTAGTGTGGGTTTGTGGTGGGTTCTTTGTTGAAAATTTTTTTTTCCTCTCTTTTGAAGGGAGGATTCTCAAGTCGGAAATGTTTTGAAAAATAGACTAATGAGAAATGAGTGAATTATTACTATTGGTTGTGAAAAGAGTGCATTGTGACAAATATGATCCTTCTCACATCAAATAATTTTACTTTTTTCTGGTTTTGAGTCCATGATTTTATCAATGTCTTCCACAATCAATGTAATTTGTGAATGTTATTTCATAAGAGTAATATTACACAGCCAGAAAATTGGTCATAATCATGGGCATTAACTCATTTGATTATTAAACACGTTTAACAATTCATTTTTTCTAATAGTTAATTGACATATCATTCTGGTCAATTTTTATAGCAAAAAATTAAGTTGTCTAGTATTTCTCATTTCAGAATGTATTTCTTGCTGGCTAAAGAAGATGTTGCGTTAACCTTCTACGAGTGTTGTCATGGCATTCAACGTGTTTGGCTAATTACTTGGGTCATCTTGTATGCATAAAAGCACAAATTCACACATTTCATGAAGTGGCATGGTCGGTCCTCTTTGTAGCTTTCTCCCCGAAGAAGCGAACTCGTCCCATGGATCTCCCTGAGAAATTAACGTTAGGGTTCCATAGAGGAAGATGTATTCTTTTTTTTATTATTGAAATTCTTAATAATATTATTATTGTTGGGTGTGGAGAGATCCATATTATTTATTGTGCACATTCGCCATTGTTCAATCATAATTCATAAAATCGTTTCCCATTCGTCCGTTTTTTCTGCTGTTTTCCAATTGAGAATCTTCCATTGTAAAATGATGTCACTTGAGATTTGAGATTTTTTATAAATGAAACAAGAAGAATATAAATCATCTTTCTAGATGTAATACTATTACACTCGAGGGTATTAGTGTCTTTGACTCACAAAATTTGAAAGAATTCAAGTTAGAGGATAGTTTTGGATTGGTTTAGAATATATGATGATAAATTTAGAATTATAAAAAAAATACAAGGATGAAACTAGTAGTATTTCAATTAAACTTAGGGATTATTTTAGAATTTTTTTCTAAATTATATCATATAAATTAAAAAGAAAAAGAAAATTAATGATAGGAAAATGACATCCACTTCAACTTCACATACACAATTTGTCTAGAAAAATTGATCTCATACTACATTTTACATTCAAGTTTACAGTCTATGACACTATTACATGTTATGTCACATTTTTTATCAACATATTATTTTGTTGCCCCTTCTTTTATTGGGTCAAATTTACTACTAAAAATAATATTGACTGCAAACTTTCTTTTAAAAGGATAAGTTTTAAAATTAATTTGTCAATAAGTGGCATTTTAAGTACCACTTAATAATTATGTTCTACGTACTGTACTCAATTGATTTCTACTATATGTTTGTAGTATAAATATAAGGATAGATTCTAACAACTTTTATTACAATAGATAAAAACTTTTGATACACATATATAACAAAATATCTAATTTTTATCACACATTTGTCTGTTACGATTTGTATCAACACTTGTTACATATTGTAACAAATATTGTTATAATCTGTAACAATATTTGTTACAGATTGTAATAAAATTTGGGCGAAATATCTAATTTTTATCACACATTTGTTTATTACGATTTGTATCAATATTTGTTATATGTCGTAACAAATATTAGGCGAACAATAGTATTTTGGACAGTCCACATGGACCTGGCAGCTAATAACTTAATTTTTGAATAATTGGGCTATTTTCTTAAAAGATATTATTTTAAAAGACTATTTTGCTAATGAACTTACTAATTAGGTGTGGTAAAATCTAAATTAATAATTAGGATTTCGTAACGATGTTTCAAAAAGCACATTCAATAAGTGAATTTAAAAAGAATATTAGTAATAGTATTTGGAAATTCAACAAGTGGCAATGTTATCAAGTACATTCAATAAGTGGATATATCAAGTACATTCAAGGTTGCAAATGGTAACAAAACAAACAAACAAAAAAATAAATAAATAAAGTCCGGAATTGAGGAACCCAGATCCTCTACCCACCTTCTCTATCCCTTTCTCTGTCCCTCCACTAATATTTTGACACATCACTACCCTCATATTAACTCTATAATTGTCCTCTTAACTCCGTTGTTTCCGTTACAATAAAAAATTTATTTTGTTAGCTTACAAAAAGAAAAACAAAACAAAAAGCTTTTTTGGGAACTCTGCTGCATTTCTTTTTCGCTCTCTCTCTCTCTCTCTCTTTTGTGCTTAGTGGGGAAGAGAAAACTGTACCACCATTAGGAAGCCTAAAAATATGTAATCGAAAGCTGTCTTCTATAGCTCTTCATTCACTTCAAGTTAGCGCCCACAAATTTCAATTCCTTCTTCTTGGTGGTGTCGCACTCGGCTCGAGTCAAAGAATAGTGAAAGACGAAGGGAGTTTTCGATAGGTATTAGGTAGCTCTGTAGGTTTGTTCATATTGAAAAGGGGTTTAAGGGCTGTTAGGAAGCAAAGAGGTGACAATTACTTTTGAGATTTTCCTTGAGTTTCATACATCTGTATAAAGACTTTTGTTAGATATGGTTTTATTTGTATGACATTTCGTGGTTTTGTGGTGATCAGGGATGTAATTAGTAATGTTTTTCGATTGAACAAGTCAAAAAGTTGTTAATTTAGAAAAAGAAAATCAAATTTCAATTACTACTCTCTTTACTGAAGAAAATAAATGGAATGGACTGTATATTGTTGAATATGTTATCTGGTTTTTGAATAATCCTATGTAAGAGTTCTTTGCTTGATTTGATAAGAAATGAAAGACCATTACGCTTTTCTTTGGTATACTTAACATTAAAATAAAAAAGTACTTCTGAAGAAGATTTGTAAAAGAAAGAATAAAATATGAAATGGTTTTGCAGATGATGTTCATAAAACAATTACGACTTTATTTTGGGTAGAAGAAAGAGGATGCGAGTTTCACAAGAGATGAATACAAAAGAAGAGAGAAATGATAACTATTGCATTTGGGTTCTCGTGCATCTGCACAGATTTCTTCAGCAAAATAAGAAATTTATTGCAACGGAAACAATAACGGAGTTAAAAGGACAGCTATAGAGTCAATATGAGAGTAGTGATGTGTCAAAATATTAGTGGAGGGACAGAGAAAGTGGGTAGAAGATTTGGGTGAGTGGAATACATTATTCCATTAAAAGATGCTCTTAAATTTCTAAATTTGAAAAACCTAAAACAGTAACAAAATAATGCTTTATGAAAGACCCGATATTGCAAAATATATATATATATCTTGTTTTAAAAGATGGAATGTAGAAAATTATTTTACCATAAAAAGGCAACAATAGGTTCACCTACCAAAAAAATCAAACATTTTATTTACACAATAAATCATATGATAAAAAAATAAAGGGTGAGAAAAAAGGCAATGACTAAAGTAAGAAAAATCATAATCAGCAACAATCAGTCATCTGCAAGAATTCTTGGTCACCATTTTTATATAACTAATTTGTAATCATTTGACTTGTATAAGTTCAAAACAACACTACATTCTCCGATCGTAAAAGAAGAACGTGCACCGATTTATCAATGCGCAACACTGGGCAACATGATTTAAGCTAAATGCACCTACAAAAGAAAGAAGCCCTGTTTTACAATGCACACACCAACATTCTTGGAAAAAATGAGAAGCAAATTTGTTTAGAAAGACAAAGAAACAAAAAATTAACTTGAATATAACCATGTAAATAAAGCACCTCAAATCAAACCACAAGCTGAATCTTAAGCACAAACATTAGAGAGAGAGAAAAGATGAGAAAGATAATTCCTCATTCATTACTTGATAATTGTCTCAAATAATACAATCTTATAGCATGTTAGCAACCACCAGCTAACAGAATTGGTTATTTTGTGGAATTTGAAGAACTAAACAGAAAATATTCAAAATCACAACAATACTCGCTCCCAATCTCATCTCAGGTCCTCAACGAAATCTCCTGCTCACACGAAATCCTTCATTGGCTGAAAGGCCATTGGTTGCTTGGGCTGGTTTGATTGGGCCCCAGACTCCACTTCAGCCTTATCCACTTGAGGCCATTAGTAGATGGACCGGCCCGCTCGAGGTCAATGGGCCAACGTGTATCAGACGGCGTCATAGAAAATCTCTTTTTGAGAATTCTAATCGTTCTGTTATAAGAATGAATACCAAAAAATTTCAAATATAAATCAACCTAAAATTGCATTGATAGCTTTCATCTACCTCTATATATTGTTTTAAAACCAATTTATGAAGATAATCTCTCACGTATAAGGTGATACCGAAATTAGACACTACGCTATTATAGTACTTGAAGGTGACATCAAACTCTATTGTTATATAATTCTTAGAAGTAACAATTAACAGTAATGATATGATGCCTGGATCCAAAACATTTAGTTTTTGCAAAGTATCTATTCGACACAATTTATTGCAAAGGGTAAAAAGAAGTGCAAAAACTTTGCAATACCATGAAGAACAGAACTAATGATTTTGGTATGTAATTATTTGTCTAATAAATTATGGCCACATCGGCGAATAATTTAAAATGCGGATTTAAGAAAGATTTTTGGAATGAGCAAGTCAATGCATACCAGTTTCCGAGAATAACCTCTGTAATGCAATACCAAATGAGAAATCCCAAATGTCTCTTAAAGTCCCATTGAGATCTCCCTCCCAAATCCCTTCTATGTCTGTAGCATATTCCGGATTCCCGATCCAAAATTGTAGTTTTGCGTTTACTTCATTTAGCTTCGGAGTGGTTGTACTTCCATTAGAGAAAATCTCCATCTCAGGGCATTCGCTCACGATGACTTTCTTCAGACGTGGAAATTGAATGTTAGTATTACCACCATGAAAGATTTTTAGACTTGGTAAGCCATCAAGTGTTAATGTCTCCAAGTGGTGTGCTCCCTTTATTTTCCCTTTATGTTTATAGTATAAATTTTAGGATATAAATTAAAAGTGCAACACACATAGAGCATAGATTATTAATGTGCCCAAAATAGGGCATTTCTCAAAATCTCCCAATCAAATTTGATACTGATTTTGGCATTTACATATTAAAGACTTTATCAAATTTTTAATATCATAGTACGTGACCATATCAAATTTTTGATATCATAGTACGTGACAGGTGATCAGCGTCGTATTATTATATTTTGATAAATATTTTAACAAAAGTAATAAATTATCAACGCATAAATTTATATTCAAAGTTTATAAAAGTTGTATCTGAAGTATTCTATATTGAAGTTACAAGACTTGGAAACATCTCACATTGAAATCGGTGATTTTAAATCATGGTCCATCCAGGCTACAATACACAAAATTAACCTACCGTACGAAAAACATATGAAAAAGAACGTCCCGTTCAATTGAAAATATAATACATTGAAAGGCATATGCCAACATAATTAATGCACGCTAACAAAACAATAGCGATCAATGATAGAAACCACTTAAAACATCTAGTCCTCTTTTGGAAACATAAAATATAAAAAGAGTATAATTAGTGAAGTACAAATAATAAGTTGATAGCTAGGCATCTAATTAAAATTTAAATTATCAACTATAATTTGTTGAAACATATATAATATTTGTAGTAGCAAATTTATTTGTATAGATCTTGCTAGCTATATATTATATATGAAAATGAATATGATCAGGGACATTTGGGGCCTCCTCGCTTGGTCTTCCAGTTGTTGTAGCAAGGGCAGAGCTGCTTGTTACCATATGTGCCTGGAGGTACGCACAAGCACTTTGCGCAGCATTTCTGGCAGAAGAACATGCATGGCTTCTTGTACGCCGTCGCCGAGCACCGGTTTGTGCAGCGCGGCGCGCATTCTGCTCACGGAAGGACAAAAAAAATTGTTTTTATTTGTCTTAAAAGTTTCACCGTAACTAAATCTTTTTTTAATTTTATAATTTTTCTGCCTGAACAACATTATATTAGGCCCTACTAAATAATCACAACTTGTATCACTTGATATTGATCTTAATGGTATATTAGGTTAGGATATACCATTAAGTACGTGTTCGAATTAATTACCAAGTCGTCTTAGAAGGTCGATTTAAAAAGAACATGATCGAGGAATATATATGGAAATTTTGCGATCTACCAAGTGCCAATAGAGAAATTATAGTGTATACCCAATTTTTAACACCCAATTTAAATTATTATCCGATCTTTTGAAAAATATAACCAACTATCCAAGTGATTTAATTACTTGCACAATTGTAATTGGTGGTAATTAACTTAGTTGCCAAAAGCATGTGCAAGTAATTAACGAATTGACTAGAAACACAATTACTTTAAAAATTTGGGTATTTATTTTTATTGTTATGTAAATACTAGGTATTTGCCTACTTCACCCGTGCCAATATTGCACCTTAATTCATTTTTTTAAATGTATAATTAATTATATATAGGGAAACAATGCTTAATTAGGGATGTGATATTAAAATAATCATTCAAGTAACTCTACCTTGGGGGTGAAGGCTGCCTTGAGTAGAACCGTACTGCAATATAATCGGACAAAGAAAGTCTTAGCATAGACTATGGAAATGTAAAAAATGTACATTTACTTAGGAGGACAAAATGCATCAAGTGCATTAGAAAAATAGCCAAATTCTACAATACATTTTATATATACAGCCAGCATTTTAAAGTAATTTGAAAATAAAATTATTTTTTTGTATTTATATATTGATTGCCATATAAAAGAGTTTCATAAAAAATAAAAATAAAAACGTGTTTAATTACGAAGTTAATAAATGGTTATTTTGCTAAAATGTTCACAATATTGACTGTTTATTTAAATAAGTGTTGAAATTGAGGGTATTGACTCCAATTTTCCGGTGATATTATATTTAAAAGTTTGAGATTGATTACGCTCTCACCGTTGGTTGGACGTTATTCTTTTGCTGGTTTTGCTGAGAGGCTTGTGCTTCTTCCTTAGAAGCCTAATTTACCAAACATCAACATATAGCAAGATTATATATCAAAAATTCAAGAATTAAATTAAAGGCAATATAACGACGAGTGTAATTCTTGTAATTACCTGGATTTCTGCTTCGAGAATAAGCACAAGAGCTACAAACAAAATGAGGATGCTCAGTTTTCTGGCCATATTGGATAAGCCTAAGAAGGAATATTATAGTAGATTTTTTGTAAAAGAAAGTTGAGTTTGTTTGAAGTACTAGTTTGAGAAGCTATATATGGAGGCACATAATATGGTATTTATAGGCAGTTGGTAGTTTGGATTTAGTGCATACGTGTAAAGTTGGATCAGGAAAAAGTTCAACACTTCAGTTGATGAGTCATATGAGAAAACTAGGTCATATATAGATTCTTCTTCGATGATATTATTGCCCTTTAATTAACTGAAAGAATTTATCCATAAGAAAATGTTTGAAAAAAAGAATAAGAAAATAACATTTGAGTATTTCTAGATATGAGGTTAGAGTACAAAGATTGGCACATATAATTATTACCGTGAATAATTGAGATCATTATCACGTGTCCTTGTTATAGGCACCGGTGATTAATTAGTGAAGTTTGTTTTCCCGTAGTGTTACTACACATATTAACGTAAAAGATTTACCCTACTCCTAGAATATGTAGATAATTAAGTTCTCAATTTGGTTTTTCATCTTGACTAAATTTTGGGGTATTCAGAAAATTTGTCAAACTTTAGAGCTTATAATTTAAGAAATATTCAAAATTCTTGTTTGTTGAATAAATAAAGGTCTACTTGGTATTTGGTCATCTTGGTCCATGTTTTAAAAAAATGTCAATGTTTTCAAAATCTAAATTATTAGTCACTAATACATAATAGAATTAAGGGCATAAAAGTAAATACACATTATTATGTAGTTAGAAAAAAACTAATTTCTTTTTAATTGATCGAAACATTGACTATTTTCTTAAACATCATTTAAAAATAATTTTTTACTCAATTTTCTCATAAATATTCTATTTGCTTAATATAATCTATAAATTTAAAGTAATTTGTTGATCTATTCGCTATTTTTGCTGATAGTTTATTTAAAATATAAAAGCCACGAACATTTTCTTAAACCGTGAAAGATATATATATATATATATATAATTTCAAAGATTTCTATTTTGAATTACATGAACAACATATAATTGGGTAGCTTGGAAATGACCAATGAGTAAGATGACAAGTTAAAAGTGGGGACTTTTTTTTTTTTTTTTTTTTGGGTACGAAATTAAAAGTGGGGACTTAATTCCAAAGATCTTATGTTATCCATGTGCCTTAGCAAAAAACAGTTGGTGGGCATTGGTTGGCCCATCTGCATGTGAAAGGCATATACGCACATTTTGTGGTCTCACAAAGGGACCCACCGGCCACATGCACTTTTGACTATACATGACTCACTTATAAACAGAAACTGAACTATACAAGCATGGATAAGAAATTATTTGTGGATAAGCTTCATTGGAACTAAGAACTTCCATGAATCAGAAGCTTTCTATAGGTGAGACATCCATGTGGTGTTGCTCATCAAGATCATTACATCAATAATTATGTATATTTCTTTGGATTCTTTTTGTAATGGGGAAAATTTCTAGAATTTGGAGTCACAAACTTGATTGTAACTAATGTTGCACCCAGGTGAGATTGTAAAGAATGAAAGTATTTTCTTATGATAGTTTGGAGGTCTTGCAAATTTCGACTTTTTATTGATTGCATACTATAGGTACGTAAGCATGTAGAGAACAATTTTTTTTACAAAATATTCATAATTAATAAAGCATAATCATACAATAATTTATATAATATATGTTTTGTGGTATTTATGTTTGTATACACTGAGAGTAAAGCTCATGCAAGTTGTTCGTGTTGAAGTATAAGATACTCAAAATATAGTTTTATTATGGTTTTTTTGCAGCAGTGACCCCTGTCTTTTACCTACTTTTGCAATCGGGTACCTTATCTTTTTTTTTTTTGACAATTGGCTCCTTGTCTTTTGATTTCTTTGCAATTTTATGCAATTTCGTTTGGTCACGTCAGTTTTGGACGGAAAATTCATATGTGAGGCTCACATGAGGCATTTTATAGGGCATTCATGGTCATTTTAGAAAAAAAAAAAAAATGTGTGTTTGATAGATTCTCAATTCTAAAATCCATAATTTTCCTTTTTTTTTTTTGGCTTGGTTGAACATTATTGGATTTTTGACCAAATTTATGTAGCTTTGTTTGCATGTTTATAAGGAGTTTTTGTTTATTAAAAAAATTAAAAAAACAAACAAAAAGAGGCAAAAAAATCCATGGGATAATTTTATGTGTTTATTAGCATGTTTGTATTCATGTTTATTTGGTGTTCTTGCTTGCTGAAAATCTCTTTACCTTTCAAGCAAAACAAAAAAAAAATGATTTTGCAGAATAAAATTTAGTAATAGCCTAATACAACCTCAGATAACTGCAGAATGACACGGTTTAGAATTTGGATTACTCTTTACTAATAGCATAATACAACCCCCGATAATTGATTTTGGCATTTGGCTAGTTATTGGTAACACCTCAATAATTTATTCTTAAATCCCTGTTTCAACATGATAATTAGAATTAGGAAAAAGTACCCTTTTACACCCCATATTTGTGCTACTTTTTTCGATAGCACCATATTCTTTAATTCCGTCTTGTTTGCACTCTGAACTATTTAACTTAGATCATTTTGTATTCTTCGTCCAAGTCCGTCAGTTAAACGATGACGTGACACTAAAAAAATTATAAGTTGACCCTTGATTTATTTAAAAATTTCACTAACACCTTAAATTTTTAATAATTTAACAAATATAAATTAAACTATTAAACCCAAAATTTCACTAATTTAATAAAAACAAAAAAAAAACCACCAAAATTTCAAGCCCTCAGCCCTGGATAACCAGCAAATCCCATATACTCCAAGAACTCCAAGAATGTGAAGAACTCTTTGCTTCCCTGGACATCCAGCAAACCCACAAATGTGACAATCGAATACAACGGAGCCATGAGAGTTCCAGACGACGGAGGCCCACTTAAGTCCGCCCACTCCAAGAAAATAGTTGGTGATATATATATGTTATTGTCTGCCACTAAGATGTGGTTTTTGACTTTTAATCGTTAGCTTTTTAGAATTAGTGAACTTTTGTCATAACCCCAGATGAAGAGAATTAAAACAAAGTTGCTTGAGCATTGATCTGCGTTGTTCTGATCTTTTTTGACTAGTAATTTTGGTTCATCTTAATCACAACTAAGAACATGAATTGAAAGTAGGCCGGAATAAATGTTAATAAGTTGTTATGTAAATGGGTTTTATTTGGTTGCAACATATGGAATTGTGATGAGTTTGATAACATCACTTTGTGGAAAGAATTTATTTCCTCCGTTTTGCATCGGATGGACGTGGTAGGGCACGCGGGTTGCCGGCGGAGAATATGGGTGTGTGTTCCAGCGAGAGAGATATTTGAGAGAAAGAGAGTGTGATTTTGTTATTGTTTGATAATTATTATTATTATTATTATTTTTGTTATTTGTTTGATAATTTTTAGTTTAATAGTTTAATTTGTTTTTATTAAATTATTAAAGATTTAAAGTATTAGTGTAATTTTTAAATAAATTGAGGGTCAAATTATAATTTTTTTCTAGTGCAATGTTATTATTTAACTGATGGATTTAGACGGATAGTGCAAAATAATCTAAGTTAAATAATTCAGAGTGCAAACATGACGAAATTATAAAATAGGGTGCTATCGAAAAAAGTAGCACAAATTTGAGGTGCAAATAAGTAATTTTTCCATAGAATTAACTATAAGATAAAAGGATGTCAAATCCTCTTCAATCATGATATCTGTGTGAAACATTTTTCCCCTAGGGAAAAATAAATTGTTCATTCTCTAAAAATAACAACTCCACAACATTGAACTAACTAGAAGCACAGCTAAATCCAATTACGGAGACCAAAACCTTAAGTACTACGTACCCACATCAATCAATGTACCATAACAAAATACAAATAGCCAAAGCAAAACACACTTGAAAGTACATAATAATTCACCTCAACCAGAAAACAAACCATGCCACAAGCTTCCATTTAGTTCCTCATTCCCCTATCTTCTCATTGCGGATTGAAAATCAGACCCATCAATTACAAAACTACAATCAAACACTAACGATTTAGAAGAATAAGAAGACGAAACAACGGGGAAGTAGAAGAAGAAATAAAGAACAGGGAAGGGAGAGAGAGAGAGAGGAAGAGAGCTTACTTGTCTTTGTTCCTGTTGCTTTGCGAAGAAGGACTTCGATCGGACTGTACGAGGAAGGACGGATCAAATCAGACAAATCCACAAGAGCACCTTGAGCGAAGCTAGTTCGTCGTAGATGACGAATATTCTACGGAGTCGGTTTAGCTTTCATAAATCTCCTGTAATATCAATTTATGAGGATAATCTCTCACGTATAAGGTGATTAGACACTATGCTATTATAGTACTTGAAAGTGACATCAAACTCGATTGTTATATAATTCTTAGAAGCAGTAACATTTAAATAGTTATGATATGATGCTTGGATCAAAAACATTTAGATTTTGAAGTACCGATTCGTTCGTTTGGGATACAATTTATTGCAAAGGGTAAAAAGAAGTGCAAAAACTTTGCAATGCCATGAAGAACAGTACTAATGATTTTGGTGCGAATTAATTTGTCTAATAAGTTGTTGCCACATCGACCAAAAATTTAAAATGAGGATTTAAGAAAGATTTTTGGAATGAGCAAGTCGATGCATACCGTTTCAGAGAATAACCTCTGTAATGCAATACCAAATGAGATCTCCCAAATCTCTCTTACAGTCCCATTGAGATCTCCCGCCCAAATCTCTTCTATGGCTATAAGAAGGGAACTTTAGTTTTGTGATTACTTCATTTAGCTTCGGAGTTGTTGTACTTCCATTAGAGAAAATCTCCATCTCAGGGCATTCGCTCACGATGACTTCTTCAGAAGTGGAAATTGAATGTTAGTATTGCCACCACGAAAGCTTTTTAGACTTGGCAAACCACATTTCCGTTGCGAGTGCGTACTTTTAAGTTAGAAAATGCAACCTAAGACAAGAATATAGATAACAAAACATTATTATCAAGAATTTCTATCACCAAAAACATATTACCATATATATACTCAATTTTGCTTAAAAAATTAAAATAAAGAATGCAAACTTGCAAGGATATATATATATATATATACTTCGCTAATAAATAGTTTTTACCAAAATAAAAAAGTATTTCAAAAACAAATTATATGGGGATATGTATACGTGTGGAAAAAAGTCATAAACGTAGGAACTGCTCATTAATATGCTACATACGTGTACTTATATCCAGTGCATTAAAAATATAGGGAATTTTAAGAAAATAGCCACTGTTTACAAAATGATTTTAAAAAATAGCCACAGTTTCAAAAAATTTAAAAACTAGCCCTTTCAGAAATTTCTGACACAGCACATTTTATGTGTAATTTTGTTATTGTCAGAAATTTCTTACAGTGTGTAATGGCTAGTTTTTAAATTTTTTGAAACTGTGATTATTTTTTGAAAACACACAGTTCAAAATGACTATTTACCTAACTGACCCTTAAATATAAGTTGTGATAATACACATATATATATATACATATTATCATTAAAAAAACAGAATTCGTAATACAGGAAGATACCATTGTATAATTACGATATTATTTGAATCATGGCTATAAAATATTTGATGATATATTTTTGTGCATTAGATTTCTTATGTCTTGAATAAATAACTGTTTCAAATAATTTGATAACATTTAATTGGATGAATCCAAGAAACATATAGTACACAAAAAAGAAATAGGGTTAGATTACCATGTGGTTGAAGAGAGGTTGTTGGGTCACTTTCAAGTCTATTCCTCCAACTTCTTGCTCAACTACTGGTTGTATATCTGCAGGATTAACCACGAATGTCCTCAATGACTCACAACCTATTATTTCTATTGTTAACAAGGAAGGACACTCTATGCGATCTCCTTCGCAAAACGATTTCAGCTTTGGAAGATATCCAAGAGTAAGACTTTCAAGTTTAGGAAAAAAGATGTGATGATAATTGAGCCTTAATCCTTGTTGATCTTCTCCAAGTGCTTTTGTGGTCGTGACTACAACTTCCATGGCATCACAGTTCCATATTTGTAGCTGCTTAAGCTGTGCAAGACTCTCAACAGTAGAATAAGGAAGCAGACACTGTAGAGTGTGGCATTCAGCAATCATCAACAATTGCAGATTTCTAAAACTTGTTTGATCAGAGAATTGCAACAGCTGCTTCAAGGTACTTGGAAGCATGACCTGCAAGAATTAATTTGTTCAATATTTTCACTCAAATCGGTTGAGAAACACATAATTTGCTCCTAGAACAATAATTTTACAAATTTTAAATAGACAAAATTTAAGAGATTAAAATTTGTGCATGAAATAGAATGTTAAACGCTCAAATTTTGAAAATTGTTCGCTGAGGGGAAAAAAAAACAGAGTATAAGAAAAAAGGTTTATATTGAGATTTTTCAGATATTATTATATTCAAAATCACAATGTAATATTCATTGCCATCAATGCAAATATTAGAATGTGATAAAGAGACCATTCTACTAGACTTATTAGCCGACCCCAAAGCTGACCCCGCCTATCAAACATTGACAACTTTTTCACTTTATTAATATTTTTATAAAAAAAAAATACTAAAATATCCCCGATCTTGTATTATTACGTTTAAATGTACCATATCGTTACACTTTTACCTCCGATTTATTGAAAAGTGACAAAGTTGTCCCCTCCGTCAATGAAATCATGGCATGTCACCAAAAACACTAAAATTTGACCACAAAACTTTTTAAAATTTCACTTATACCCTCATTTTAATAAATCTTTACCAAATAAACTTAATTTCAATTTAATAAAAACCTAAATAAATTTTTTTTTAAAATTCTAAATTATTTTATAAAAAATAATAAATTTTAAAAATCCTTAATCAATCCCTTTGACAAACCATGTCCCAACAAAAATCAAATCAATGAAATCCTACAAAAATCAAATCACAAATATCTATCTCTTTATTCTTTGTTTCTCTCAACACACATATAATAACTCTGGGCCAAAATTGTATGAATCATATGCACCAAGAAATATTAAAAACTATATGAATGTTCCAAGCAAAAATAAATAAAAATAACTGGGCCAAAAAAAATATTTTAGACAAACGTATACATACAGTTATAATTGTGATATTTAATACATGAATGAAAAAATTTACACCAATATTAAAACAGAGGTTAAAAAAAAATAAAAGATTTGTTAAGGGAGTCAATGGTTAATATTGTAATATTAGTTAAAATAATGGCATTAGTGAAATTTTTAAACAATTTAGTGCTTAAATTTCAAATATTTTTTTGCACATCATACCACATCAATATTTGAAACGAAAAAATAAATGGAAGTAGACTGAGGGTGCACACTGGTAGATTTTTTATAAATTGGAGGGCAAAAAAATGTAACGTCTTAAACAATAAGGCGCATTTAAACATAATAGCACAAGATCATATGGGTGTTTCATGATTTTTTTCCTACTTTTATTTAAAATCTCATTAATTTTGTTATTCATTGATGCGTTGTAAAACACGTATTTGGAGACTGCATCTTTTTATTCCTAATGAGAAATTATAGTCAATATCTAATTTTTAACACCTAATTTAAATTAATATTCAATTTTTTGAAATATATAAGAAAATACCCAAGTGATTCAACTAGTTACATAGTAATAGCTAGTGATAATTAACTTAGTTGTCAAAAAAGCATGTGCAAGTAATTAACGAATTGAGTAGTTACTCAATTACTTCAAAAATTTAGATATTTATTTTTTCTGTTGTGTAAATTCTGGGCATTTCTCTACTTCACCCTCTCTAATTAGCATTGTTGATTCTTAAACTTCTTGTACTTTTACATTTTTGCCTTAAAACTTTATTCTTAGCGATGCGAGTCTTATACTTTCTTATCTATATTATTTCAAATGAATAATGGACATCCAAATTTGAATAAAAAGTTTTTGGCTTTTTAATTAATCCTAAAAAAAAATTATTCGCTCAGCACCTAAATAAGTGCAAAAAATTCTTTAAATTTAAACCCTCTTGACAATTAAAGTTCATTCATGTGTCGTACTTTTGATTTTGAATCTTGAGATCCAAATTACCAAAAACGTTTAAAGGCCAAAGTACCAAAACTCAAGGATCCCAACAACCATTAGCCTTGCTAAAATTAGAGCGAAAAAGTTTGTGCACGTTTTTGCTTCTTTATATACAAAAGAATACTTGATTGTAAATTCACTTACTTATTTACGGGAAATAATAAGAAGGAAATTAGTAAGGGGGTGAAAATCCAGAAGATGATGATATTGTATTATAGACAAGGAAAAGTGCACATGTATTAGGAACTAAGAGATTACAAAGAGAAGTGATAAATAAATGATAGAATTAATTTACCTTTTCGTTGGCTTGTGGTTGTGTGTCTGCTATAGAGGCCTTTTCTCCAACTTGATGTTTCCCCTCTCTTATTAACGTAAACCTGCTCGAACCAATATCTGATGTGCCCAATCCATGACATTCATGTATTGTCAGATTCGCTAAGCATGGACACTCTATAATACAAGAATTAGATGAAGAAATCCTTTTGAGGTTCCCAAGTGACCAAAGTCGAACAGATTGTAGTTTGGGAAAAGAGATGGTAGTATTCTCCGTCACAAATATTATCTCTTCTATTCCATCGCAACAGTCCAACCACAGGCGCATAAGTTCCGAAAGCCTTGTAGCCGCAGAACAAGATAAAAGATACTTCAAACTTTTGCAATCTGAAACAGACAGAACCTGCAAGCGAGGAAATGCAACCTGCAAAATAATTCGAAAACAGAAAATCTGATCAATCTTTGCACGCATATAATTATGACATCACATATAATTAAGACAGATCCTGAAGAGCCAGAGATAGATATAATTATGCATATAGTCGAAATAGCTTAACCTCTAAAAGTTTCTTCAAAACAATCATGTTAAAAACTCAACTCTGTTTCCACTTGTTATGGGCTACAGGCTAGTGCTATATATTAGATCTAGTGTATATATAAAATTGTAGTGGTTTAATGTTCATATTACTAATTACGATAAAAAAAGTAAAAAACCTATAAAACATAAAGATAAAGGGAAAATATAACCTCTCTGTCTGTTCGACTTTTAGCTTCCTTAGAAGCTAGGACACATAAAAAAATTAAGCAAATTTGTAATTCTGTTTTCTAATTATCTTCTCATTTCAATCAAATTATGGGCTACTTTTTTACACATTGGCCCTAATGAAACTTTTTAGATTGGCTCTATATAATAAGTACAAAGATAGAACATAGATACTTTGTCATTGAAGAGAGGTTGTTGAGCTTCCTCGTCAAGTCTTCTAGATGTATGTAAGGAGTTGGTGATGAGCTGAGGACAATTGTGAATTTTCAGTTCTAATAGTGATTCACACTCCATCATACAATCTCCAGAAAAAAATCTTTTTAGGCTTGCAAGGTTTTCGAGCTCTAGATACTTGAGTTTAGGCAACAAGATCTGTGTTGATCTTCCTCCTCCTACTTGTTCATTTATGGCAATGAACTCTTCAATCATTGGACAATCACTTATTTCAAGTCGTTCAAGCTGCATTAGGCTTCCACAAATTTCAGATGGTACAAGCTGCTTTAAGCTACCACAGCCGTGAACAATCAGCAAACCCAACGATGAGAAATTGATAACAGACGAAGTCAAAGGACCCTTCACCTATGAGAAATTCATTGTAAGGTTACTGATAGAGAAAACACATAAACAAACAGGAAACAAATAAGGTATTTATACGTCAAATAAAGTGAATGTATTGAGCTATACCTTTCCAACTGTTATGAAATACTTTTCCAAACATTCACGCACAAACCCATCTTGTGGTATAACAGTGGGGTCTTGTATGTGTATATGCAAATCTCTTAGTTGTTTAAGGTTCTTTAACTCGATAAGACTGGCATTAATTCTTAGATCACCATCGACTCTTACTTGACGTCCCCAATTTATAGGGACCGAATCCATATATAACTCTTCCAGTTGTACCAAACTCGAGATGACGTTAGGCGAAATCACTGCAAGACTCTCGCAACAATTCAGATTTAACTGCTGCAGACGATTTAGTTTTCCTATTTGTTCCGGCAATAATTTAAAGTCAGAGAGTGAAAGATCAAGCACTATTAAATTCTTAAGCTCTCCAATCAAAGCTATGTCGTCCAACTTGCAGTTTTGGAAAGATAGAGTTTGGAGATTTTGAAGAAAACAAATGGATGGAGGTAACGAGCCTAGAATGAGGGAGTCTAACCATAAAGCTTTGAGCTCTTTTGCTGCTTTAAAACAATCACCTCGAACTAGAATAGATCGTCGACTCGAGGGATAGAATGAATACTTAGGAGCCAATAAAAGTAACTCAAGTTTGTGACATGCTAGCTCTTCAGGAAGCTTATCAGAGTCACACGTTAATATTGAAATTGCATATGATTCCTTGAGTTCTCCCTGTTTCAAGAATCCCTCAAATTTCGAAAAATCTGCAAAACAATGCATGCCCTTGTCTTCCCGTGCAATTGACCCCATAATATCACGGATTACATCATGCATCTTAACTGTGTCAGGAGAATCTCCATTCAACAACAAGCACCGCCCTTTTAGCCTTTCAACTAAGACATGCATGGAGTTTCTTGCCTCCTCCAGTGTGTCCGTGTTATGAAACAAGTTGCAAACTGCGCCATGAATGCTCATGAGATTCTCGACACGAATGTTTGCATCTTCTTCGTGTAAACTGCAAAGCAATAGAACCATTTTTGCTTGATCACTTTCTAAAGAGTCATAACTTGCCTTTATACTTGAGTATGCTTTTCCATAACCCTCCCTTGGTGAACTTTTCAGCTTTCTCAAAATATCCTTCCAGACACGAATATCTCTATTATTCTTTAATGTGCATGCTATTGTTACGATCGCAATCGGTAGTCCTCCACATTCTTTAACTAGTGAACTTGCAGAACTTTCGAAACCAGGATGGATGGTACCACCAATAAATTTTTTAAACAAATTGATAGCTTCATGGTCAGTTAAAAACTGGAGCTTGATATTTTTATCGACTCCCATGAGATTCTGCAATACAGACTGATCTCGAGATACCAATATTATCTTGCAATCACTTTGTTCATACTTGAAATCAATCCCAAAATCCTTCGATAAATCGGGCACCTTAGTCTCCCATATATCATCCAGAACTATGAGAATTTTCTCTTGTTTTCTTAGTCCATCTTTCAGCCTCTCTGCTCTTGCTGACTCGGTCTCCTCAGGCATTTCTAGGCCTAACTTCTCTGCAATTTCTTTCTGCTTCACTCCTACCTCAAATGTTTGGGACATGGTTACAATGACAACCTTCCTGAACAATCCTTCTTTCTGGGCCATGTTAGCCACTTCGGTGACAAGTGTGGTTTTGCCGATACCTCCATCTCCGTACACGCCAATCATGCGATGAGCAGGATCTTTAAGGGCCTCCATAATCTCCTCCAAAGTTCGCATCATCGAATCGAAGTCCTCAAAGTCTCTGTTATTGAAAGAGCACTGCAAGCTCGGAATCTTGGAGATATTGTTCCTCAAACCGCTAGCCTTGTCGGTTACGCTCGCAATTGTCTGCGCCATCTTTTGTGCTTCCCGACTTAGCTTACGTCGCAACCACAAATTCGGAAACAATCCACACTTTGCCTTTGCATGGTCCCTGCTTCCTAGGAACTCATTCCCAGCTTGACATTGGCTCACCACATCAGCAAACCAATCCTCAACTTCTTGTGTGGGTTCTTTACCCTTTGTTCGAGCTTTGCGAACTTCATCGTCTATGCTGGCTTTCTTCTTTTGCAGGTCCTGAATCTGGTTGCTGAGGTTGTTTTTATTACGTTGGTAGTAGAAGAGATATCCCAGCTGATGTCCAATTGGAACAAACGTGTACTTTGCAATTTCTCCGACAATAGTTGCACCAACAGAGATAATAAACTCCATACTGGTTATTTCTACAAGATGACGACAAGCGCAAAGATCACGCAATCAGTACTGAAAATTAATTATATATATATATATATATATATATATACTAGTTTTCAATATTCGTCTGCTTTGAATCATATTTTTCAATGAAAAAAAAAACCTTGCTTAAGAAGTTCTAATTTACAGAAAAAATTTTACTTCTTTAAAAAGTTATTATTTTATAATCTACTATTATATAATCAATATTCATCATTATCTATTATTAAACTACCAAAAAAAAACTTGATTATATGGATGGATCAGAAGTGGATCAACCTAGCTTCTAATGAATGATATGTTTGGTATTATTAGGCCATTTTTTAGCTTATGTTATTCTTCATTTCAAAAAATTTAAAAATTAGTCGATAGCTCATAAAATATTTACAGTTTTTATAATAAATAGCCACATATTTATGTTTGTTTTTAACAATTAGCCTATGTTTTCTTTCATTAGTAAAATAACTATACATTCGTGTCTAGATTTTTGAGACTGCAGTCACTAGTTTTTTGAATTCTGTTTTTATTAGATGTTGCAGATAATATTGTCTAAAATTTTGTGCCTCTAATCATGAAATTTGTGACTTCTTTGGCTGCATGTTTTTTTTGCTATTTATAAGATATTTTTTATTTAGTAATAAGTTTTGTGAAATTTGTTGAATAGGCAATCATTTATTTGTGAGTTGGTTATTTTGTTAATGGATGTTTAATTTTTTTATTGTGTTTATGATGCGCCTACGCCTCTTAAAACTTACGTGAGGCGCAAGAAAAGGGATTAGGATTAGGATAATTATTAAATTATTTAATTGTTTTAATTATTTTCAATTTAGGATAATTATTATTATTATTAGTTTTACTAGTTTATTAGTCTTTTATATTATTCTCTACGTGAAGCAAGGCAGTGAGTATTTTCAGCAGTACACCACCAGTATTTTCAGCAGCTTACTACCAGGTCCTATCAATTTGGTATCAGAGCCTTCGTCTGGGACCCATGGCACAAGCAAAGAAGATTGAAGCATTGGAGGAGCAACTAGGCTCCATGGGCAGCGAATTCAGTGCTTTTAAAGACACACTGAGTGGATTGGAGGGCCGGATTGAGGACAGACTTGAGGGCCGGCTTTCGTCCATGGACGACCGATTCTCAGCCCTTGAAACGTTGCTGGAATCAATGGCAGAGCAGCACCGATTACACAGGTAGAGGCGATGCGAAGAGTGCCGGTTACGGGAGAAGCGTCGCGATCAGAGAAGCATTATTTCAGTTTTATTATTATTAGTTTTACTACTTTATTAGTCTTTTATATTATTCTCTACGTGAAGCAAGGCAGTGAGTATTTTCAGCAGTACACCACCAGTATTTTCAGCAGCTTACTACCAAGTCCTATCAGTTTATTTCAAATTTTCTGAATTTTTATGACTACAGTCACAAATTTTATGACTGTGTATTTTATTTATTTAGTCACAAATTTTATGTTTTTAGTCATAGATTTTTAGATGTTGACCTGATGGCTATTTTGTCAATATTTCAAAACGTGGGCTATTTTTTTAAAACATAGACTGCAAAATGGCTAAATCCTTAACTAGTCCAAAAATTTAAGGATATAAAGGTAAAGTTATGGCATAATGTAATTAAGAAAATAGCTATTTTCTTAATTAATATATAGAAAAATTAACTATTTTATTAAAATATCTTTAAAAAATAAGGGAGAATATTATAACTAGTCCCCTTAAATTAGATATTTACAAATCTAATTTCTATATTAGGGTTTTTACATTAATATTTTATAAGGTGTGTAATTACTAAAGATGACTCTAGACCCGGTTTCTAAAAAAAAACCCAATTTTAGAAATAGATATTACCCAAAAAAATTCAAAACAAAATTCCCATTATTGTTAGATTCAAAAATAAAAAAGGTATGCTGATTAATAAATAATAAGAATTGATTTAAAAATAATAATAATAATAATAAAATCACCTTCTCTTTCTCGCACAAAACAAACCCGCCTCTTTCCTATTCATTCCCATTGCTACGAAAAAAGGTATATAATATTTCCTGAATAATATTATATTTACATTGTTTTTATTTTTGTTATATGGAATGTGATTCTTAAATTTATAGTTGTTGCAACATTTATACAATTTTTCTCGAAAAAATATTATAATTACGGTATATGTAATATTTCTTGGTTAATATAATATTTACAATATTGCCAATATAATATTGCATTTCAAATAACTATTGAATTTGTTGTTTGAAAGCATGATATATCCCAACTAATATATTATTTATTGAATATCTCGTTTGCATTGGGATGAAAACTTCCTTTTTGGCCTTTTTCATGAAATTTATTGAGATTAATGTGTGTTCTATAATAGTTTTGGTTTATATAATAATACTAGGATAATATAATATTTGCAATATTAACATTGTTCGTATATGAAATGTGTTTCTTATATTTATAGTATTTACAATATGTACATTATAACATTGGAAATATTACATTTACAATATAAAATGTTATTGATGTGGTCAATTTAAAAAAGTAATGAATTTATTCTTTGTAAATATATTATTTCCTGGTAAATATAAGATTAACTGAAAATTCTAACTGCATAGAAATTTACTCAAGCATCTGTATAACCTAGAAAACTAAACGAAACCATAGATCAATATGATATTTACACTTAGCATATAAATATATACGCCAAAGAATAACAAATCAAAATTGGAGATCATCACATACATACATATATATATATATATTCTTTAAATATATTTACACTTAGCATAGGAAGGAATATTATATTGAGAAATTATAGTGAATACCCAATTTTTAAAACTTAATGTAAGTTATTACCCAATCTTTTAAAAAATATAACCAACTACCCAAAAGATGGAATTACTTACACAATAGTAAGTGGTGGTAATTCACTTTGTCACCAAAAGCATGTGCAAGTAATTCACAAATTGACTAGAAACTAAATTACTTCAAAAGTTTGGGTATTTATTTTTATTGTTATATAAATTCTGGGTATTTGCCTACTTCACCCTATTATATTTCTCCGTAAATATCACATTCCTTATTTATAATGAACTATATATATATATATATTGATATGATAATAATATATTCCTCTATGATCCGTTTAAGTTTGATTAATTGATCTATTGAAAGCTATATTATATTATTTTGGAAATATTATATATTTTTATAGCGAGAAAATATTATATTTCTTTGTGCATATATTTTCGAACTAAAATAGACATAGAAAAGATATTTATCTCTTTGAGATGATCTTAATAGGTTCATCAACTTATACAACAGAATATAATAATTTATTTGTTAACTTCTTTTGCAGGTGAAGAAATTGATGTGATGGAATTCACATAGGGATTTAACATATAATGGAAAGCATAATTCAGATTAAGACAATCACTGAGATTTATTGACAATTATCCACAAAATATGACAAAAAAAGTTTTAAAAAAGGAAAAACCCGATTATAGTTTGAATATACCCGATTGAAGGGCAAAGGAGTAAATAAAAAATATATGTGAGATAGATATGGAAAGTCTAATCATATACGAGAATATCTAGTTTAGTCAAATACTTTTGTAAATATCATGCTTATTGAGAATAAATTTGTAATTTTCCCAAAAAATAACAATTTACCTAATTATCTAAAAGACTACTGCACAACAACTGAAAGTTTCAAAAATATATTACTATAAATATTTGAGAGCCAGTTTTGATGGAATGCTAAATTTTAGAGATGCTGTAGAGCTATATTACAAGCATTAGAGATGCTGCTTTACTATTACATAATAATAAGACTAAGATGCAGTACCGACGGATATAGGATGGCATATAATATTTGAGAAGACATTATGTTATTAAAAGTGGCCGATTATAAACTATTGTATAAAGAAAAATAAAGCAATAAATATACTTTGGATGAAAGAACTAAATCAAGCAACATATATGGAAGACGTAGAGAAATAAAGCTCGAACGCACGTACCGTGTGTGTATAAAGAGATTGGATCAGCAACTGTTTTTTATTCTCAGATTTGCTTTTTGTTTCTCCAGAGCAAGATGAACAAGCTGCTATAAGAGAGTCAAATATTATGCTTTTGCTTTTATTTTTTTTTTCTTTTATTTTTTTTGTTGCAAACAAATTTAGTACAAACTGCAAGAGCAGAAAGATCGATGAAACAGCTACAAAGACCAAGCAAGAGAGTTAAGGGGAAAAAAAAAAAAAAAAAGACACAATATAATATAAACTTTCAAAATAAAACAAAGCTGACGAAGAGAAGATTGAACAAACTACGAGCAACTCAAAATCAAAAGGACAAATGATTTTTTCTTACTTTTGTAACTTAATACAACGGAAGTAGGAGAGTAAAAATCAAACTGCAAAGAGAGTGAAAATCATAAGTAGGAAAAATTATTGTTGTAGGAATTTATTTTCCAAGCTTGATCACAAGGAGAGAGAACTCAACGAAGACATTGAGAGTACTGAGACTCATAATAAAATGAACCTTACTTAAAAATTCTCAGCAATCAAGAGCCGAGCCAGGGACGCTGTTTGTTGACTAAAATGTTAAAGGCATCCAAAAAAAAAAAAAAAAGGACGTTAAGGCATCCAAAGCAAAAAGGCACAAATATATTGTATCATATAAACGAAAAGGAAATAGAAAATTAAGGAATAATGATAGGAAAATGACACACACTTCCATTTGTTATCCTTGTATTGTTTGGGCCCGAAATTAGGGGAAAAGTATGACTTTTTTCTTTCTTTTTTGCAAAGTAGTTTGAATCATTAAAAAGAAAAAACTTTTAAAGTAAGCTTTTTCTTCTCAAAGAATTTACACCACTATTCGACTTTAGACCATTTATCATGTAATTCTCTCACTTTTGTCTCACCATATAGTCTGAATCCACACTGCCGCCGACGACCCAACACAAATCGTTTATAGAATTTGCACGATCTCAGCCTTGATTCCGACCCTAACGCCGTTGAGACCCCTCAAACACCCGTGATGCCACCGCAATGGAGATTTGTTAATACATTTAACACGGATTTTTTTTAATTTATTACATGCAATTTATTAAGTTCTCAATTTTTAGAACTTTCCCTAATTATATAAATTCTCAACAAATATAACCTAATCAAAATCCATAACCCAATCCTAATTGAGCCCTGCCTAATAAATACCAAAACACACAATCAAAATCCCAATATATGATGCAGCCCACCAAAATCGAAATCCCTGACCAAACAACAAACACCATTTGCACAAAAAGCACAAATAAATTATATCATATAAACGAAAAAGAAAAGGATGTTAATTAAGGCATACAAAGCAAAAGAGCACAAATGATCAATTATATCATATAAACGAAAAAGAAAAGGATGTTAAGGCATCCAAAGCAAGCACAAATGTAAACGAAAAAGAAAAAGAAAACTAATGAATAATGATAGGAAAATGACATACACTTTCATCTTTATCACATGCACAATCTGTTATCAGACATTAGGGAAAAAGTAAGAGTTTTTTTCTTTTTCTTTATCCTTATCTTTAGGGCAAATTACAAACTAATTCTGATTTGACACGATATTTACAAAAATTATTAGCTAAATTAGATAATTTCATCAATATTCACTTACTTTATTTAGCTCACACACTTTTTTTATTGCAACTTCTTACATGGGAAATAGTTATAAAGCATGTTTGTTCTATAATATTTTCTATTGTTTATTAGCTTAAGAATGAAGATTGCAAATTTTGGTAACCGAATGGGGAATAATAAAAAAAAAACCCATAAACGTCAAATTATTATAGGAAGATTCTCAAATGAACAGTCTAAAAATTGAGAAATGACATGTATCAACGGTAATTTTCATCAACGCAAAATAGTGCATTACGTGGCATGTTTACAGGGCACACTATCTATTGAAATAGATGGAAACCCACGCGCTGGCATAAAAATTTTCCACTAAATGCTATTACTCATTTTCACGTAAAGGGCAACATATTTTATATAAAAAAAATTATAAATAAAATTTAAAAAAAAAAAAAAAGATACCAGGAAACATGGCTTTTGCTCTTCCAAAAATAGTAAATACTTATATACCTGGAAATTCATCTTAACTCCAAAACCTTCTTGTTTCGCATATTGCTTACAATGGGAAAAAATGGCATCCAATGAATCAAAAAACATCCCAACTTCACATTCACAGTCAACACATTTTTTCAATAAACAAGCATTTTCTCCAAACATCTCAAATAAGTTGTGACAATCTCCCGAGCGAGAGTGACTCCTTGGTTGGAAAATTTACACCTTTCAATCCAATAGTAATCTCTTTTGTGTCAACTTTTCAATAAAAATTTGATTTCGTCCTTTTCTGATGGAAGATGACAATGGGTTGACTGTGCAAGTTTTTGGAGGATGAATGGGTTGATTTTGGAAGAGCAAAAGCCAAGTTCCCATTATGGTATCTTTTTATTTTATTTTATAATTTTTTTAAATAAAATATGTTGCCTTTGCACGTGAAAATGAGTGATTGCATTTAGTGGAAATTTTTATGCCATAAGATGGGTGGGTTATTTCCATCTGATTTAATAGATAGTGGGCCATGTAAATATCCCACGTAATGCGCTATTTTACCCTGATGAAAATTATCGCTGATAGATATCATTTCTCCTAAAAATATATCCAATAGGGAACAATTGTTATTGGTCTTGAAAAGAGGTGCACAATATTTAATATAGTCCGTACTATATTAAAAACGTTCACTTTTTCTTTTCTTTTTTTATTATTCTTCCCAAACCCAGTCACATACTGTTACTAATCGAACCTTTGGCCAGCAAGTCAGTCAAGTATCTTGTTTCAATAGATGGAATGCAGAAAATTATTTTACCATGAAAATGCAACAATAGGTTCACCTACGAAAAGAATCAAACATTTTATTCACACAATAAATCATACGATAAAAATATAAAGGCTGAGAAAAAAGGCACTAACTAAAGTAGGGAAAATTATAATGACCAACAATCAATCCTCTGCAAGAAACGATCTTAGTCACCATTTTTACATAACTAATTTGTAATCATTTGACTTGTATAAGTTCAAAACAACACCACATTCTCCAATCATAAAAGAAGAAGGTGCACCGACTTACATATGCGCAACACCGGGCAACATGATTTAAGCCAAATGAGAAGCAAATTGTTTAGAAACACAAAGAAACAAAAAATTAGCCTGAATATAACCGTGTAAATAAAGCACCTCAGATCAAACCACAAGCTGAATCTTAGGCACAAACATTAGATTTAAATTAACGCACCATATGATAGCTTGATAATTAGGGATCCTGTAACTATTAGTTGTCTTGATCTATCGGCCATTTTTTTCTAGGCGGCCCCCCTTTAAAGCAATGCAAAGGACATAGCTTGCAGCTAGTTCTTGCAATTTTCAAAACCTTTTTTTTTTTTTTTTTTTTTTTTGCTATTTTAATTTGTGAGGCACCCTCTTCTTTCTTTCTGTTTTTTTTTTTATTTTTATTTCTCGAAGTCAATCTATTATCTAAAGGCCTAAAAACTCTTAAACAGCAATATCCAACTAATGCACTCAACAAAGCACGTGAGGATGCAATCTCTCAAAGACTTTTTTTTTTTTAAACTTAGCAGGCAGGACACAAACGCAAAATATCCTTACAGTCCCAAGACTTTAAAGAGCAAACATATTAGAGGAGAAAAATGATTATGAACGAACAAAAGAGGAAAATATAATTAATAAAATGTCAGCGAACCTTCTCGGAACACATCAAGGCTTCCCATCAACAAAAAGGCTATTATTCAAAGAGAAAACAAAAAGTGCATTAACTAGCAACTGAAGAAAGAAAAAACAAAGGTGCAAAACGAATACCTAAAATCTAAAGAGCTTCGCAAAGCATAGTAGCCTCAACAGCTAAATAGCCACAAACGAAAGATCAATGTAATTAGTATGATGAATATTTTTTGTAAAAGTAGGATGACAAAAATTAGCAAAGTTTAAACAAAATGTGAGATAAGCCACAATAAAAGCAATTGGCTCTTATATTATAGTTGGAAAAAGTGTTCAAAACAAAATAGTTAGCATGCAAACTAACCTAGTTAGATTGCTAGGACAACTCTGAATACATATAGCCCTTCCAATCAGAAGACAAACAAATCTAACATGAAAGCAAGGCCTCCAAAATAACACAAAGGCCAAGAGATCGTCATCAGAATAGCAAGAGAGCAAATTTTATACAAGACTGCATTAAGAAATTATGGGATGCGGAGATGCGGAGAAGTTTTCAATCAACGTGACAATTGAGAGAACACACCTGAGCACAGTCGAATGAAGCCGGCTCCAATATGGCAGCGACGAAGAGAAGAGGACGGAGGCAATAGAGAGGCGGCCAAGTGTCTATGGCAAGACTCGAGAGTTGAGAAAGACGGAGTAGAGAGCAAGGAAAAATAAAGAAAGGAAAATAGTTAAAATGCTCATTGTTAGAAGAAGACGACTAAATAACTTAACTAAACTTTTCAACAGTGAAACAAATGTGTCAAGAGCCACAGTAAAAACAAATGTCTCTTATATTATATTTATAGTTATATTAGATTTTATATATATATATATAATATTAAACATTTGAATTCTGTTACAGTAGCTAGGCACATAAGCTAAATTGGATTTTATCCTTTAAGGTTTAAAAAGGTACTGAAAATCAAATGAGTAAGCCATCAAGAATACACAAAAAACGATCTAATAGGATAAAGGTGACTTTAGAAAATGTGCCGCGAAAAGAAATCGCAAAGAAATAATGTCATATTTCTGTTTCAAAAGACATTATGGTTGGTTTACCTTATATCGCTTTTTGTGAAAGTTTCTCCAAACCTCTGAGGCTTTTAATATGCCCAACGTCTCCGTAACGGTGATACGATCACCTGCAAAATAAGTCAGTTAG
This sequence comes from Boehmeria nivea var. tenacissima, assembly GCA_018132145.1. Classification (NCBI taxonomy): domain Eukaryota; kingdom Viridiplantae; phylum Streptophyta; class Magnoliopsida; order Rosales; family Urticaceae; genus Boehmeria; species Boehmeria nivea. The sequence goes on from CM030874.1 coordinate 6,167,969, forward strand.
TCAAGAACAACACTCTTCGAGTGAGTGCCAGCTCCATAAACGAAAGAAGGTTTCAGTGAGAAATTTAATAAAGAAGAAGAAGAAAAGAATGAGAGAGAGAGAGAGAGAAAAGATGAGAAAGATAATTCTTCATTCATTACTTGATAATTGTCTCAAATAATACAATCTTATAGCACGTTAGCAACCACCAGCTAACAGAATTGGTTATTTTGTGAAATTTGAAAAACTAAACAGAATTGGCATGCTAAATTTTAGCATTTTAATACAAGCATTAGAGATGCTGTAGATCTATATTACATCATAATAATACTCACAGCTGCTTTACTATTACATAATAATAAGACTAAGAAGCAGTACCGAGGGATATAGGATGGCAAATAATATTTGAGAGGACATTATGTTATTAAAAGTAGCCGATTACAAACTATTGTATAATGAAAAATAAAACAATAAATATAATTTGGATGAAAGAACTAAATCAAGCAACATATATGGAAGATGTAGAGAAATAAAGCCCGTACGTACGTACCGTGTGTGAGGATCAGCAATTGTTTTCTATTCTCAGATTTGCTTTTTGTTTCTCAAGTGATTCAACTTCAGAGCTCGAGCACAATCCAACAAAATGTTCAACAAGAAAAAAAAAATACACAAAACAAAAACGAGAAGGAAAATGGAAGGGAAAAATGAAGAATGGATCAGCTTAGACGACTTTTTGTTTCAATGTTGATTTCGCAAATTGAAAGAAAGAGAAACTAAATATCACCTTTTTTTTTTTTTTTTTTTGCTATTTGTTTGTTTTTATTGTTGTGAGAAATTAAGCAAAAGAGGAGAAATATCAACGAACCAGCTTTCGTTTTTATTCAAACGATCTTTTGAAATGACACAAAGCTGAGTAAGAGAAAAATCAACAAGCTGCAAACAAATTAAGTTAAAACTGCAAGAGGGGAAAGATCGATGAACCAGCAACAAAGACCAAACAAGAGAATAGGAAAAAAAAAAAAGGGACAATTTTTTGTTTGACTTTTTTTTTTTGTTGTTGCAAATTATAAACTTTCAAAACAAAATAAAGCTAACGAAGAGAAAAGTTGAACAAACTACGAGCGACTCAAAATCAAAAGGACAAACGATTTTTTTTTTCTTTTGTAAGCCTAATCGAAAAGAAGTAGGAGAGTGAAAATCAAACTGCAGAGAGATCAGTGAAAATCATAAGTAGGAAAAATTATTGGTGCAGGGATTTATTTTTCCAAGCTTGATCGAAATGAAGTAGCTGTACTAAAAGAAGACAGAACTCAACAAAGAAACTGAGAGTACTGAGACTCATAAAATGAAACTTTCGCAGTAATCAAGAGCCAGAGACGCGGTTTGTTGACTATAATGTAAAGACATACAAAGCAAAAAAAGCACAAATAAATTATAGGGAAACTTTCAAAATAATTCTAAACTAATCTCCCAGTTGTTCAAATCAACAATAAAATATCCTTCTACCTAATTTGCGTTGGCTTATGCTTTAACTTTTACTGAAATGGCCAAATTACCTTCTGAATTAAAAAATAGACAAAACAAAAAACAAAAAAGAACAAAAAATTTACATTCTAGGAATGGACATGTACCATCTCGTCATCGCTTACGCCCCTCGAATGGCCCCGTCGAGTGGCTCCCCGACTGCGACGAGCCGCCGGGGAAGGACTACTCCGTCCAGAAGATGATCCTCCGAGTCCAGCTCCCGCCCGAGAACGACGCGCACAATTACGACCATGATCGCGCCGATGTCGGTCTTTTTGTTGGTTCTGTTTGGTTTTTCTGAGGAAGAGAGTGAGAATTTTGAGGTTTAGCGTTTTTGCCTTTTTTTTGTTTTTTAGGTGAAAGATGTGGTTGTTGAGGGGGAATTGGCGAAATTGCGGTGGAAGTTGAAGTTCGGGGTTTGAGATGGGAATATAGAGATAAAAGTTAGAGCTATTTGGTTTTGGGAATGATTTGACCAGGTTTGTATATTATTGATGGTTATTCCACATTTCGAGTTTCGACTATAAAGGGGGAAATATTTGTTCTTTGAATGTGTGCAGATGAAGTACGAATGTGTATACGCAGGCCAAATTCATTCATATTTGTTATATTTGATTGAATTTTTATTTATGGTTTTGATTTTTTTCGTCTTACAGTGTGGTATTCTTTGTATTCAGGTACAAATAATTCATCAGATTAACAGTGATAGAGATAGAGAGGGTAATCGAGCCTGCTACATACATGCTTCGGAAGCCTTTTATTATCGGTTTTTTAAATAAATAGTCATATTTTTATATATACTTTTAATAATTAGTCTATGTTTGTTTTTATTAGTAAAATAATTATATATTCGTGTTTAGATTTTTTATACTATAGTCATTAATTTTTTAAATTCTATTTTTGTTGTTTGTTGCAGGCAATATTGTCTAAAATTTTATATATCTAGTCATGAAATTTGTGACTTCTTTAGTTGCATATATTTTTTGCTATTTATAAGATATTTTTTATTTAATAATAAGCAATCATTTATTTGTGAGTTTGTTATTTTGTTAATGTATGTTTAAATTTTTTATTGTGTTTATTTCAAATTTTCTGAAATTTTGTGACTATAGTCACAAATTTTATGACTTGTGTATTTTATTTATTTAGTCACAAATTTTATTTCTTTAGTCATAGATTTTTAGATGTTGACCTGGCGGCTATTTTGCTAATATTTCAAAACGTGGGCTATATCTTTAAAATATAGATTGTAAAATGGCTAAATCCTTAACTAACCATATTGCAACCTTGATTAGGGTTTTAATTGGTTTTAATTTTGCTGAAATAGACCAGTGTGGGGGGTTTGTGGTAGGGCTGTAAAAAAATAACCGAAAAAACCGACCGAAAACCGATTTTAAATAATCAAAAATTCAATTTTTTTTAAATGTATTTCGGTTTTCAAACCGAACCGAAACTGAATATTCGGTTCGGTGTTCGGTTACAAGGTTTTAAAATTCGATTATAATCGAACTATAACCGATTAGATATTATATATGTATTTTGTTATTTTATCTTACAAACATTGTCCTCCACACTCCTATTTCCTTTCCCACACTACCAATCAAGATTCAAACCCCAGTGGCTACAAAAGTTTTGTGAAATTTTTTTCACAATCAAGGTTCGAACTTGTGACTTGCAAGTTAAAAAGACTTAAAGCCCTCAAGATTACCACTTTGCCAGCATGCTTTGTTAGTCGTATTCTTATATAAATAATATATATTATAATATCTCTAGTTTTATTTATTTTTTAAATAAATTCGGTTATAACCGAATTTAACCAGACTGAAAACCGAAGATTCGATTTCGGTTTTATTTTTTTAAAAACCGAATAATTTGGTTCGGTTAATTTTTTTCGTCAAAAATTGAACCGAACCGATTTCAGCCCTAGTTTGTGGTAGTTTTGTAACTTTCGTTGTTGAAATTTGTTTTGTTTTTTTTTTCTCTCTCTTTTTAAATGGAGGATTCTCAAGTCAGGAACGTTTTGAAAAATAGATTAATGAGAAATGAATGAATTATTACTATTGGTTGTGAAAAGAGTGCATTGTGTCAAATATAATCCTTCTCACATCAAATAATTTTATTTTTTTCTCGTTTTGAGTCTATGATTCTTCTAATGTCTTCCACAATCAATGTAATTTGTGAATGTTATTTCATAAGAGTAATGTAACATAACCAGAAAATTGCTCATAATCATACGGCATTAACTCATTTGATTATTAAACACGTTTAACAATTCACTTTTTTCTAATAAATAATTGATACGTCAATTTTTTTTAGCAATAAATTACGGTTGTCTAGCATTTCTCATTTCAGAATGTGTTTCTTGCTTGCCAAAGAAGATGTTGCGTTAATCTTCTACGAGCGTTGTCGTGGCATTCGACGTGTTTGGCTAATTACTTGGGTCATCTTGTATGCATAAAACCACAAATTCACACATTCATGAAGTGGCATGGTCGGTCCTCTTTCTAGCTTTCTCCCCGAAGAAGTGGACTCATGCCATGGATCTCCCCAAGAAATTAAAGTTGGGGTTTCATAAAGGAAGATGTATCTTTTTTTATTTTTTAATTTAATTGAAATTCTTAATAATATTATTATTGTTGGGTGTGGAGAGATCCATATTAATTATTGTGCACATTTGCCAATGTTCAATCATAACTCTTAAAATCGTTTCCCATCCGTCCGTTTTTTCAATTATTTCCCAATTGAGAATCCTCCATTCTAAAGTGATGTGTGTTGAGATTTTTGATTTTTGATAAATGAAAAAAGAAGAAAAAAAATCATCTTTCTGAATATAATACTATTACACCGGAGGGTATTAGTGTTTTGACTCACAAAAATTGACCAAATTCAAGTTAGATGATAGTTTTGGATTGGTTTAGAAAATATAATGATGGATTTGGAATTATAAAAAATACAGTGATGAAACTAGTATTAGTATTTCAATTAAACTTAGGGATTATTTTAGAAATTTTTCTAAATTATATCATATAAATTAAAAGAAAAAGAAAATTAATGATAGGAAAATGACATCCACTTCAACTTCACGTACACAATTTGTCAAGAAATTTTGATTTCATACCACATTTTACATTCAAGTTTATAATCTATGACACTATTACATGTTATGCTGTGTAACATATTATGTTACACGTATGCTACGGTTAAATCCTTAATTTTGATATTTTAAGGTTAAATCTTTTAAAGTTTATCTTTAAAATGATTAATATCTTAATTGACCCTTATTTTGTTGCCCCCTTCTCTCTTATTGGGAAAATTTATTACTAAAAAATGACATGGACCGCAAACTTTCTTTTGTGACAGTTTTAAAAACAGATTGTCAATAAGTGGCATTTAGAATGCCACTTAATAATTATGCTCTAAGTACTATGCTCATTTAATTTCTACTATACGTTTGTAGTATACATATAAGGATAGAAATTATAAATATAATACAAAATAGACATATATCAATATTTAATAATGTGTCAAAAAATAGACATTCGTCGAAATCTCCCTATAATATACTTTTACTAAAATTTATAAAATAGCTAAAAACTAATAAAATTTTAATGAAATAATTGACATTATCGTAGAAGGAGAGCGGACAATGAATAATTGAAGAATTTGTGCATGCCTAACTATAACTACACATTTATTTCCTAATTTTTCGACAAAGTATATAATGATGACATTTTTTAAGAATAGAAAATATAGAAAATGAAACAAAGAGTATTTTTGTTAGTTTATCATCGGATATGGGAGTAAAACGTAATTTGTAAAAAAATAAAACCAAAGCCTCCTCGCCCCCTCGCTAGAAAATCGGGGCGGGCTCAAATCGCTCTTTTAGGGTTGAAGCTCGCTCGCTTTGGTCACTTCGTCCTCGTCTTTTGCGAGTCTTCCCAGCTAAACAGACCCAACCAAAACCCCACACGTGCGAATCACAGTCGATAAACCCTTTCAAAATCTCTCTCTCTCTCTCTATACTTTCTCTCTCTTCGATTTGGAATCGCCATTGTTGAGCAATGAGCAGTTGGAAGAGCCTTCTTCTCCGAATCGGCGACAACTCTCCGGAATACGCCACTTCCTCCGACTTCAAGGACCACATCGTCCGTACCTCTCTCTCTCTCTCTCTCTCTCTGCTTTTCAAAACCCTAATTTGCTTCAGATTTCGCCGGAGTGAGAGTTGTGATTTTTTTTTTTTTTTTGGTTTTAAATTCTCAGGAAACATGTTTCGGCGTGCTTCGGCGAGAGTTGGAGACCTCTTCCAACGACATTTTGGATGTAATGCGATCGTTTTTTTTTTTTCAATTTAATTTTTAGTATTTATTTATTTCTATGTTTTTGTTTGAGAAAGGCTAAATTATTTCTTGTTGGGTTTGTTCATTTTTGACAGTTTCTTCTCCAATGTGCTGACCAATTGCCTCACAAGCTTCCTTTATATGGGACATTGGTAAGTTTAGTATATCACTGTTTTTTATTTTTTAAAGAAATTTTTAACCAATGATTTTTAAAAGTGGCCAGCCTTATGAAATATTAAAAATGTAGTTGGTAATTGAATCATTTATCTAAAATAAGAGTTCATGTTTAAAAGATCATACTTGATGAAGATTGTAATGATTTTGTCTTCTCTCCGTTACTAGATTGGCTTGATGAACCTGGAAAATGAAGATTTTGTTCGGAAGGTCGTTGAGAGAACCCAAGCTAACTTTCAGGTAAAGTGGTATTTGGTTGGATCAGGCTACAATTTTGCCTAGTTTTCTATTAAAATGCTAACTTGAGCATCAATTAAGTGGTACTATCGTAATGAAATGACGTCAAGTTCGAGTCTTAGATCTTTTTTGAGATTTAGATGGGTACTATGTGCAATTTGTTTTTCAAGTTCTATATGAGTATTCCTAGGCCAGTCATTAGTTGGCATTTAACTACTTGACAGCTGATGTAGCTGGCTTGCTCTATATCATGCCTCAGTGAAGTATATTTTGTGTAGTCATGTGGGTTGACTTGTATACCATAAGGCTATTCATATGATCAGCTTGATGCCTTTCATGTTTTGGAGTTCTAAATTAGGAATGGTTTATCTTCAAGAGTTTTGCTATCTCTTTATTTATTCCTGTAAATGACTTGTATCTGACTCTATCGTTAATCTTCAGGACGCATTATACTCTGGAAATTGCAACAGGATCCGTATTCTAATGAGGTTCCTAACTGTTATGGTATGTAGGTTAGAGCCGATAATAGTTTATCTAATACTGAGTTCTTGGTCGGTGGAAGTTGTATCCAGTTGCTTATGTTTCTTATAATCTTCTACAGATGTGCAGCAAAGTCGTCCAACCTAGTTCTTTAGTTGTTGTTTTTGAAACATTATTATCGTCAGCTGCCACAACGGTGGATGAGGAGAAGGGGAATCCATCCTGGCAAGCACGAGCTGACTTTTATATTTCATGTATCTTATCTTGTCTGCCGTGGGGAGGAGCCGAACTAGCTGAGGTATTGTATCCTTGGCTTTGGTGAATTTTGCAGTCTACCCTTTAAATTCGATGCTAAAAATAAGATATAATTTGCATGGCTTTACTGTTATTAGGAACTATATATTTTCTAAAGGAGGAACTAAAGTTTACACATTAGTTTCTTTTACTTTCTTCTTGTTTTTCTTCCCCATCAAGCCCTTTTGATAATATCCAATTACCCATTAATCTTCCCTCCCTTTCTTGGTTGATGAGACGAAACACTTAAATGCAGCAAATTCCTGAAGAGATTGAAAGAGTTATGGTTGGTATAGAAGCTTACTTGAGTATCAGAAGGCATGCTTCTGAAGCTGGTTTGTCATTTTTTGAAGATGATGATGAAAGTGAGAACTCAAACACCGATAAGGTACATGTTAGTGGTAAATATTTTGCTTCATTGGAAGTAAATCTCTTGTATGAGTGGAATGTCATTTAGTTGCTTAGTTCTGTTATTATATTCTCCTTCTATCTTATGTGAAGTTCTTGTTATTTTTTTTAATGACCATGAAGGTGATTAGTCCATTTGGGCAATTTGAGCCAGCATACTTTTCAGTTTCTTGGTCCATTTCCCTTGTTTAATATTTAAGAACAATTGTATTTTTATTCAATCTAGCATGCATGTTTTTAACCCTGACTATTTTCTTCGATAATTTTTAGGATTTCTTGGAGGATTTATGGGACCGGATAAAAGTTCTATCTACTAATGGCTGGAAACTTGACAGCGGTAAGTGCCTTCTTCTTATGGTAGGAACTTGCTTGTGTTTTTCTTTCTATTCGTACAAAATTAGAAAGAAATTGTCTCAGATCTTAAAGGAGAAGTACTATCAGTAAACCATTAAAGCTTAGATACTATATAGTGCTGGGTAACTTATTTGTTGATGGCTTGATGCATCTTAAAAATCCTTTCATTCTCTCTTTCCCCTTTTTCTTTGAGTTAATTACCATTTCCTTATTTGCTGGATTTATTTTGTTTAATATCATTGTTATTACTTATTTCACTATGAGACCAATGGTTTACCTTGTTTTTAAAATTCCATAGGAAGTTATATTTGTGGTTTCTTGCTAGTTCCTAGGCCTCATCTTCCATTTGAAGCACAACTTGTTGCTGGAAAGTCGCATGAGTTAGGGGCCATCAGCTGCCCTGATCAACCAGATCGACCTTCAACAACTTCTGGTATAAGTTTTGGAAAACAAAAGCATGATGCAGAGGTGACTTATCCTCAAAGGATACGCAGGCTTAATATATTTCCTGCTAGTAAAAGTGAGGTAATTTCAGTTCAGATAACAAATTATTCATATTCAGTTGTCCATTGCACACTTGTATTTCTTGTACATATTTGTGGTTCAATGAGAATGCTTCTGATGCTACCTTGATGATTTTGACCTGACAGAAAAAGTTACTACGCTCATTTTTTGCTATTGTTTTGCGTCTTTCATCGTCAAGTTCAGCTTATATTGCTTGTTTGTGAATGACAGGATATACAACCCATAGATCGCTATGTCATGGAAGAATGTCTACTAGATGTGCTGTTTTTCCTCAATGGCTGGTTTGTAACTGACCCACTTATTTAAAATTTAAAATAAATCAACTTTTCAGTGATATTTTTTCTTAGATCCGTTTTGGTTACTTCAAAATGAGTTGGCTTGCCAACACCCAACAGTTCCTAGCACCAGCCTTTTTGGTAGAATATCAGTGCAATACGACATTGACTTGCATAGAATTTGATTCATGTTTTTTAAGAAATTTTAAGAAGATAAGAGGTTGCATTTCAAAAGTATTATTTGCAAAATGTGATTCATCATAACACGTCTAAAAGTGATTGCTTTTAAAGCTTCAAAAATGCTAAACTGTCTTTAACCTCTCTGTTATTTTATAATTTAAGATTTTGTATTTCTGTTATACTTTAAACCAACTTCGTATTGCTCATCAGGCTTAATATTTGTTGCTTTTGTTTCTTCATTCATGCAAAGCTAGTCGAAAAGAATGTGCATCCTTTATGGCTGGTCTGCCTGTGCCGTTCAGATACGAGTATCTTATGGCAGAGACAATCTTTTCTCAGGTACTGATTTTCTAAACCTTGCCATTTTTCTGCAAGTATTGTAAAAACCACAAAATCATGGGATTAGTTATGGAACTAAGGTTTCCTTACCAGCCTAACTAACTTATATCAAAAGTTGATTCTCATCTGAATGAGTTTTAGGATGCTTATCACGAATCATTCTTGAGAGTACCTATATAATTTTTTGCTGTTGGACCTGTTTCTCCGTCCGTTTCATTTTCGCTTTGGGGGCAATTATCTCTCCATTTCTCTTCTGTTGAAAATTAAAAGATTTACATCATTCTTGCAGTTACTCATGCTGCCAGAGCCACCGTTCAAGCCAATATATTATACACTTGTAATTATCGACCTTTGTAAGGTAAAATTACAGTTCTTTTTGAAACCATATTTAATTCATTTTCTCTTCACATATTTTTCATGGGCCAATCTACGTTGAGTAATGAGTTCAATTTTGTTGCAACTTTAACAAATTGGACTTCATTGTTAAATATTTAGGCTCTTCCTGGGGCCTTTCCTGGAGTAATAGCCGGTGCTGTTCGTGCTCTTTTTGAGAAAATAGCTGACCTAGATATGGAGTGTCGTACACGCCTCATTCTTTGGTTTTCTCACCATTTGTAAGTCAAATATTTGCTTCTCAAAATAAAAAACTGCACACTAAGAGTTCTTGTAGTTGACCAACACATTCTTTCTATGCATTTATGTTTTGGATAACATACTGACATATTGGTCATAAAATTCTTAAAGCAGCATCATTTTTTAGCTTGCTCATGAATTTGTCTTATCTCCTTTGTGACCGATGTCATGCCATGTTTTTTTTTTTCTTTTTTAATTTTTTATTGCAAGTATATTTATAGTTAGATCATCATCCCCATTTTGGAGTGCTACTGTATCATTCTGCAATGTTTATGAAAATTCTATAATAATTTTTAGAGCAAGTAGTGAGGTGTGTATCAATTAGTGTCTTGATTTTCTAACAATCTGTGGGTGGGTTGCCTGTGCATGAGGATTTGATCTCAGGTGAGGTGGCGCTTGAGAGAGTGAATACTCATACTTATCTTTGCCAGTTTTTGTGTATATTTAGATTAGCTGGATCAATGGATCATGTCAAACTTTTACAAAATATCACAACTTTCAAACTTTAGATATTAGAATACTATATATATTCTTATTATTTTCTTGACTAGTCTTTGTGGTGTAAAATATGTTGGTTATCACTTATATAGTATCTTTATGGCTCCGTGACTATGCAGATCCAACTTCCAGTTCATCTGGCACTGGGAAGAGTGGGCTTATGTTTTAGACCTCCCCAAGTGGGCGCCTCAACGTGTGTTTGTTCAGGAAGTTTTGGAGAGAGAAGTCCGTTTATCGTACTGGGACAAAATTAAGCAGGTAATTTGCTCATGCTGATCATAACTCATAAGTTGGTCGTCCATGCCAATAGAAAAAGGGTTTGTTTATTTCCAGAGCACAATATTAGTATCCCTAATTTGGCCTCAAGATGAGGTTGTCCTATACTGGAGAAAATAGACGCTCAAGAATGGGCAGAATTATTATGTTTATGCAGTTATGCCTTTATTTGTTAAGAATGCTGCTTCTATGGCTACTGACATGGTTTCTGGTAAATCAATAGGTCCTCAAAAGTCCCAAAAACCAGTTTCTTTTTTTTTTTTAGATTTATTTTATTTTAAGTTTCTAACACCGAAAGCTTCTTGCTGATATGTTTTCTTATATGTTTATATTCTTTCTGACTATTTATCGGTAGAGTGTCGAAAATGCCCCTGGTTTAGAAGAGTTGCTTCCTCCCAAGGGTGGACCAAACTTTGCACTTAGTGCTGAAGATACTAGTGAGCAACATGCACTTTCTGCAGAACTCAAAAGCATGGTGAAAGGAAGAGCAGCTGGCCGGGAAATCATTTTATGGACGGAAGAAAAAGTGTTTCCTGTTCATGGATTGGAGGTTACTCTGAAGGTGGTTGTGCAGACGCTGCTTGATATCGGATCAAAAAGTTTCACTCATTTGATTACTGTGTTGGAAAGATATTACCAAGTCATTGCAAAAATTTGTCCTGATCAAGATAAGCAAGTGATGTTAATTACCGAAATAGCTTCTTATTGGAAGAACAATACACAAATGACGGCTATAGCGATTGATAGGATGATGGGATACCGGCTTTTATCTAATTTATCGATCGTCAGATGGGTCTTCTCTTCAGATAATATTGAACAATTCCACACTTCGGATCGTCCATGGGAGGTATAGCTCCATTTTTTTACGCTTTTTTTCCCCTTTATTTCTATTCTTTTCTTTCCCTCTTTCTCTCTTGCTTGCTGAGATGGTTCTGAAGTCCAGTGTAACTTGTTTTACTCAATAAGGCAAATTACTGAGAACCTAACTTAGGCTTTCTGTTGTATAAGGCTTGCTGAGATGGTTATGAAGTCCAGTGTAACCAGTTTTACTCAATAAGGAAAATTACTGAGAACCTAACTTAGTCTTTCAAGTTGTATGACCTCCCTTGGAGGTCTCATACCAGGGATGATATGTTTGTAATCTACATGCCTGAGTTCTTTAACTCTCTATCTCTTAGATGATTTACTTCAAAATTACTTTTACCAACATGAGGTTGAACTTCCCCTCCTGGTGACTGTACGTACCACTCACATGAAAGAAAGGGGAAAGGGAAAAAAAGAAGAGAAGAGAAAAAAAAATCCACCAGAAAAGAGAAAAAAAAAAAAAGCCATGCTTTTTTATATATAAACACCCATATGTAAGCAATTTAGATGTTCAAAATAATCTCTGGCGTGCGTTTTGCTTTTATGATTTTAACTCCAGTTTCTTACTCTCTCTGTCTTTTCTCCTCTTCTGATTTCTATCTCTATCTATGGCACTTACAGATTCTAAGAAATGCGGTTAGTAAAACATATAACCGGATCTGTGATCTGAGGAAAGAGATATCGTCCCTCAAGAAGACTATTGCATCAGCAGAAGCAGAAACAGCAAAGGCAAAAGCAGAGTTGGACACTGCCGAGTCAAAGCTAACACTTGTGGATGGTGAACCTGTTCTTGGTGACAACCCGGTGAAGTTGAAGCGTTTAAAATCATCTGCTGAAAAGGCAAAAGAGGAAGAAGAGTCAGTTCGAGAATCCTTAGAGGCGAAGGAGGCTCTTCTTGCTCGTGCTCTTGATGAAATTGAGGTACATATATGTATATTTACCATTATTTGACGAGTTAGTGCAACTATCTTTCTTAGGTTATGGGCTGAAGCTGTGTCTCAGAAGCGAAGGAAAAAAGTGATTCCTATCCAGACTTCTTTTTTCCTAACCTAATTTTTTCCAGCTTGCCTGTATATTAAGCTTATCATACCATTTTTTTCTTTAATTTTCTTTACTTCGATAAAGACTTCGTAGCTTTAGTCTCTCTCTCAACTTCCCTTAACCGCTGTCGGGCATGTCCAGGCGTTATTCCTCTCGTTGTACAAAAATTTCACGAGTGTGCTGATGGAACGTCTACCAGAGGCATCCAAAGTTAGAACGATACAGGACCTAAAGTCTATTGCTTCAGATTCCATGGCTGTTGACCTTGAAGAACCAGCAACAATGGAGGTGGATGAGGAGAATGGAGTGCAAAAGAAAAGGTTCCCTGACCCGTCCTTGGATAAGAAAAGTTTCTAACCTTTTTGTAACTCACTTGTGATTTATGTCCAGCTAAAAACTCTGGTTAATTTTGGCAGTCAATTGAACGGCGGGAAGAAAAACAATGTATATAACATAGGCGAGAAAGAGCAATGGTGTTTATCAACTCTGGGCTATCTCAAGGCCTTCTCTAGGCAATACGCTTCTGAGGTAAAAACGCAGTTCAGATTTCGTCATTCTGTTGCTCTCTCCGACATTCAATAACTCCTTCGTTTTCCCTTTTTCTTTAACCGGCAGATATGGCTTCACATGGAGAAGTTAGAAGCAGAGGTACTAACAGAAAGTGTGCATCCCCTTATCCGAAAGGTCGTCTATTGCGGTTTGCGTCAACCTGTCAATGCTTTGTAGGTTGGTTTTGTCATAACTTCCTTTTAGGATCAAGTTAAATATCCTCAGGCACCCCAAATGTAAATGATGCTATTGCTCGGATTGAGTAAAATCGAGGTTAGTTTCGGGTTTTGTGGGCGGACAAGGGAATGAGGTAGGAAGTCTTTTCGGTTCGGTTCCCGCTCTGTGTACAACCTTGTTCATGTGTGACCATGACAATTAATTGAGGCTTAGCATCATGGAAGACATAAGCTCTAGGCACTAGTCAATTTACTTGGGCAAAAAAATGTGATTGGTTTACTATTTGTACTGAACAAATTAGTAAAAGCAAATTGTTGTAGTTTATAATGTGACATTGGGATTTTAAGTTATGCTAAAACCAGTCGCAAGGATATAACCTGATTTTTTTTTTTTTAAGTGCTTTCAGCGTTCTATTCATCTGCCTATTGTGTTTTAGCCTTTTAGATGTCATCATTGCTTGTGAATCACTTGTAATTTATGGTCACGTGTATTTTAGCATGGTTTCAATGATGTGTTAATGTACGGAATTTGATTTCGATGCGACCAATCTCACGTGTTACAAAAATAGTTTTTGGCTCAATTCACATGAAATTGATTTTGGGCACTCGAGTTTGTTCTAACGCATTTGGGTAATGGGATGAGTTGTCCATTAACTAGTGCAATGTAATCAAGATGAAAAAGACGAAAAATTCAATAATATTGACTTTAATGCTGTTTGCTAAAATGGCAAGATTTCACTTCTAATTATTTGTAGAAACACTTTTGAAAGCTAATCAGCTCTCAAGTTGAAAAAACTATTATGAAAATTCCCTACTTTGTCGCATAAGAATGATTGATTTTGGGCCATTCCCTTTGCTAGAATGCCTTCCATCCGGGCCTAGTCTCTCTCCCAAGCCCTATGCAAATTTCCTTTGCTCATTGAATGAGTCGAATACAAACAAGCAAATTATAATGATAAATATACTGGGTGGTCACACCTAATCCGTAAGTAGGTAGTGAAATTAGTTTGAAATCAAAATTCCATTCTAGATGGAAATGCTATCTTTAGTACTTTATTTGTTGTTTATTGATGAACTTTATATCTGTTTTGACTTCTTAAAAAAAATAACCATTTACTTTAATTCCTTTACTTGATTCATTTTTTATTGCCTAATTTGATGGAATTATGGTGGCATTTCACTTTCCTAACACGCTCTTAATTAATTGGCACCTCACTTGAGTTAAAATTTTGTGATTTGAGTCCTATTCCAAACAAATCATTAAAAATGAATTAAGATCGAACGTTTTTGTTCCAGCACTATAATTCACTTCAACCATTCTTTTAAGTTTTTATTGATGTTCTATAGTACAAAGAAGTATCAAAATGTTGCTCTAACTATATTTAAAAATATAAAAAAAAATAGAAAAACCAGATTTTTATTTTTTCTTCTACTGAATGCACCCTTTTAAAAGCTAAAGAGATAAGAAAAAGGGAAGAAAAAGTATATAGTGAGGATCAACTTTGACCGGGATGAAACTGTTTTTAATCATAACAAGAAACTTGAAAAAAAAATAAATAAATAGAAAATGAAGTTAGCCATCCAAATATACCTTTTAGGAGTTGTCCAGTCACCCACTCCAATGCTTTCATAATTGGGACAACAAATTGCAAAGCTTAGATCCTCCCAAATATAATACACACACACACACACACACATATATATATATATATATAGATATATATAAATCATTGCAGTGAACTTCACAACTAAGCATTTTCTATAATTCTTTTTCTAATTAAGCCACCATGTGGGGTCTAAAGTATTAATCGAACTTTTTGTATCGAATTATATCCTATATTGTTCTAATCCATATACATGTCACACCAACAAATAATTAAGAAAATGAACACCGTGTTTATTAATTGTCTTTGAACCCGAAATTGCCTTGAATCATTCTATATGTCTTTATTCTCCAAGCATTTAGTGAGAGGGGAAATGCCAGTCGCGTCTGTTGAATTTCAACCGTTCATGGTTGTGAGCCCCACAATGAATTCCACGTGGGTCCCACAGTTATGAATGGTTGAGATTCAACAAATGCGCCACGTGCGTTTGTTGCTAGCATCATTCTAGTGAGAGAGTGGTACTTATAAAAGCATCTTTGAGCAGAGAAAAAAACTTCAATATCTAATGGATTTACCACTGTCCTCTAGTATAATCATTATCAATTTTAAACCCTTAAAAGTCCTATAATAACATATAAAATACTCATTACAATCCAAATCACCCAATAAGAATAGAAAAAGAGAACCATTAAAACAAACCAGTTGACCTTATTAAAGAGTTAATTGGAAATGGCGAAATTTTTATAATACTTTGTATAATTAATTAATATTTTTCTTTATTAAGTAAATGGCAAATTACTGGATAAATAATTTAGTTATTATTATAACAGAGTCTTGCAATAACAAAATCTGGGAATACATCGTTCGGGTATAGTTTAAAGAAGAGTCCATATCTTACGTCATTTTTTTCCGTCTCATTCTCTATCCCCAAATAGGATTTTGATACCTAAAAAAAAAAAATTTGTAATCACTATCTATTTTATTATATATTATAATAATTGTTTCTGCTTAGGTATCAAAATCTTACTTGAGTGACAAACAATGAGACAAATAAAAGGGACAGAAGATCGGATTCTTTAAAAAGTAGACTAGCAAGAATCTAATTTGAAGTTAATATTGTATTCCAATTAAGGTGCAAGATAGCACCGTGGTTCTTACTTCAATCTAATTTATTTATTTATTTTTAACAGTTATCGGCTTCTATTAAAAAAATAAAACTAGTAAATGACCATAAATTTTGACAAAAAAAAAAAACTTGGCTCAAATGGGTAGCATTACCCTTTATAAGAAAACCTCATGCCTCCACCATTCGAAACTCTAATCCACTATTTTTGCTTCCTCCCTTCCTCATGCATCACCATCATCAAAGATTCTGCCTTTGGTCATGGCAGAGACTTCGCGTTTCGACATAGGTGACATGATTTTCTGTGTGAATAATGAATATGGAAGACAGGAAGAGGGAGCGGCGAAAAAAAGGATGGGAATGGAGGCGACGATGGAGTATATATTATTAATGTACAAAAAAAAAGGATATTCATCAGAATCCTCCTAAAATTAATGTAATTACCAAATAAATTAACTCAATAATACCCCGACTTAACCGTTTAAACTTAAAATCAAGATTGTTATTGTTTGAAGGGAGAATTTGAGTTGTAGAATTCAAATTGACTTTTGATTGAAATAATAGTATTTATAGGTTGTTTAAGATAAGCATCCAAATATTTTATTTTGGAATAGTTTGATTTTGCGAATTTTAATATGGTATAAATAATTGAAATTTTAAGATATTATATTAAGATTAAGAAAGTTGAAAGAAAATATAAAATGAGACGTGCGAGATATTTACCTCATACTAGGGGTTAAACGTGAGTATGTATTAGTTTTTGGTTTGCGTGCTACCAATTCAGGCGATGAAGTATATTTGAAAAACAAAGTTAAATGACAAATTTTTCATTTGAATAAAACTCAAATGAGTTGAAGATCAATTTCAATTCAAATATTCATCATTCAAATTGCATTACCTAACAAAGGGTTTTAGCTATTCCTATTTTTGTAAAATTTCTAAAGCGTCCATTACCAAAAACCTAATTCAAATCTCAAAAGTTAATAATATAAACCCTATTATCCATAAAGAAAAAAAAAACATAAACCCTATTTTCTCTAATCCATTCTTTTGGGCTCTGATTGATTTTTTACTTTCACCCCTTTAATGCCATTTTTCTTCCAATAATCACTCTCCAATCTCCATTTCCATTCTAGCATTCTAGAGAGAGAAACACACACACAGACACAGAGAAAGCTCTATTTCATTACATTTCAATTTCAGATATTTAATTTATTTTTTAAAACCCCTCTCTCTCTCTCTCTCTCTCTCTCTCTCTCTTTCTACGAAGTTGAGAGCAGTTTTTTTTTTTTTTTTTTGGTAAAGAAAGAGAACAAAACCACGACCCACTTCTTAGGGGGGAGAGAGAGAGAAAAAGCAAAAAAAAAAAAAAAAATACAAACCAACCCATTTCTCTCTCTCTCTCTCTATGCACGTTTTCAACATTTTCTAGAGAGAGAAAGTCCGCACGAAATCCTTCTTCCGCTGTCGTTTCGCTCTGTCGCCCTGTCGTTTTGGAGGCCTCTCCGTGTCTTCTCCGATCATGGAATTCGTCGGAAGAGCCGTGACCGTGGCGAGGAGGGACCTCGGCGGCGCGGTCTCCTCCGGCACCGTGAGATCGTACGACGCGTCCTCCGGGCTCTTCCAGGTCGTTTTCGACGGCGGCGATTCCGAGGAGCTCGATTTGTCCGAGGTCTCCGCCGCCGCCGCCGGAGGAGGAGGAGGAGGAGAGGGTGGGACCGAGGCCGAGCTCGGTCGGAAGGCGAAGAAACGGCGTCGTCTCGGCGAGCCAGGTAACAACGGTAATGTCGCTCTGAATTTCTCTGTCGATTGTGTGGTTTTGGACGAAACCCTTCAGAATGGCGGTTTGAGTGAGGGAAACCTAGAAATTGGAGGGAATGGGAATTTGAAAATTGGGGGTGACGAAACACTAGTGGTCAATGGGGGTTCGAGAGATGGGCTTGATTTGAATGCGGGGTTTGATTTGAATCTGAATGAGGATTTGGGGTTTTGTCCCGAGGAGGGGGGTTCGAGGAAGCGCGACGGTATCGATCTGAATTTGGACGCCAATGGCGATTTTGAGGAGGGTTTGAGCTCGCCGGTGGAGGGTCGGAGCAGGGGGTGGAAGTTTGATTTGAATTTGGAGGTGGTTGAGGATGTTAAGGAGGATTTGGATGGTCGTGGAGTCGGAGAATTGAAGGTTTGTGAGTGCGTCGAAGGCGGTGGAAAGAATGAGGTTGGTGAAGGAGGTGTGGGAGGGAAAATTGTGGAGGATGGTTATTCGAATGGGACTTTGAAAAGTGTTGAGTTGGATGCTAATGAAGAGAGCTTGATGAGGGAGGCGTACGTGGGGTCCGTTGAGCAGCTTAAAAATGATTGCTGTGTCTCTCGTGAAGATGTGAAGCCCGGGGATGGAGTTTTGGTAGAAGTTCATGTGAAGGACGGAATTTCAGAAGCGGTTGGGACTCCGATGGTCGGTGAACACGTAGATGATTCAGAAAGTCCTCATGGGCGAAGAAGTAGCCGTAGGAAGAGAAGAAAGATATTGGATATTGAGGAAACCCCGAAGCAGACTGTTTTAAGGAGAAGTGCTCGTAGAGGGGCTGGTCGGAATCGCATTGCAGAGGATTTTTGTACGGTCAATGATACGCCATCTTCACCTGCAGTTAGTGCAATAACAGAGGAAAAACCCGGGACTTCAGATTGGAAAGAGCCTGAGAAGCCAATTGTTATTCTTCCTCCGAAGCTTCAGTTACCCCCTTCTTCACAAAATTTAGACTTAAATGGTATTCCCATACTTGACCTTTTTTCTGTTTATGCCTGTCTTCAATCATTCAGTACTTTGTTGTTTCTAAGTCCCTTTGAGTTCGAGGATTTTGTGGCTGCGCTCAAGTCCAAGTCTCCTAGTTCATTGTTGGATAGTGTCCATGTATCTATATTGAAAACTCTTAGGAAACATTTAGAGTTCCTTTCAAATGATGGTTCCGAAGCTGCTTCTGACTGCCTGAGGTATAATCTATACCCATGTTTAATTGATTTGGTTTTATTTTCTTAAGACCCCCCTTTTATTTATAACATTCTGTTTTGTCTTTTTATTTTCGTGTAGGAGTCTAAACTGGGATTTTTTGGATGAAATCACATGGCCAGTGTTTATGGTGGAGTACTATCTAATTTATGACTCAGAACTGAAACCTAAATTTGATCTCAGTAGTTTGAAGTTATTTAAAGCTGACTATTGCCAACAACCTGCCCCTGTAAAGGTTGAGATACTTCGATGTTTATGTGATGATTTGATTGAGGTGGAAGCAATAAGATCAGAGCTGAATCGGAGATCATTGGCAGCTGAGCCAGACATGGTATTTGAAAGGAATTTAAAATATCATGGTAACAAGAGAAGGAGGACTTCAGTTGGCATTTCCAGTGGCTCTTGTTTGGGCGAAGGGGTTGCTGATGGCTCTGTTGACCGGAATTATGACGAGTGTTGCCTTTGTAAGATGGAAGGGAGCTTAATATGCTGTGATGGATGTCCTGCTGCATATCATCCAAAATGTGTAGGAATTGCAAGTGATAATTTGCCAGAGGGTGACTGGTTTTGCCCAGAATGTGCTATTGAGAGACACAAGCCTTGGATGAAACCGCGGAAGTCACTCCGAGGGGCAGAACTTTTAGGAATTGATCCTCACGGTCGGCTATACTTTCACAGCTCTGGTTACCTTTTGGTGTAAGTTTGTAATTTCATTGTCTGTTGATTCAATATAATATCGGTGGTTCTGCTTCTAGGACTAGCTCTAATTACCCTAGACTTCCATTTAACAGGTTTAAAGTTATAACCTGTATTTCATGAAGTCAGTGATTGAATCAGCTTATGCATAGACTATTTAGCTGGAGCCTAGTTTAAATAACATTTCATTATTGGGCTGATGCTGTATAGACTTTTCGTGTACTTTACTACATTTTATTCTTGCCTCAGAAACTTATTTCTTTCACTGTGAAAAAATCTCTTTTGTTCTTTTTGGATTTTAGGAAATGTATTTTGCTTCAGTTATTTATTTATTATGGTGAACTTGCAGGTCAGATTCATATGACACTGAATCCTCATTCAGTTACTACCATAAAGATGACCTGAATATGGTTATTGAAGTGCTAAAGTCAGCAGATTTCTACTATGGTGACATATTAGTGGCAATCTGGAAGCACTGGGGAAATGTAAGCTTAAATGGAAATATAGGCAGCTTGTACTCCATGTCCTCGAACATGTTTGTGAAAGGACAGAGTCCTGCTGTTCCCAACCCTTTGGTCCCATTGACATCAACGGAGACGCATGCAATAAGGCATGGAACTGGTGAGGAAAGAAAAGTGGAAGAGAAAACTAACATTGGGGATTCTGGGCTTGCCCCTGATGTTGTGAAGTCAGTTAACCAGCCAGATGCAATGCCTGTAACGGGAAGTTCACTTGTAACCTCAGAAGAATCAGCTGAAACCCCACAGACACAGATCTGCTCAGGCATTGGTTGTGATCTTAAATATTCTGGTAAAATCCAAAATCAGCCAGATATGGACTGTCCTTTCACATCTGCCTTAGATACAAGTCAAGAAGCTAAATCTGAACCTATGGGTCCTGGAAAGTCATCGATTTCCTTAATTACCAAAAAAGTTACTACTTTACAGGAGCAATGTGGAACTGGTTATGTGAACTATTACAGTTTTGGTCGAATTGCTTCATCAATTGCAGAGGATTTGATGGGTAAATCCTCAGAGAAAATCAAGGTAGTTTCAGTAGTAACAGAAGAGGAAATAACATCACGCCAGATGCGAATCATTGTTAAAAAGTGTCCAAAGTTTTGTTGGTCGAATATTCAGAATGCCAACATGGATGTGCAAAAAGAGAAATGTGGTTGGTGCTTTTCATGCAGAGCTGCCACTGATGACAGCGAATGCTTGTTTTTAATGAATCTATGCCCTGTTAAGGAATCTTCCAACAGTGATTTGCTTAGCCTTCAATCAAAGGACAAGAAAAGTCATCTTACTGATATCTTATATCAGATCTTATCCATTGAAAATCGTTTGCGTGGACTTCTATTGGGTCCGTGGTTGAACCCAAATTATTCCAAGCTCTGGTGTAGAAGTGCTGTTAAGGCATTTGACATGGCATCTGTTAAACATTTGTTGCTCACAGTAAGGATATCTCTTTTCCCCTTTTGCAATATACAGTATTTTCTTGTTATTCTTTAGTTGGAAGGGATTTGTCCCAGTCTAATATTATGTTTCAGATTTTTCTTTTCTTGTGCTTTTTTTAAATTTGTCGTGTCTCAGAAACTGTTGTCACCTTCTGTTTTTCATCAATGAAGTCTCTTTTCTTTGTCCTGCAAAAAATTGTCCAGCAATGCATTCTGACCATGGCAATTGATATTTTGGGAGGTGTGAGTTCAGTGAGATTAGTGATTGGTTGGGCTTTTCATTCAAGAGCTATATCATGCACTTCTCTTGAGCTTTAAGTATCTGCAGAACCTATAGAGCCATGTTATATATTCGGGCCTGTCAAATGTGCATAAGGTTATGCATTTTGTTATATAAGCTTGCTTAGAAACATAAGCTCGATGCTTATGCTTCAATGCCTTTTTTTAATACAATGTGTTCCATTCAGCTTTATGATATGTTTATTAGTTATTTGAATAAAATCTTTGTGCCTTTTCAACATAATATTGGATGTTGTGGGCATTATGCAGCTAGAGTCAAATATCTCTCCTCGTGCTCTCTCGGCAGAGTGGTCAAAACACGTGGATTCTGATGTTTCGTTGGGTTCAGCTTCTCACATTATTACTAGCTCTGCACGTGGATCCTCAAAGAATATGATTGGCAGAAGAAGGCCCAAAGGTTTAGATAGTGAGCCCGGACCTACTTTAAACACATCCAGTGGACTGGGAATATTTTGGTGGAGGGGTGGCCGGCTTTCTCGTAAAGTGTTCAATTGGAAGGTTCTTCCTCGCTCCTTGGTTTCCAAGGCTGCTAGACAAGGTCCCAGTTATCATTTTGTCTTTGTATATAGTTTCGGAGGTTTTTATTACGTACAAATGAATTAAATGACTTGTCACACTTAATTTGTTTCACTTTTTAAATTCCGCAGCTGGATGTACAAAGATCCCGGGCGTATTGTATCCTGAGAATTCAGAGTATTCAAAGAGAAGCAAAAATGTGGCCTGGCAAGCAGCTGTTGAGACATCAACCAGCGCTGAGCAGCTGGCTTTCCAGGTTTCATTTCTTCCTGCCGCTGATGTTTAGACAATTTGATTACCTTTTCAAGTTCACATTCTTAGCCCTCATTTCAACTTGCTAATATTGTCGGTTTAAGTTTGTTACAAAACAGTTGTCTATATCTCTTGTCTATTATATAAGATATAGATGATATTGCTTTTATTGCGTTATAAGAATGAGATATAGCTTTTGTGTCCGTGTAATTACCTCACTTAGTGGTTCTCACCATTTTGATTGGTTGACTATTTCATTGAATTATTATAATAAGTTTTTCTTCCTGTTAACAGCTTAGAGAGCTTGATTCAAACATCAAGTGGGATGAAATTGAGAACACACACCCCCTCCCTGCATTGGATAAGGAAGCTAAAAAGTCAATCAGGCTGTTCAAGAAAGTTATCATCCGTAGGAAGTCCATCCAGGGTGGACTTAACAAGTATCTTCTTGATTTTGGTGGCAAGAGAAGAGCTATCCCTGATGTTGTTTTGAAAAATGGTTCCATGATTCAAGAATCCTCCAGTGACAAGAAGAAATATTGGCTGGAAGAATCTTTTGTTCCCTTACATCTTTTGAAAAATTTTGAGGAGAAAAGAATTACTCGGAAATCTAATGATACTAAATCTGAGAAACTTATTGAGCTAGGTAGAGTCCAGAAGAGGCCTCAACAGAAAAAGGGATTTGCGTATTTGTTTTCGAAAGCAGAAAGATCAGAGTATTATCAGTGTGGCCACTGCAGCAAAGATGTCCTAATCAGGTATAATCATTATTTTAGTTGCACATTGTAATCCTGTCATTCTTTTGAATTGCCCATCTGTTTGAGTATGTTTTCTTATAGTTTTTTCTGGTCTGCAAAGTGCAAATTTGAGCTATGTCTGAAGGTGCTCACCTTTTTAGAATACTAAGATTGTACTGTTTCTCATCTCATAATGGGAAACCGGTGCTAAATATAGAGTAATTTGATGTTAACCCAGAGTTTCTAAATATAGTCTTGAATCAATTATGCATGTTCATACGGGGCAGAGTCCTAATAAAAAGTGTATTTATCTTTTCAAGTCTCAGTCCTTGTTATATTTTGAGTGCCCTTGAAAATCTAGTTTTCTCTGTCTTCGTTATCTTTGGTGATGATAAGAACTTACATCTTTGATCCCCAAATGTTGATTGTCATGTCTTACAGTCATGCTCGGTCATGTTATGTGTTAAGCTATGGAGCAGCATGTAGATTATCTTGTATAATTGAATGGTGCTATAGTTTTCTACTTCCATGTAAAGCTGGGACATAACTAGTGTTAAAGGAACAGAGATTGGAAGGAAAGCAATAGGATTGTTTAGCTTGTTATATCTATATTTTGGGGTTTCTATGTTTTAAATTTATTGGAGGAAGAGATGCTATGGTGAATATTAAGTTTTTCTTATCTTTTCAAGTACAATATGACTACGATTTTTTGTGTTAGTGTTTTTTCATTAACTTCATTTTATTTTTAAAAAAATTCACAGGGAAGCTGTGAGCTGCCAGCATTGCAAAGGTGCGTTACCATTTCTTTAATTCATATACTTGAGGTGCCTTTTAATTTTTTATTCTTTTTGCCAACAATGCTTCCTGAGGATTTACTTGGCTGGAATTTTTATTATGCTCTGAATTTTCTGTCAGGCTCGTGAGACAGTTCTTCCATTTCTTTACCATTGCCCTTCTTTTCATTGACTTGTCATGCTCTGTATAATAAACAAAAATTTTCAAATGGCTGGAAAATAAGACGCTTTATCGTTTGTTAATTCTCATGTGGTGACTATAACTCTAGTTTGCTGCCAGTTTTCAGTACTGAAGTTATCATATTATTTTATGATTTTCAGGGTTTTTTCATAAAAGGCATGTTAGGAAGTCTGCTGGGGCCACCCTTGCGGAGTGCACATATACATGCCACCGTTGCCACAATGGTATACGGGTAAGGATTGAGACAAAAAAAGCAAAAACTGACAAAAGAGGGAGCAAATCAAAATTGCAAAAGTCCAAAAATGTTCAGACAGACTTGAAGTCATCTCGCTTAAAAAGCAGCAAAAATGTATCAACTCGTGGGAAAAAAGCAAAATCAAAGAACAATAAGAAAGCTATACCTGTCGTGCCTTTACGTCGTTCAGCTAGGAAAGCTAAATGCTTGGTACTGCAAAAGAAAAAGCAACGTGGACGCAAGAAAGGGAAGCCAGTCAAATCAAAAAAGGGAACTAAAGAGAAACCCAGAAAAGTCCCTTCTTGCAAGAGGAAGAGAACAGAAGTTTCTTGCAGTTACTGGCTTAATGGTTTACAGTTCTCTAGAAAGCCGAACGATGAGAGAGTTCTGCTTTTCAGGAGTAAAAGTTTTCTATCTGCCTCCGAAGAACCCTCAATCACTCGCAATGAACCGAAATGCCAGCTTTGTGACGAAGCAGGGCATAATTCTACTTTAAATTATATTGCTTGTGAGATCTGTAAAGGTATAGTTTTCTTTTTCCTTCATACATACATACATACATACGTACTTACGTACGTACGTACGTATATCTGTGTACATATATTGGTTCTCTTCAATTCCTTTATTGCTAATGTTCACTTTCTTTCTCTATCGTACAGAATGGCTTCATGCAGATGCCATTGGAGTTCATTCAGACAACATTGAGAACATTACGGGATTCAGGTGCCACAACTGCTGTGAAAGAGACCCTCCTGTCTGTCCCCACTCGATGATTGTGAAGTTCAAGTCAGATGTGTCTCAGTTAGTTGAAATAAAAAACGATGCTGCGGCTGAATGTACCGAGGAGGTATCTAATGCAGTCCCACCTTTGAGTGAGGTATGCTTCAATTGCTTTGACATCAGTTACTCATAACTTTGCTCTCAAATTTTTATTTGGTGTAATGTTAGTAGCAACAATGAGATGAACTAGTCACTATGGGCGTGTATATTTCTTGTATTTTATCCTCTAAGTTTAGTGGTTCAGAAAATAATGCTCGGGTTGAAGTTTTAGGTGTCTGATTCCTGTATGTAGATTTTGGGGACCGTGAACCGAAAAAATGTGGACCTTCTTTGACAACATAATGAGACTATTTTCTTGGACTTGATAATGAAAGCAGAATTGACTTTCACCATATTTTCCTTTATTTTTTTTTTTCTCCCAGTCTGTTTATTTTAACCTTTTCCTATCATCGACAGTTGCAGGTCGCATGCAATTGAGATTTCTTAGGACATTTTAGTGTGATTGCATTGTGGCAACCGATTGGGTTGCAGCACATTCAATGCAAGATCAATCTCAAGTCAAGCAGAAAGGAACTGTACTGTTGATTTTGAAGAACGAAGAATGTTAGCAGGTGAAAAAATGACTTCTTGCATAAGCAGGCAAAATGTCACAGCTGGTGAATTCACAAATTGAGAATTACTGCAAAAGAACAAATGAAGCTCCCAAAAAGCCCACTGAGGTAAAGCTCGTGCCGTGAAAAACTAACCAGTAGCCACTGAGCAGTCTACTTGCATTTTTACGTTAATCTTCAAAATTTACTTATAGTCGTGTATGCTGGAGCTTCAGTCATCGTAGTTCACAAATACGTAGTTTCATTTCAAGGGGAAGTAGTAGTTCTGTGCTGTGCCGGGAAGCAAGAATTGGTTTCTGATCTTGCAAGCATTTTCATGTTCATTTTAATGAATGCATTCATGTTATAGTGTGGGTCTCATATACCGGTTCTTTTTCACTTTTGCAGCTATCAAATGTTCTTTGCAGTTGATTCTCAGAACATAAGAAAAGTGAAGGCCATCTAGAGGTCCAGGTGCGACCTCTAGGGGCCGGTGTTCCTTTTTGGGTACTCGTCTATCCTGCTGGGATTACCCGAGAGACGGTGTTTGATCCAGTCCTCTCTGCCATGACGTGTTATTGGAGGGCGGGAACTTATGTGGCTTGGTATTGATTCTAGTGTTGAAACTATATATAACACAATTTATTAAAAAGAAGTTGCAAAGGGATATGAGAGTAGAGAAACTAACTAATTCCATTTACAAAGATATTAAAACCCCACACCAATTTGTTTGATTTAGACAACTGAAAATTAGCCATTTGATTTAGGTTATATATTGAGAGGATTTGACAAGAGCATTTCAATTCTGAACTGCAGATTGATCATTAGGACAATGACCTGTTTATAATGACAGTAATGTTTTATTTGTATTGTTGTAGTTGACAATGAGTCAATGACATTGTACAGGTTATCTGGGAAAAAGGAAAATAGAAGTGAGATAAGATTTTTTTTTTCGCCTTCATATTTGTTTGCACATGGTTATTTTCTCGTCCTGGTGAAGTTAAATGCCCAAAGCTTTTGAGTAATTTTTTCTGCCTTTATTTTTTTTCTAACTTGATTGGTCAAGACTAGTAACATGTGCTTTTGATATTTGAATTTTTAGTTTGTTAAATTTCAACGTCCTGTGTTGTAATAAACAAGTCTTGTATTTCTTTTGCTAAAATTCATGTGTTAGTGTTAATAATGGTTTTATTCCTTCCACGGTTGTATATTTTCTGTTGGGGGAAGTAATGGTTTTGGGTCTATTCAATTTGGATGATAGGCTTCGCCCGCATCTTATGGTCGCCTATTAGACTTGACATGATTAAAACGAATTCACAAAAGTTATTTCGAAGGCAAGCGAGATGTTCAAAAATTCAATTTTGGCAAAATTAATTTTAAATACTTATTTCAACGTTAAATGAGTTCTTTATAACTGTCATACTATAATATGAGCTTCAATACTCTATTTGGATTTAGCTGTCATTGAACATTGTGCCGAAGCCATACGAGCTTGAAAGACTAGATTTTAGCAAAACTAAAGAAAAATCATGAATAGAAAGAGCTTGCGATACAATGTTCAATAAAAATTCAAATTGACGAACTAAAATCAAACTCTGTTGTATATTTTGACACAATGTTCACCAACAATCAAAACGGCATCAAATTATGAGTCACCAACCATCAAAACGGCATCAAGTTATGAGTCGGCAACCATCAAAACGGCATCAAATTCTGCATACGACATGTCGTTGTTCCAAACAACGACAGTCGATGTTAGACGATAGGAAGACAAAGTCACAGCCATGACTCCCAGATTTCCGTGGGACCCACTCTTTCCTCCTACTATGTAACCAACAACAGATAGATAAGCCCCTCTCTCTCTCTCTCTCTCTCTCTAAGCTCAAGCTCGCTCCTCGGAGCTTCAATGGCGGTCTTCTCAGTCTCACACACGCCTCCATCGACGTCCTCGTCTCCGCTGCTTCCTTCGCTGAAGCCACGCAACGCTCTTCTTCTCTTCGCTCCCTCTTTCGCTTCTAACTTGACCTCCAAGCGCCTCCGCGGTCGCGGCCTCCGAGTCCGCGCGTCGGCCACTAACGCCGTCGCCGACGCCGGAAACGGCGTCGTTCTCGCGCCGGAGAAGAGCATCGACGTCGCGCTGTACGGCCGGCAGTTCTTCCCTCTCGCCGCTGTCGTTGGCCAAGTGATTGCTTTGCTCTTTCATTCCTTGGCGAACTCTCGCAATGAATATATGTGCTTTATTTTTATTCGAACTGAAATGAGTCTAAATACTGCGAATTTCGTGGAGTTTTGGATTTCCTTGCTAGCGAAGATTGTGACATGGGAGCTTAATATGAGAAATGATTTAACATTTGATTAATCTGTTTTGAAGAATGTTGTAATGCTTTAGTTCTCTGTGGTTATAATAATACTTGTTTTGTTATCTATTTTGGGTTTAGTTTCGATTATACATGAATTGATTAGTTGTAGCATTTTGTAATTTGTGAGTGCGTATGGTATTGTAGGATGCTATAAAAACTGCGCTTTTGCTTGGTGCTATTGATCGTGAAGTTGGAGGGATTGCTATATCGGGAAGGCGAGGCACAGCCAAGACCGTTATGGCACGTGGACTACACGCGATCTTGCCGCCCATTGAAGTTGTTGTAGGTTCTATATCGAATGCGGACCCGGCTCGCCCTGAAGAGTAAGGATAGTGCAAAGTTAGAAGCTCAGTTAGAGGGAATATATGGATTTGTTAGTCTTTTTTTTTTTTTTTCAACTTCTTTGTGAAATGAGGAAAAGCTCGTTTAAATTTACTTGATCATGATGAAAAGAAATATTATCTGTGAAGTAGCCGTGCATTATTACTTGACAAGTCACACTGGATTTGGCTTGAGCCAATGACATATTTCTTTGTATTATCACTTGATGTTGTGATTCCACGCGTCCTTTTTTCGTAGCAAATATAGTAACTAACCATTTTTCCGTGATCATATTTAAGCTGAAGTATTTTAAGTATTGTTAATCCTGGTGTTTGGATGAAGCTTTTACAGGTTTTCATTTTGGCTTTTTTTATAACATTTGTTGAAGTTGATTTCTTTAACAATGGCATCATTCTATTCTCAAGGTGGGAAGATGGTCTAGCTGAACGGCTGGAGTATGATTCTTCGGGCAACTTTAAGACTGAAGTTGTCAGGTCTCCTTTTGTTCAGGTATTTTAAACAAGTGAAGCCTTGTATGTTTTGTTTTTTATTCTTGTTTGACCTCCTTTGTTTGTGTTCCAGATCCCACTTGGAGTAACAGAGGACCGACTTATTGGATCCGTTGACGTTGAGGAGTCAGTGAAAACAGGAACAACTGTTTTCCAGCCGGGCCTTCTTGCTGAAGCTCATAGAGGTGTTTTGTATGTTGATGAAATCAATCTCTTGGATGAGGGTATCAGTAATTTGCTGCTTAATGTATTGACCGAAGGAGTAAATATTGTGGAACGAGAGGGAATCAGCTTTCGACACCCATGTAAGCCACTCTTGATCGCCACGTATAATCCAGAAGAGGGCGCTGTACGTGAACACTTACTAGATCGGATTGCAATCAATTTGAGGTACCAAAGTTGTAGTTAGTCTAAAGAATAAGTTTTTTTTTTTTCCTCCTGATTTTGCATTCTAATAAAGAAACACCTTTTCTGCAGTGCAGATCTTCCAATGAGTTTTGACGATCGTGTTGCAGCTGTTGGAATTGCAACAAAATTTCAGGAACACAGCAATGAGGTCTTCAAGATGGTGGAGGAAGAAACAGAATTTGCAAAAACTCAGGTAGAAATGAGATTGTAAAGTAATTTTGTTTGTGTTCTGCGTTTTTTAACCTAAATCCAAACTTAGTTAAAAGCATACACAATTAATTAAAAGGAATTCAAGATGATGAGAACCTCAGTTGGACAATGCTCTTACATCTGTTCTTTTAGGAAATTTGAGTTTATTGATTGTGATTTCAATGTAATAAGCCATCTTGCCTAACCGTGCTGTAAGATTGCTCAAGAAATAAAGATGTTTCAATATGGTCTGCTGTCATACCCGCAGATCATTTTGGCAAGGGAGT
Organism: Boehmeria nivea var. tenacissima; assembly: GCA_018132145.1. Classification (NCBI taxonomy): domain Eukaryota; kingdom Viridiplantae; phylum Streptophyta; class Magnoliopsida; order Rosales; family Urticaceae; genus Boehmeria; species Boehmeria nivea. The sequence continues at coordinate 6,197,454 of CM030874.1, forward strand.
ACTTGAAAGACGTTACAATCAGCAGAGAGCAATTAAAATACCTCGTTATGGAAGCCCTTCGAGGCAGCTGCCAGGTTCGGGCAATTGAACTCTTTGTCAAATACAATTTCATTGAATGTCTTTTCTTTTGAGTTAAGAGGCCTAGTCAAACCCAGTTTGATCGGGTCCAATCGAGTCATTTTGGCTCTTATTGGATATGAGCGTTTACTCTTAGTGCCTAAATATCTCTGAACTAATTGACTAGAGATCAGCTATGCCAAATTAATTGTGTTCTTCATCTGGATCTTTCTAGAGAACATAGTCCTATTCTCGGTATTCTTACTAACTAAACTGCAGGCTAATTTTCTAGATATAGTGGTTGATTCCAGTTTTGTGATAGGAATTTTAGCTGATAGGGTAAATTTCATTACAAGTGCACCATGTAAGATCTTTGGTAACTGGCAAATGAAACTTAAGAAAGTGGTCACCAGAAAAGTACTGTTGACTGTTCAAATAGCAAGTTGCTGTTGTATATGGTTTATTCTAAGATTCTGGCCTTATTTGTTTTGTTGTGGATTGCATAAATTCTGCTTCCGATATTTGAATGGGATTTTAGATCCAAACATCTATTGCGACCTGCAGGGACACAGAGCAGAACTTTATGCCGCCCGTGTTGCAAAATGCTTAGCTGCTCTGGAAGGACGAGAAAAAGCTAGCGTTGAGGACCTGAAAAAAGCTGTTAAGTATTCTTCTGAAAGATTTTTACATGATTTGTTTTGCATATGATATACGCCCTTTGCATTTCATTTTTAAGTATTCTTGAGCATGTACTGTAGCAATACTTTATTCAGTTTTCAAATCGTATTTACATTTCCCATAAAAATTCTCACAGCATGTGATTTTAGGTAAGACTGACAATATACAATATTTTTAAATCATTTTCATTGAGGAAATAACATCCGAATCATGGGATTGCCCTTTCTCATTGGCTGCTTCATTATCCTTTCACATCACTATACATGCAAAACTTTCATTCTGACATGTTTCACTACAACAGGTAGAACTTGTCATTCTTCCCCGTTCAATCATTAATGATAACCCATCAGACCAGAAAAATCAACAGCCACCACCACCACCGCCTCCACAGAATCAAGAATCCGGGGAAGAGGAGAATGAGGAGGAAGAAGATCAAGAAGTATGTCATTGATCAAATTTTTAATTAAATTAGCATTCTAATCCTGATGACTTCATTTTCTTTAAAGTAGCTAGTCAATTAAATATCTATATGATCTTCCATACCCTTAGAGATTTACAATTGACACAAAAATTCCCCGTTTAACCAGGATGAAAATGACGAAGAAAACGAACAACAGCAGGAACAAATACCAGAAGAGTTTATATTTGATGCGGAAGGAGGTTTGGTGGATGAGAAACTTCTTTTCTTTGCACAACAAGCTCAGAGGCGTCGAGGGAAGGCTGGAAGAGCAAAGAACGTTATATTTTCAGAAGATAGGGGTCGATACATTAAGCCAATGCTTCCAAAGGTTAGTTCATCCCTTCCTTCTTGCCCCTTTAATTTGCCTACCGTCTCCATCCAAAACTCCGCTAGAGGGATTTATCCCAATTGCCACAAAAATCTTAGATCAATGCTCTTTACTCTATTTTTTCCATTATTTTCCAGTTTTTATTTTTATTTTTATTTACTTATTTTTCTGATGAAGCTGTACTTTTAACAGGGACCGATAAAGAGATTAGCTGTGGATGCAACCCTGAGAGCAGCTGCACCGTATCAAAAGTTGCGCAGGGAAAAGGACGTCCAAAAAACTAGAAAAGTTTATGTTGAGAAAACTGATATGAGAGCAAAGAGAATGGCACGAAAAGCAGGAGCACTGGTATCAAACCCACGGTTTTGTTACTTTTTTTTTTTCACCAAAAAGAAAAACGAAACAAAAGAAGATAAACGATGAGATTAAATTTCATGAGCACCTCAAAGTAAATAAGATTTATATATCAAAAATTTCAACGCGAGCCTTGGGTTTTCCTTGGTTTTGGTTTATACTACGGAAGCAATATTTTTTAACGGCTTGCCATGTGTGTGAAGCCTTCTCGTGTTTTAACACTTTCTCCTCGGCAGGTTATATTTGTAGTTGATGCAAGTGGCAGTATGGCACTTAACAGAATGCAGAATGCGAAAGGTGCTGCACTTAAGTTACTGGCGGAAAGTTATACGAGCAGAGATCAGGTGAGCTAAAACGAATACATTGCTGATTTAGGTCTCAGAGATATATATCCCTTCTAAATTTATTCTTGACTAGTATCTTCTTTTTATTGAATGGTGTCTCTAATAATCGATGTTGAAATGATGTTTTGAAACAGGTTTCCATTATTCCATTCCGTGGAGACTGTGCAGAAGTTCTTCTTCCTCCTTCTAGATCAATTGCAATGGCGAGAAAACGTCTCGAGAGACTTCCATGTGGTGGGGGTTCACCCCTTGCTCATGGTCTCACCACGGTATGTAGATTGGGCACATGATTTTATTAGAAATTGAATTGGGACCAAATGCCGTTTAGATATTTAGATGCTTGGTTTTTTTTTTTTTTTTTAAATATATTTCTTAATTAAGTGATGTAGGACAAAAATAGAAAATAATGTTACTTTTATTAGTTTTGTTGTCGTTTTTAAGTTTATTATCTTACTTGTCGTTTTGCTTAGTTTATTTGTCATTTGGCCTAAGTATAAAAGGCTAGACTAATGCATTGTGAAATCAGCTTTTGTAATCAAATATTGAGAATCGTAGAGCAAAAGCTCACTTTATCCTCTTAGCCATGGATTTGGCTTGATTTTACCCTATTCCGCTGCGTCATTAAGCATCTCTAAAATGTCACATTCTTTCTGTAGTGCTAAACAGTCTTCCTGAGTGTTGATTTCTCCTTAAAATTTCTAAGTAGCTATCATAACTGACCATACTCTTAACTCAACATCTCATCAGGCTGTCCGAGTTGGGCTAAATGCAGAAAAAAGTGGCGATGTTGGACGCATAATGATTGTCGTGTTAACTGATGGCAGAGCAAACATTTCGCTGAAAAAATCCACCGACCCTGAAGCTGCCGCAGCTGCTGATGCTCCAAGACCTTCGACCCAAGAGTTGAAGGTACATTTTTATTCAATTTTACATATGAAGTTATTAACCAAGGTTTAAACGTGCTAATAGACACAGCACTTGTGAGAATATATGACTACAAAAGTGATGATGGAATATCTAATTTTGAACTGACTATTTGAAACAAGTCAATGGAACATCTATTAAAAAACTCTCTGAAACTCGCCACCGTACTGATTTTGATTATCGCTTTCTTGCAATTGCTTGTCAATGAAGGATGAGATTCTTGAAGTGGCGGGCAAAATATACAAAGCTGGGATGTCTCTCCTCGTCATCGACACAGAAAACAAGTTTGTCTCGACCGGATTTGCCAAGGAGGTCGCTAGAGTGGCTCAAGGTTTCTTTTTAACTTCTACACATGTTTCGTCGATGATCTCGTACAAGACTTCAACTTAATCTCATTATAAGCTTGAATTCTGCAGGAAAATACTATTACTTGCCAAACGCATCGGATGCTGTGATCTCGGCTACGACAAAGGAAGCTTTATCGGCCCTGAAAAGTTCCTGAATCATTAGTGCATTTGTTATTTTTTTAGGCTAATCTGACCAGGGAAGTGGCTTGAAGTTTGAACATAGCATATTCATGTTATATGTATTTGTATTTGTATTTGTAACATGTTACCCACGTGTAAGTTTTGTATCAGAAACGCGATCAACTCTCTAATTTTCCGGCTCAAGTGATATTAATCGGTTTGTGAGTAGTCAAAAATTCATTATGCTCTCTCTGCTAAACATTTTGTGTTTTTCCCACCTAAAAAATGTCTAGAAATACAGATACATAATAATCACATGTTTGAACTGTCTGTTTTAAATTAGATTGGCTGATTGAGATACTTAAAAAAAAAAAAAATTAAGAAGCGGCAAGTTGGTTTGGAAAAGTTAGGGGAAGAAGCAAAACTTAAGGGAAAAAGAAAAGAAATTATTTAATCAAAATTACTCATGGCCAATGTGGAAGCATACGTCAAAAAGAATTTATATATGTATGTATGTATGCATATATTAAGATACCAAAAAGAAAACATTCGATTTATCACCGTAACAACTCTAAATCTCTAATACATTTGCTCACAGACGTATATTTTTTTTAATATGGTGACATAGCATAGATGAAAGATATAGAGAATGAAATACAGGTTTTACAGACAAGTACAATCTCTGGTGATTGAAGGACGTCGTTTTGATTCAGAGAATGAAAATAAATAAATGGTTACATTAATGGGAAACATTCAAAATAATCTATGTATTTTGCAAAATTCAATTTCGTCCCTCCGTTTTGAAAACTCCAAAGTCATCTCTCTGTTTATTAAAAACTCTCAAATATATACCGCATAACATTTTTTTTTATGAAATTTTGTACGAAAAAAAAATTTCATAAATTTACTTAAAAATTACAAAAACTACAAAATTGCTCACATATTGAATTAAAAATTAAAAAATCAGTCATAAATTCGCATGTTTTTTCAGTTTTTAAGTGAATATATAACCTTTTTTTTTTAATTTTTGTTTAAGGAAATTTGTGGAATTTTTAATATTTTCACACAAAATTTTGCATTCAAAAATAGGGGAATTTTGAGGAATACCCCATTCTTGACACAATGATAATCTATACCCCATGTATATTGCACTTTTAATTTATACCCCAAAATTTACACTACAGACATAGAGTGGAAATGAAGGAAGCACACCACATGGGGCATAGATTACTAAGTGACATCAAGAATGGCTTTATTTTGAAATTATATCACCGAATATGAATTTGAGGGTTTTTAATAAATTAAAGAATAATTTTAGAATTCTCCAAAATAAAGAAGAATCAGTTAGGTAAATAGCCATTTTGAACTGTGTGTTTTCAAAAAATAGCCATAGTTTCAAAAAATTTAATAACTAGCCATAACACTGACAATAACAAAATTACACATAAAAATTATTGTAAGAAATTTATGACACGTGTCAGAAATTTTTGAAAGGGCTAATTTTTAAATTTTTTGAAACTATAACTATTTTTAAAATTATTTTGTAAACAGTGGTTATTTTCTTAAAATTCTCAATAAAAAAACTAAACTTACATTTCCTGCAAAACACCAGATTATTTATGATTTTTCCCTACATTATTATTTTTGAACAATTTTCCCTACATTATTACCCGACCCAAAAGGCCAAAACCCACTAACCGTTTCAAATCTCCTCTCTCTCTCTCTCTCTCTCCCTCTCTCTCTAAACTGACCCGCCACTGAGTCACACACTCCACTCGCTGAATGAGTCTCTGCAAATTTTTCAAAACCCACAACTCTCCCGCTTTTCTTCACTCGGAGACGCCAAAGGTACGGCCTTTCTCTCACTCTCTTTTCTCGCCACCCAAGCACCCACTCATAGCTTTCAAGCCATGTACCTTACTACTGTGTCCCCCATTTTTTTTCCCTTTCGTAGTTCTAGGGCTTTCTCTTTTACATTGCTTTGGTTAATCGAATTTGAATTAGTAATTCGCATGTTATGTTTTTTCGTAATTGAAACGTCTTTTTTTTTTTTTTTGGGTTTCGTTCAGATGGAGGCTCTGTACTCGAAGCTCTATGATAAGTACAACAAAATGAAGGTTTATTTTTGTTTTTGTTTTTGTAATTTTTTATTTTTGTATTTTTCTGCTATGTTATAGCCTTGATTTTCTTACCATAATGTGCTATTAGTTTTAATTTTTGTTATTTATGTTGGATCTCCGGGAATCTGATTTTGGGAGCTGTATATTTTAGCCCAAGCAAGATTTGCTATTAAATTATAATTTTTAAAGCTTTTTATTATTATTAATCAAAATATATCTCGCGTTTCAGTTTCTTAGTGCAATTTAGTGGGCTATGCTTAAAATGTTTGATATGAAACTTTGCTTCGTCCCTTTTTGCAGACGAAAAAAGTGAGTGAATTGGAAGAGTTCAATAAAGATCAAGAAGTGAAATTTTTGAATTGTATATCTGGTATGTCTATAGATACATGTATATATATTCATTTTCTTTATCTTTTGCCTGAAATTTAGCTTCAATTTATTCAGTTTTTCTATAGCTCTCTCACAACTCTAAAGTCCATTGTAGAAACCCGCTCTTTGTACACAAATTTTTGTGTAACATGCTTTCTGCATTGTATCTTAGCTTTGTTGAGATTTTTGCCTGATTAAATCTTGAGCCTTCTTTAACAAAAGTCAAAAACAAAAATAAAACAGTTGTTTGTGATATAGATCTGGAATTTTTTATGAACTGAATCCGAAAATTGAATTGAAGATGCTTTGATTTATTTCATCTCTCTTAGTTAGCAACCTAGTACTTATTGCAATGAATTTTTTACAATTGTAAAATGTATACAGGCTGATGAAACGCCTTTTGTTGTCAAATTTTCAATCTTGCAGCGGCAGAGGATTTAATACAACACTTAAAGAATGAAAATGAGAAATTGCATTCTCAATTAAATGACCTGAGAAGCGAAGTTGCTTCTATTAGGTAAGGGATCCTAGTTTAAGGTTTTTTTTTTCTATTGTTTCTCTCGATATAGGAATAGGATCGGATTGTCTATTTCTAGCTTTATTTTTAGAGTGTTTAGACATCTGTTGCATCGGCTGCAGGGTTTCTAAGGATGAGCAATGTGCTGAGTATCAGAGACTTTTTATGGAAGAGAGTGAGAAGAGTAAGACATACGTTTAAGTCTGTTTATAGATCATGTGATGTATGTTTTACTTTGAATCAAACGTTTTGCACAATCAATCTCGGGAATCTTTTTAAGGAATGTTCAGAATCAGATGTTTTAGCTGATTGTCTATCCGTCTAAAGAGTTTATTCTTGTGCTTTTTTTTTTTCTTTTGATTATTGTGGATTACAAAGTCTTTACTCTGGCTGTCTTCTTTGCTTGATTTTTACAATTTATTTTCAAATAGAATTCCTTTTCTTATTGTTTAAAGGGAAAAAAGAAAACTTGATTCTGATTTTTTCTTTTTATTTCTCGACACTAGTAGACATTTTGATAAGTTCAATCTTTTGTCATCACTTATTCAAGAATTTGGTTCTTGAGACCTCTTACGGATGTCGACTGTGCATCTCATCCGAGTAGTCACATGCATATTATATTTCAAATTTCATTTAAGAGTGTTAAATTTATGGCAGATAAAGTGCTCGCTGAAAAAGTTGACATGCTGAAACAGTTGGAACGAGAGGGGGTTTTTAGCAATCAAAAGGATAGTGAAAACAGAAAACGAAGTACACCTGAGATTGTAACGGGAGGATTATCTGGCAGCCCAGCCGGAACTCTGACAAGATTTAAGCGCAGGAAGTTATCTGTGATGGAAGCAGGCAAGACCACACATCATGAAAATGATACAGTTGACACTGTCCAAGGAGAATCGACGAAGGACTTGCGCACAGAAGCCATTTCTAGTGAGACTCTTGTGAATGTTCGGCAGGTAATACTCGCTGATATGTACGTATAAAATGTCCAGAAACTATTTGTCTACTTATCTCGACTTATATTGTGCAAATTTTCAGTCGCAATGCTGTAGAGGAAGCGTTGGCAGATCAGGTATGTAACTGAAACTTTAGTGTCTAATAATAGTGCTCGAGTTCTCTCGTCTTCGATTGTTTTACACTACGCATTTTCCAGGTGAGGAGACATGCGATAATGGCTCTGCTAACTGCCTGTTTCAAGCCCTTGTTGAGTGTTTGGTGGGCATGAAATTCTCCGTCTTAACTCAAAATGAACGAATATGCTTATCAGTCGAGCATGAATCAAGTGGTAACTGTTAAAATACATTCCCCGAATTTCAGGACATGTTTTTGCCCTCAGCTTTGCTGTTTAATCCAATCTGCTTATGCCATCCTGCTTACAACAACAATATATAGCGAGAAAATTGTGGTTCACTACATATCTTATCTCCACTATATAGAACAAATTAGTTGGTGTTTATGTTGAATCCATTTTAAAAGAACATGAATATCATTTCGGGCGTCAGCGGATTTGGAAACTTGGGCTGATTGGACGATGATTTCACAACTAAATGTACTTCATTGCAGAAAGAGAAGTCAACTAATGGTTCTGTCTTTTTTTTTTTACAGGTTACTCCTTCAGCTTGACATGGTTGGAGAAGGAAGACGGGAAAGAAGGGGAACTGCTATATCATGTGTTATCTTTGGGGACGTTCGAGAGAGTTGCCCCGGAGTGGATGAAGGAGGCCATCATGTTCAGCACAACTATGTGCCCGATCTTCTTCGAGAAGGTATCTGGTGTTGTTAGGCCGTTCTCATAGATTTTCTCTCTACTCGTCAAGGTATATATACCATTGTTCCTAAGGATGTAACTAACTAATCTTTGAGTTCTTGTAAATCAACATATGTTGTTGTTCAACTTGATAAACTTGAAACTTTTTTGTCTGTTTTTGACACCTAATTAAGTTAAAAAAAAAAAATGATGTGATGTGGCGAGGAACTATATGAAGTCGAATTTTCTTTCGAATGTCAATTTGTTTCGAGACTGGCATGTATATTTCTGAACATAATACATCGAACTTAGAATATGTCTAATTGCTTTTACCAGAACAAACTTATGTGTGCAACCAAATATCAAAATTTTGTTTACAAGTATACTGTAATGGAGAGGGTGCTTTTATATATGTACTATTGAAAATAGACGTAGAGTTAATTACATCACGAGAATGATATTGATGGCCTTGATTTAATAACATATAGGTGTATAGTTAATTACACCATGAGTAAGAGAGGAAAGAAAAACATTTCTTTAACCAATTGATAGTAACTAGAGAGAGAGAGAGAAGAGAGCTGGTTGAATGGTAGAGAAATTAAGAGAGTGGGGTTTGATCAGATCAAGGGCAATTTGGGTCTCTAGCAGGGCAGGGCCTCCACAGTTTATGAAAGTGTTAAATGCCTTTGGGAGGGATGAGGGCGTTGGAGCCATCGAGGATGTTTCCTGAAATAGCTTGCTTTGCCAAACCCTTCATCTGGGAAATGATCACTTCCCATTTGGGTTGAGGGGTGTCTAAAAAAAGTACATGATATTTTCAATTTTACTTAGACCATCAGTCTTTGCGATAACAAAATTAAACATAAAATTTATTGACGTAATAAAATTTTGAAATTGCTATTTTTTGAAATTTTTGAAACTATTGACTATTTTTTTAGAAGTGACTATTTTTTAAAAAATTTTGTTAATTTATCATCATAATAGAATTAAATTAGTCAATAATTTAATAAGTTAACTATGAGAAAAAAAAATTACAAAAAGACATTGGTTATTTTTTTAAACAAGTTTTTTTAAAAATGATTATTCGTTTTAATTTTTTCTAGTAATCGTTCGAGAAAAAAATAAAATTTACGAACAAAACAAAACACATGAATTTGGTTTCGTTTTTCTTTGAAGGTTGTTTTCATGTTTCACCTAAACTGTACTAATGAGTGGAAAAAAGTGTTGTTTGACACAAATAGCATTGCGTGGCAAAAAAGAAGAAGATACAAATGGCATAACAAAGCATGAGTTGAAAAAAAAAAATCAAATGTAGATGATAGGACACAATGGACGAGGAGACCTTGTAGTTATGATGATCATAATGATTATCTTATAATCATAAGTCAGATTTTATTAGCCTTGGGTTAGGCCTCGCTATTTCAACTATTCTATTCCATTCAAATTTTTTTATTTTTCCAACTTTCTTATCATTTGTTTGGATCACTCATTCTATTTCATTCTATTTTTTCATTTTTTCCAACTTTCCTAATCCTCCAAATCATTTTCCATTTCATTCTATTTTTTTTCAATCATTTTTTTCAACTTTCCAAATCCCTATACAATATCTTTAAATCTCAACCATTTATACCACTTCGAAATTCACTAAGTCAAACCATTCTAATTATTTTTCTAACCATTTTTCAAATTATTTTTCAAATCATTTTCAAACCATTCAAAAATGGTAAAAAATGAGCAAAATAATTTCCCCAAACGGGGTAGACTAATTAATGGAAGTGCTATTACCTTAAGCTCACAAATACACATAAATATACATAGAAAATGTAATACTAAACCAGAAATTATTTAGACACTAAAAAAGAAAAGAAAAAAAAACAACAACAACGAACCCAAAAAAAACCCTAAAAAAACAAGAACATTTATGTCTCCCAAATTATTCTCACTAAAAAAAAAAGAAAAAAAAAAGAGAGAGAGAGAAACAAAACAAAACAGCAAGAAAAAGGAAAAAACATAAAAAAGGAAACTAGCAAAAAAGGCAAACGGAAAGGAGCGCACTCGGCGCACGTTAGCGGGAGGCCCTAACTAGCCGTTGAAGAGCAAAAAAGGGCAAATAAACGAAGGGAATCTCACGCCGTCGCAATTGCAACGTTCAAAAACACATTTCAAATCCACACAAGTAATCTTAAAACCCTCTTGATCCGACGTCGTTTCGCTCCTCTCTCACGTCGTTTTAAATCTAAACTTCGTCCCCAAGAGAGCCTCAAAGATCTCTCTCTCTCTCTCTCTCTCTGCTCTTTCTCTCTCTAAAAGCTCTCTCTGAAAGAAGAAGAAGAAGAAGATCAAACCCCCTCTCTCTCTCTCTCTTCTTCTTCTTTCTCCTCTGCTTTTCCTTTCGCGATCAAATTCTCTGTCTTGAGTTTTTTTGTTTTGGGATTTTTTTTGGTTTGGTTTCTTGAGAGAGACAACAATGGCTGCCATTAACGGCTACTCCGACAACACTCCGGTGGGCCCCAACACCGCTCCGGCCAAACAGCCTCTCCCTCCGGCGAAGACCGTCGACTCTCAGTCCGTTCTCAAAAGGTATTTCTCTGCCCTTTTTTCCGATTCTTTATTGCGCACAAATTGTTCGTTACAATGATTCTTAGAAAGCTAGATAAGACCTTTTAGGGTTAGGTTTCTCAGAGAGTCGATTTTAGGGTTATTGTTAAAATTAATTAGGGTTTTTGAAGTTCTAACAATTTTCTTTTTTACTAATATGTTTTATTTGCTTTTACAAACAGGTTACAATCTGAACTTATGGCCTTGATGGTAAGACTCACTAAAACCCTTGTGCTTTAACGCTTGAATTCTGAGAAAATCAAGACCTTTTAAATTGTGCTAATACAGTTTTGATTCACTTTTTTTTTTTTGGGTACTGATTTCAGATGGGTGGTGATTCTGGGATATCTGCGTTCCCCGAGGAAGACAACATATTCTGCTGGAAAGGCACAATCAGTGGAAGCAAAGACACCGTCTTTGAAGGGACGGAGTACAGACTCTCTCTTGCGTTCTCGAACGACTATCCCTTCAAGCCTCCAAAGGTCAAGTTCGAGACCGGCTGTTTCCACCCCAATGTGGATATTTACGGAAACATTTGCTTGGACATCCTTCAGGTAACTTGTGAGCTCGTAGTCTAGTGCCATGGTGGTTTTAGTGCGAATGATCTGAAATCGTGTTGCGCCTTTGGTTGTTACAGGATAATTGGTCATCTGCTTATGATGTCAGAACCATACTTCTATCGATCCAGAGTCTGCTCGGAGGTGATTTAAGTAGAAAATCTAAAGAATCGCCGAGCTATGTTTTCTTTAATTTTTTAGAACCAATATTGACTCGGTTTTTTTTTTTTTTTTTGAACTTTGCAGAACCAAACATTAGTTCTCCTTTGAACACGCAAGCAGCTCAATTGTGGTGCAATCAAGAGGGTAATCAAATGGGTCCTTTCTTTCACTCTCTTTTTTGCGACTTTTTTCTTTAAACCTTTGAAGCTATCTGAATTAGGGGTTTTTGGTGTGACAAGAAAGAAGTAACTGACAAGGGTTTTTGAATGTTGCAGAGTATAGGAAGATGGTAGAGAAGTTGTACAAGCCTCCAACTGCATAGATTGTATTTTATTGCTTGCCAGAGGATTTAATTATACAAATATCTCTGTTCTTTTTTATTGAGAGCAAAGATGGATGATCAAAAAAGCAGCTTTTCTTTCAGTGTGCTTCATTCTTTCAATTCCATTGTTATTCTTGTTGTCTCTCATTGTGGAGGCAATTTAATGCAATTAATATTGATTTCAATTCTGCTCTCTTCTCTACGTCTCTCACTGTCTTAATTTTCCAATTCCTTTCAAAAAATTGGAGTTGAATTGATTCTTTGATACACGCATGATGACATTGACAACTAACTAACTAACGAGGAACACAGATTCAACATCATCCTAACTAACGAGGAACACAGATCAACATCATACGGCTTCATAATCACTTCGCATGACAACAAATAAATCACTTTGTCTGGTTTCATAAGCGTAATTGCGTAAGAATAATTCCCTATGACAACTAATAAATCACTTTGTGCCATAAGAAAATACATTTTGAAAATAGTTGTTACACCCTAAAATTCATAGGCACTCGGAGAGTATGATTGTGAAAGGTCAAAAAGACGTTTGAAACAACATTGGTTTTGTTGCCATCACAAGAGAGAGAGAGCTCATCAAGATTGGGTTGATGCGCCATTATAACAGGCCTTTTCTCATCAAGAATCGCCCAGTCATAATCCGCAAAGCAGAAGAAATGCAAGAAACTTGAGAGATTTGGCTGCTTTGCATGTTGTTGCTTTCACGGGAAATTGCCAAAAAAATAAAAAAATCATTGAAAGTGTTACTTAATAATTTATGACTCAAATTATGTGCTTTCTTGATTTCTACTTTATAAAATATAAGTTTGTTAGTGTAAAAGTAAACATAAATAAAATAAAATTTCAACACAAACGGGGCATAAATTTAGCCGGAATTGCAAAAAAATATAAATAAATAAATAAAATTATTGGAAGTATAACTTAATAATCTATATGCCTCAAGTGGTGTACTTTCTTGATTTCTTCTTTATAAACATAAGTTTATTAGTGTAAAAATAAACGTAAAAAAATAGAAATTTCAACACAAATGGGACATAAATTATTAACGTGTCAAAAAAGAGAGAATTCATTAAAATCCCTCTTTGTTCATTGACATTTAAAGTCGGCGAGTCATATTCGTTGAAAATCAATAATGCCGCTTGTGTAACTTTAGCTTGCATTGGATGCAGCTTAGGATATTACTAACAAAAAGAACTATTTTATTAGTTGTTTGGGCACCTATTCAAAATCATTTTAACTTCTAATAATAAACTATTACTAAAATGATTTTGAATAGTGCTAAATTATTTAAATGGCTTATCCAAACAAGTTAATTCAAAACTATTAGAGAATCTTTCTTATCATTACACTACCATCAACAGGTAACAAACGGGTTCTTAAAACTTAATGCTCAAAATTCAAAGGATCATGAGTCTCGCTCGAAAACTCCCGTATAATTACTATCGCGAGTTCAGCTAAAGAAAGCTCATTCCACTTGAGATTTGCAATACAGTCAAAAAGCATGTGGATCGACCGTCGCCGGAAATTCAACACAAAGCTACCAAGGCCGACTTCATGGCTTTTGTGAAGTGAGCTGCCGCAGGTTATACTTGGCCAACTCCTTGTACTTCTCGATGACCCCAATCAAGCATACAGTCTGACAATAAAAAAAAAAAAAAAGAGGAAAAACTACGAATTATTTTTTCAGTTGTTAAGAAATAAAGCTAATGCAGAGAAACAGAGACTCAAAGAAAGTCACACTTGTTCCTTAAAAAAATATCCACTTATCGCATATTTGTTAATATTGAGGTTCTCTTCAATCATAATTTGTATCAGATCAGTATACATAGACAAACAGAAAAACAGTAATTTTCCATTATTATGTACGTATATTAACCAACTCCGCATAAGAATTTCTCATTCCGGTGGTTGAGGGGAAGCCATTATCAAGTTTGGAAATGGCATTCTTGTAAAATCAGTAAAGGCATTTGAGATCAAACGAATGACACAACGCAGTACAACCAGACAAAGTCAAATCCATACCTTAATGATTTCAACTACGATGGCCTTATCAGGAGCACTGAGATCAACTTTATGCGGTGCAGGAACAGATTTTGCGACTGCGTTTATAATTTTCATCCTGTCAATGCCAGTATTTGCACGAGCTCCATACAGGACCGCAAACTGCATATGAAATTATGAAATTTTAGAACTCCACCGCAAAACAACAAGACGATCTGGGCATACATAAACATAGATTGCATTGGCATAGTGTAGTATGAATCAGCTACACCAGATGATTATAAGGCATCAACATACATGGGAATACGTAAACACCAGTTTAAGTGTGTGCCTATCCTATGTAAGGTTGCATGACGTGCCTATGTGGCCTATGAGCAGTGAGACTAGTTGTTTGTGTCTGTGTCATCATTGATTGGTATACTACTAGATTTGTTCATCGGTAGTAACTAGGAAACATGTGTACTAGGTCCAGATGTCAAAGAAAGAAGGTAGGACAGAGATTGGTGAGTATAGTATACGAAAACTGACCTTTTGTGGATTCTGAGTTTCCACCGGAAAGTATTTTTCAACAAGAGGTACAATGGCTTTTGAAATCTCCTCTTCTGAAGCATAGCACGACACTTCAACAGGTAAAATTCTCAAGATAAACCTACATTTAAAATGAGTATAATCCGTTAGCTCAAAACAACACTTCCGTTCCCTAACGTAATTCAACATGTCAAAAATGCACAAACCTTGATATGTGTTTCCTTGTAACAGAAGCAGATGTCATTATATGCTGCACAATATCTTTGGGGCTAGGATCCCCATCTCTCTTCCGCATTTGCACAAAGACAACACCGTTACACCCCGTATCGAGGTGGAAAAAGCGCCTCTGTAAAACAATATACCATGAGCACGAAAGAGAAACAGCACGGGCAGATGCCATCGACTTGAATTTTCACAACACCATTATGCATTGAGTTGGGGGAATTTCGGAAACCATGTATAAGATCAGGTTGAAAATGTCCAAAGGGATAATTATAAAACCACAACATCTTCTATGAGCAATAATTTCTTACATCATACTTGGATGTGATAAAGTTAGAGCAAATGGAAAATTACAAGTGAATAGGCATTGTAGCAATTTCTTTGAAGGCTTAAACAATATATGATCTAACGCATATAGTTCACTTCGAATAGCACAGCAATAATTTATTGACATGCTAGGTTATGGTGCTCTTTGGAAGAGCTAGTCCTACAAAGGCTAAAAGAAAACAATAACTCAACAAAATTGAATGTGAAAATTTCAACTTGTATTTACTTTGCAACAACCGAAGAAAATAAAGTGGTTAACAAATTTATAGGCGTCCAGAAGATTTTTGCTCACTCACCTTATTCTTATCTCCTAGTTCTTTGATTTCATCTTCAATTAGCTTATCAATAGACTTTTCTTCCACTTTTTCAGGCATCACTTCTGGCACACCTCTTTCTAAACACTGTTTCTTTGCTGGTGGTTCCCCGGCCTCATTTTCTTTTGTTCCATGACTTTTATCATCCTCTTTATCGGCATTTAATTCTTCCTCGTTTTTGTTCTCCGGGTGGACACCATTTTTATTAGGATCTAATTCATCATTTCTTGCACAATCATGACCAGTGTCGTCCTCTTTGGGAGTAGCAGATTTATTCCCTTCCTTCTCATCCTCTGCCTTTTCATCATCTTCATCCTCTTCCGAATCCTCATCCTCGCCTTCATCACTACTAGAATCTGAATACGAGAATGTAATCTTTTTGTTTAAAGGTTTACTAGTTATCGCTGCAGGTTTTCCATCGCAATTTTTCCCAAGAACTAACTCCTCGAGAAACTGCAAGATAAATGAATAGAGAAATTTAAAAACATATATATATATATATATATGTATCATATTTCATGAAGTTGGGAAAAGAAAAACGAATTAATTTTATTGGGAGTGTAGATTGAAACATCAACCCACTCTATCAATCACCAAAAACAGAAAGCTTTCAAACAGAAAAAGTTTATACGAACAAGCAGGTTCTTTGCCAATCACCGCTTAACATCAAAACCAGCTCGAACTCTTTAGCACACAAGGATTCCATGTTTAGCGTGGGAAAAAAACATTGGTGCAAGAATTTACTGTTAAGCTCTGATGGAGAAGACGAGTTCGACTTCCACAATCCAAAATTTCAGTAATAACTTAAGATCAAGAGCTACAACTAAACAAAAATATGAAAATGACTTGATCAATGACCTCTCTTGTAATAATTTCCATCTAGAACTAACCATTCTCAAATATAAAGTAATCAAGCTTTTCTTATCTTTTCACCCCTAATTTCTACTCTATTCAACCTAGTAATCAAGTTTTTCTTATCTTTTCACCCCTAATTTCTACTCAATTCAACCTAATCATCCAGATTTTTTTTCCCCCTCTATCAACCACTTAAATTCAAAGCCAAATTTACAACACATTATTTTTTAAAAACTTAAATTCTTTTTTATCATGCGTGCGACCAATTTGACATAATTTTGAGGCCAAATTATGTAGAATTGCAATAAGACTACGGCAAGCAAACTAAGTAGTCACACAAACACTAAAAATTAAAGAGTAACAATAATGCAAAATAAATAAAGGGGGCAAAGCCAGCAGAAACCCAGCTGGGACAAGTTCACACATTAAATAAAGAACTAAATTATATATATATAAATATATATATATATAGATATAGTGACATACAGTGTCAATAACATCAATGGCTTCATGAGAGGCTTGGCGTTCTCTGCCACCGTCACAGGTAATGAAGAATCCTTGCACTCCTGGCCTCAATGGGTACGAACCCTTCTTCTTCACCGGTTTCTGCCATTTTCAACACCATTTCGACCAAAAAAAATTATCAATTTAACCAAAGATCGAAACTTTACTAAATAACAGAGAGAGAGAGAATGAAAGAGAGAGAGAGAGAGAGAGACGTTGTGAGGAAGATATCGTTGTTTGCCCTTCTTGGCGGACCGGGCTGTGTAACCAGACTTGGGTTTGTTCTCAGTCGCCATTAGAGAGAGAGAGAGAGAGAGAGAGATACACACACTCGCTGTTAGTCTAATAAGCAACGACAGTCGGAGAAAGCTTCGCAGTTGGCTTGGCACAATAATCTTTTTCTATAATTATAGCTTAATTGCTATTAAGCCCTCCCCTTTGGAAAAGGATTCTTTTAGGTCCCTCGCTTAGCATGCCATGAATGACCCTAGTCTACTAATCTTAGCCTAAGCCCTAATACTTCTAAGTTCTGTTTTGAAATTCGTAATCAAATTAGGTATTTAATAAGAATTATCTTTTACCCAACTTTTCCCTAATTTGTTAAGAGGATTTTGAGTAATACCCAATTGTGTCAATAATCTATTCCTTGCACTTTTAATTTATACCATAAAATTTACACTATAAACAGAGTAAAAATAATAAAAGCACATTATTTGGAGTATAAATTATAAATAGCATAAGAATGACTTTGTTTTAAAATTCTCCCATTTGTGTTACACATAAGCTCTCTTGTCTTTTTAATAGATTTTAATTATTTATTACCATTTACTTTTTATAAATTTTCATCATTATCACAACGATTTATTTTACGAGGCACATTGACCCATAATTATGTATCTTCTATTAGGATTGAGTAATCAACAATCATATGGAGCAATACTACGCAATCATAGTTTTTTGTAACCGGAATGATGAGGAATTATGTATCATTTCTCTTTATCAATGTTACAAAGCCGAAAAAATATAAAGATTAGATTAATAGTAAGAACAAAATCAAGAGAGAAACCACTCAAAGTGGTAAAAGACAGTTATTGGAAAACTCAAAAAGAGAGTCAATTATATCACTCAATAATTTATAGCATAAATAATGTATTCCTTTAATTTCTACTATAAAAGTACAAATTAAAAAACAATACAAATAAAACAAAAAATATTAATGTGCCTAGAAAGAGGTATTCATCCGAAATCCCCCACTAAAAAAATTAGTTTGTACTTGGGACGATCATACGCTTTTCAAGAAAAATAGATCTCTCTTTTACGGACTCGCTAGCATAATGAATAGAGCAGTGCAACTATTTGGTATCACAGAGTACCAGGTCGAAAAACTTGATTCATGCCGTGATCTTGACACTAATAAATAACACAAAGGGATAAATTATATTGCCCCAATCAATTTCAAATACCAATACATGTTCCAAACATTAATCGATCGATAATATGTTCTATCAAGGACAAACCATTTCTGCGAAGTTGATGTTCCAAATTCAATTTCAACAGTTCCCAAATGGCCAAATCAACTAAAATACCAGTTTACATGATGGCACAGATAAGCTCTCGTCAAGATTGAATCAAACCTTTAAAAACTAAAGAAACAAAACGAAGTTGTGAACCAAAAAGCCAGCCACCACATCTCCAAGTCGGGAACCAAAATAATGTT